>OW052220.1:56331875-56804356 GCA_932526605.1 Nephrotoma flavescens | reverse complement strand
ATAGAAACTATTCCGATATTTTTCAACATAAATATTGGTGGATTACCAATTTTTCAAAGCTCAATTTTGGCCCATTCTTAAATGCAGAATTTTGGCCGATTCTTTTTAATATTTTTGAAATACCAGAATTTGAACCTATGGTAATCGAGGTTTTTTATGGAACAACAAAACCAAAAAAAATATTGAAGAATTTTTGTCGCCATTTGTGTCTACGAAATAATTCCAATTAGAAAGGGAATAGAAAAAATAAAAAAAATTGAGTCTGCGTCGGACCAGACGGTGGAAGTGAAACTTCTTTGGCCATTCGCTCACACACACGCAGACAGACAGGATATATAAATAAAGTATAACATATTTTTCCCTGTTATTCAATATATTTCTCTTCATAATATATTATAAGTGACTTCAGTATTATATTATTTTATTTATCTAAAATCTAAAATCCACTCGAAGGACTTCTTAGACCTCTAAACCTTCTTAGACTTCTTAGATGAGCTTCTGCGAAGAAATCAACATTCTTTCTAGAATCGCCAGAATTAATAGGTATATTAAAGTGTATTTTGTCACCTCTCTTGTGGTTATTAGTTATTGATGAATTTGCTATTGAACTGCAGCTCTGGCTTTACCGCTCAGTGTTATGCTGATGTTCGCTTTGGTTGCCGAGTAAATATCTTAATGTACTTTCTTACTTATTGTCAGATGCAGGCTTGTACGTTAATGCATCTAAAACTAGTATGTTAGTCCTTACTAGACGTAAAAATATTGGTAAAATGTCTGCTCCTTTTATTTTTTGCGGAAACCATCGCCAGACTCGACATAGTGATGACTTGATATGATTCGATATGATTTGATATGATTTTATATGATTTGATATGATTTGATATGATTTGATATGATTTGATATGATTTGATATGATTTGATATGATTTGATATGATTTGATATGATTTGATATGATTTGATATGATTTGATATGATTTGATATGATTTGATAAGATTTGATATGATTTGTATGGTTTGATATGATTTGATATGATTTGATATGATTTGATATGATTTGATATGATTTAATATGATTTGATATGATTTGATAAGATTTGATAAGATTTGATATGATTTGATGATTTGATATGATTTGAAATGATTTGATATGATTTGATATGATTTGATATGATTTGATATGATTTGATATGATTTGATATGATTTGATATGATTTGATATGATTTGATATGATTTGATATGATTTTATAAGATTTGATATGATATGATGATTTGATATGATTTGATATTATTTGATATAATTTGATATGATTTGATATTATTTGATATGATTTTATATAATTTGTATGATTTGATATGATTTGATATGATTTGATATGATTTGATATGATTTGATATGATTGGGTATGATTTTTGATATGATTTGATATGATGTGATAAGATTTGATAGTGATTTGGTATGATTTTATATGAATTGATATGATTTGATATGATTTGATATGATCTGATATGATTTGTTATGATTTGATATGGTTTGCTATGATTAGATATAGTTTGAAATGATTTTTGACATGATTTTTGATATGATGTGATATGATTTGATACGATTGGGTATGATTTTTAATGATTTGATGTAATTTGTTATGATGTGATCCAATTTGACATGATTTAATATGAATTAATATGCTTTGACATGATTTGATATTATTTAATAAGATTTGATTTAATGATTTAATATAATTTGTTGATGTGAACGAATGATCATTCGAGTGACCCTTCTGCAAACCCTTCGTCAACTTATCATGAGATCACCCAAGTTAAAATCAAAATTAAGAAATTGTTTTCAAGACTACCGCACAACACTACGTATAAGCAATCAATTCCAAAGAAAGCAAAAGTTGTTGCATCAGATGGTAAGGTTATGGCCACTGTATTTTGGGATGTACGAGGCATAATATTCATCGGCTATCTTGAGAAGGGTGAAACTATCACAGGTGAATGTCATGACAATACATCATCACATTTAACATTCAAACATAGAACGCACTTGGAACGAACGCTTATTTTAAGTGAATTTTACTTGAAAAAATTATGTTTAACGTTCATTCTAAAGACTTATCAATCCACTCTCGTAACCCCGATTTTTACTTTGCACTTAGCTACCTAAGTCGTTTAGAAGATTGTGCAACCGATGAAAATTATCAACACTAGAAAAGGTTGGAAATTTTAAATTAAAATTATCATGAAATGATGAAGATGTTTTGATTGGGTATGCCGACACTGACTGGACGAACGATAGTGCCAATCGAAAGACAATTAGTGGAAATGTTCTCAAAGTATGGGTAACGTATAGTCAATTGGGGTAATCAAAAAGCACGGTCTAGAAACACTCCCAACGTGTTTGACAATATTGACATCAATTTCCACTTTCTTT
This sequence comes from Nephrotoma flavescens, assembly GCA_932526605.1. Classification (NCBI taxonomy): domain Eukaryota; kingdom Metazoa; phylum Arthropoda; class Insecta; order Diptera; family Tipulidae; genus Nephrotoma; species Nephrotoma flavescens. Next base: position 56,801,922 of record OW052220.1, on the reverse strand, counting down.
GAGAGGTGACGTGGGATGGAATCATCAGACTGATATTTTCACAAAAGCATTGGGCAAACGGCTGCATGACAAATTTCTGAGCATGGAGACAAATGTCTTCATCGCGGGCGGATGTTAATATAGGCGATGTCGACAACTGGCATCAGCGAACAAATTCGTGTGTGGTCTGTCGGGAGGCTTGTTTTCCTGTAAATTTATCGGGTTTGTCAATTTCCAGACCGCAGTTCTGATTCCTTAGCATTTTAATAATATGTGAAATATTACGCCCGAATCAATTTATATAATACAGACTACAGAGTTCGTTAGATATAGTCTGCATTTTCGAAATCATTAAAAATTATAACTAAATTACATAATTTTTATGATAGTTCTAATTCTGTAACATACGAACACGAGTACAAGTACAATTGCATAAATTGAAAAGGGAAAGTTTGTTTTGTAATGCATATTAAAATTTTAATTGCAGATATTTTTTTTTTATTATATTAAAGAACTGTTATTGCAATATGATTGCAGCTACATGTAAATATGTACAATTGCTCGTATAACTAGAAAACTAGAGATCAGTTATATGTGAAACCTTGAATTGGATAAACTTTTCTGTGTCGTGTTGTATTCAAATTTCATTAAAAGATGTGCATGTTGATAAGACTTGTCGAAAGAATTGTCGACCTTAATTAATATAAAAATTTTATAAGGTGTATTCGTGGATAGCTTGACACATTTTAAGGAAATTATTTTATCGGCAGGATGAGAACTCTGTAATACGAGTAGATACGTAGCATGGTTTCGACTTAATAAAATGTTGAATACTTTTATTGAAATATGCGGTACCCCAAAAGGCTCAGTTACAAATTAATAAGCAGTTTACTTACTGAAAGTGTAACAAAATGAAAGAAGATCCAGATATTGGGAATAAATATGACAAAAAAAAAAAAACAATTCTAGTTTATTAGCTTGGGTTTATTAAAAAAGAAATTATTCTAAATGTGCAAAATGGCATATGCTACACTTAATAAACATATTTCACTTAACACTTGTTTTTTTATTTCCCAAAAAATTGAGTTTTTGAATATTTTAATCAAAAAAATTGCCCAATACTTTAAAAAATCACTTGATCGATTTCGACTTGTTAGTTATATGTATAGTAGAAAAAAGGCAAAAAAGAAATAAAAGAAGGAGAGACAAAAAATAAGTAATAAAAAAATAATCTATTGATCGTCCCAACCATCTGTTGTTTATACGGATTTTTTTTAAAAATAAATAAGGGAGATACCAGGCAAGCGATTAGTCATAGGCTCAGTAACAAAATTCAAGGTATATTGAAGTACATTTAATTACCCGATGTATTTAGTCATATTATTACGAGCATGAGAATAGAACAGAGTGGGATCCGTAATTGGTGAGAAACGGATTTTTCTCTGTTCGTTAAGGATATTTTGGTTAAGGATTATTGATTTTGGAACTTCGTAAGACTCTAAGGTATCTGAACGTCTGCTTTTGAGTTGAGATTTGAGGTGTTCGAAACCCGTTAACCACACTAAAATAAAAAAAGACAGAAAAGGTTCGCAGCCTAACTCTGTAAAAATTTTTGTTACTTATAAAGAACTGAGTTTATATAATATTAAGAGAAATAAAATTATCTTGATACCAGTTAAAAGTATTGAACGTGTTTTGTATATTTATTAGTTGATATTATTCAATCTTAAAACTAACGGCTTATGGTAAGAATACAAAGATTCATATAGATAAAAATCGGAAACCACCCTATACCGCACCACCCATATCAGCACCGTTAACACCTCCATACCCACTCCCACGCACATACCACTAACACTTAACCCTCATCCACCAAATCCCAACCCCCGCACCACAGACACAAACATACATACACGCAAGATATATTTTTATTCCACATTCACATGCTCTATGAAACGAAAATAGAATAGAAAATAAAAAAAAATTCTATCAATTTTAAGGAGGAGAGGGCTAATAAAACTCTACATATCTCCGAACACCCTAAACACAGAAATGTCTAAATAGAGCTCATCCCATAAATTGCTTGAACTTTTAGTGAAAAAATTAATTTGATATCTTCATTCGTTCTCAAGTTATCGTGGACACAGACGTATACAGACGGCAAACCGAAACCATACTATTTTTTAACAAAAATGCTTAAAAATTTCGGGTGGCTCAGGAAGTCAGGAATCTAAACGATGTTTCCAAATGTAGGTATATGCCGTCTAATAGTGAACAATATGAGCTGTTAAAAACAGATAACCTTATTAAAATAAATCATTCAGGAACACTTATAGTTTTACGGTCATTCCCGAATAAACAACACATATGCTCGACCGATCATTCCAATCCTGTGACGATCAGCCAAGGGAATGACAGGAAGTAACCGAATCAGCCTGAAAATAGATGAAACATCGACTCGATCAAAAATTTGGTCTCCTCCATAAATCCAACATTGCGGAAAATCTAAAGAAAGCGAAAGAACTGAAAACCAAAATATTCAAGCAAAATTTATTTATTGACCACACTCTTCAACTTGAAATTAATGACACCAAAAAAATATCACCTATATCCCCAAAAAATTACTTTTAGACTTTTAGAAAACATTATTGTGCTATGAGCGAATGAAACGAATGGTGTCAGCAAACACCAATTAAGGCAGACCAATATTTTCGTGCAGAAAAAATTTCACGAAACACATAAAAAAGGAAAATGTAAGAGATTCACTGTAGCGAATTGGTCACATCGCCTCAAAATGTACGTCAACCACGACTCTTCGGCCTTATAATACGGCCTCGAAATACTTTTGGCCACTAATGAACAAGGATGGTTTCACTTGCGCTAAAACTTGCATTGTCTGCCACAAATCAAAAATAACAAAACACAATCTGAATTCCAAAGATTTGAATTACCATCGATTCGAAAAAACGGGTGTCTCGCCTTTTGCCGCCATTTTGCTGATAAGAGTTGTGAGATGATTTTTTTTGACATTTGGCACGTACAGACCACGTGATTTAAGAATATGGAGAAGTATTCAAACCAACAACATTTAGTTAATGTAAAAACACATTACAAAAATGGTGACAGTTTTGCGAAAACAGTTCGCCAATTACGTCCAGTTTTCGGTCGCAATAATGCGCCAAATGAATCGACAGTGAGGCGTTTAATTACAAATTTTCAAACCAAATTTACGCTGATCGATCAGAAGATCATTGTTCGCCCTCGTCCTTGTCGGTTACTCGAAAATATAGCCACAGTAAGGGAATCTGTGGCCGAGAATCAAGGAACTTCCATTCTGCATCGTGGTCAAGAATTAAACATTTCCAGAAGCACTGTGCAACGAATTTTGGTACAAGATCTGCATTTTCACGCTTACAATGTTCAATTGGTGCAATAAATCAAGCCAAGGACCATCCGCAGCGCCGTGGATTTGCGGATTTTTCGAATAAAAACGTTTTAAATAAGCAAACTTGTCGGATTTTGGGTGCTGAAAATCCTCGTGTGATACTCAAACAACCAATGCATCCATCGAGAGTAACTATTTGGTGTGCATTTTGGACTGGCGGAGTAATTGGGACGTATTTCTTTGGAAAATGCGGCTGGTAATGCACTAACTGTTAATGGAGTGCGGTATCGCGAAATGTTAACGGAGTTTTTGTGGCCTGAATTGGATGTAATTGATGTGGAGGACATGTATTTCCAACAAGACGGTGCGACCTGCAACGCGGCACGTAAAACAATGGTGTTACTGCAAAATAAGTTTCCAGACCGTGTCATTTCTCGATTTGGCGATCAACATTGGCCAAAAAGATCGTGCGATCTAACACAGAAGGACTTTTTTCTTTAGGGCTATATGGAAGGAAAAGGTGTATGCGAATAATATCACCTGACTGTCGTACTGGGTAGTTGTGGTTTTATTGAATTTTGTTTAATTTAATTTAATGATTTGATGTATAATGTTTTGTATGCATATACGAGTATAATAGTGTTGATGATATAGTGTTGTGTTATTAATTTATCTTAACATAATTAATATAATATGTAATCATTTTTCGAACTAAATACATAGATTACACTCAAATTAAAGTGAAATAATATTTAATAACGTGACCATTGTGCAATACGAAACGGGAACATAGCAAAATATAAAATATATATGTATGTGAATGTAATAAATCGTGACTCAGATTTATTTTATTTTTAACGGGATATTTATTACGATTTTGATCTGTGTACGAATAATAATTAACAATTAGCTGATACATTCATAAACTCTGTGATATAACTTATAATCATAAAACACTTATATCCCGTTTGTCATAAACTTCTTTTAAACATTTTGAAATATTTAATACAGTGAATTTTTAATACTGACAATGTCTTGTGTAACATGTAATAAAGTTTTTTCGACTACTGATGTCGTTTTATGCAAACTTTGTGACGTACAATTTTGCTATGAGTGGTGGAATTGACCGCGCCGCTATTAACTCTATGAAAAAGTTTGCCAATTTATGTTACTTCTGCAATAGCTGTAAAATCTGCTTCGTAAATAAGGATATGACAAAGCTCTTAAAAAAAATTGACGTGATTGTTGACAGTGCTGCTGAAAAATTGGACTTAATAAAAAACTTAAATAAAATTGAAACGGAGGTAGCTGAAAACCGCAAATTGATCAATGTCTTGCTGGATAAAAATACTGTTGATATTGCTAATAAACCATTATCTGCAGTAGTAGCTGAGCCAGTGTCCAATCCCATTAGATATACTTCGTCAGGACTAACACAAGAAGTCATGGGTACTGGCACACAGATCAACTCGATTAGAACCGTACCTTTGCCGAACAAAAATTTTTTATATATTAGTCGCTTTGATCCATCTGTCACTACTGATCGAATTGTAGAGTACATTTGTGACAAACTGCAGGACTGTTCACCAGAGGACGTTGAATGTAAATTATTACTATCCAAGGATCGTGTTATCGATAACTCACTAACATTCATTTCATTTAAAATCGGATTGAAGGAAACCCATTACAATATGCTCAATAATTCTGAGGCTTGGCCACTTGGGGTAATAATCCGGCCATTTACCAGCTATCCACGCGTAGCAAAAAACCGGACTGGGGTAACATTCCCAACCAAACAATAACACCTGCGGCTGCCATCACACCATCTTTTAAGCCTCTCAACTGCGGAACAAATTCCCAGCCTCATTCATTCTTAAATATATATTACCATAATTCGAGCGGCATTCGCACTAAATCTAAGTCTCTATATCTCTCAATCTTGGAGGAGAATTACGACGTTATTTGCATCACGGAAACGTGGTTGACTGCCCACTACAGAACCGAGGAGTATTTTCCACCAACTTATGCAGTTTATCAGAGAGACAGACATCTACAGCAGGACACTTATGCCGTGGGGGGTGGTATTATATTAGCCGTCTCTAACAAATACTTATCTATGCCGATAACATTAACCAACTGTGGTACTGAAATTGTTGCTTTGCGCTTACGGTTTTATTCATATTCGCTGATCATCTGTGTCACATATATACCATGTCATTCAAACGTTGCGGTTTATAATATGTTTTTGGACACCGTGAAACTTAATATTAGTGCACTCCTTCAACCTGAGGGCCACTTATTTATCTTCGGTGATTTTAACTTGCCAGGTATTGTATGGGAGTACATGGATAACAATTTAACTCCCATAAACATGAATGATGATGTGGAAAAGTTCATATATGAAATATTTTCGTTGGGACTGAAACAATGTATCAATGTCAAGAATTGCAGTAACAACGTGTTAGACCTAGCCTTTGTGCCAATTGATCATGAGATGACCGTCACAACCTGCGATGATTTAGCTGGATCTTCAAGTATTTATCATTTGCCGCTGAATATTTCAGTCTTGTTAGTTCACTGTATTGAACTAATCGAAAATAATACCGACTCTGTCATCTATAACTTTAAAATGGGCGATTATGTTTCTTTAAATGCATTTCTTGATGGGTATAATTGGTCTTCATTTTATAATTGTAATAATATAGACGATATGTTGAACGAATTTTATAAAATTGGTCAAATGGGCATTGAAACATTCATTCCTAGATTGGTTGTTTCAGGCGCCAAGAAGGAACCGTGGTATAACAATGAATTGATAAATTTAAAAAATAGAAAGGATAAGGCTCATAAACTTTATAAACTATCTCCGAATACAGTAAATTACAACTCATTTAAGGTCTTACGTAAAAAGTATATATTTCTTAACCGATTTCTTTACAGTAACTATGTTTTGGAGGTGGAATCACAAATTAAATCGAAACCCAATCACTTTTGGCATTTTGTTAACTATAAAAGAAAATCTGATGGTTTCCCTTCCACAATGTATTTGAAAGACAAGTTCTGTGATAACAATCTAGATAAGGTTAATTTGTTTGCTGATTTCTTTGAGAGCGTTTATAATCCAAATTCAGGTTCAAATTTCTGCAGCTTGAATAATGTCACGAGTAATGAGAAATTTTCAATGTTTCGTTTGGAAATTGATACAATCTTATCGGAATTGTCAAATCTTGACATTAACCATAGTGCCGGCTTTGATTCGATACCGCCTTTATTTTTAAAATTGATCGGTAGCGCAATTGCCGCCCCGGTGTGCTTTCTATTCAATAGAAGTCTAAGAGATGGATATTTCCCTACTCTTTGGAAGCGATCGCTTATTAAACCTATTTTCAAATCCGGGATTCGTGGTAATATTGAGAACTATAGGGGTATTTGTATAATTTCAGTCTTACCTAAGTTGTTTGAGAAACTTGTTAAAGATCAATTATTCTTTCACCTGAAAACTTTTATCACTCCAAAACAGCATGGTTTTTTTCCAGGCAGATCAACTGTTACTAACTTACTCTTGCTTACAAATGGTGTTTCTAATGCCTTACATAGGGGTAAAATTGTCCAGGTTGTGTACACTGATTTCTGTAAGGCCTTTGATAAGATTGATCATGACATGTTGTTGAAGAAACTTGATTCCTTGAATTGTAGCTTTCTCCCACTGGACTGGATCAGATCTTATCTTGATTCCAGAACTCAGATAGTAAAGATTGATGGTTTCACGTCCAGAATTATTGATGTCACTTCGGGTGTGCCTCAAGGTAGTCATTTGGGTCCTATGCTTTTCATATTATTCATCAATGACGTAGTGGATTGTTTGAGTTATTCCGACATCCTCATCTATGCGGACGACATTAAAATTTTTAAAACCATTTCATGCACCAATGACGCAAAGGACTTGCAATCTGACTTAAATAATTTCAGTATGTGGTGCACAGCTCAGAATTTGACCCTTAATTTGTCCAAATGTCAAACAATCCGTTTTACCCGTACGATCACGCCCGCTAGTTTTGATTTTTTCCTGGATGGCCATATTATTGATAATGTTGATAAGTTTATGGATCTAGGTATAACATTTACGTCGAACTTATCGTTCAATAAGCACATAGATATTTGCATTTCTAAAGCGAATTCCATGCTTGGGTTTATTAAAAGGTTTTCGAGGGATTTTCAAGATCCTTATTCTATTAAAATATTATATATTTCGTTTGTGTGTTCGTTGTTGGAATATGGTGCAGTAATTTGGAATCCGTTTTATGGTAACTGTTCAGACCGAATAGAAAGTGTTCAAAAGCGCTTTTTAAGGTTTTCTCTGCGAATGTTGCCCAGAGATCGGAACCTACCCGCTTTTATACTCCCACCGTATCGAGGTAGATGTAAATTAATAAATATTGAGCCGCTCTTTATCCGCAGAATCGAAATTGGCGCGTTATTGGTTAGAGACTTGTTGGTGTCTAAAATTGACTGTCCTGAGATTTTGGTGTTGTACGATATATATACTCCGTTACGGACCCTTCGCGTTAGAGATTTCCAAATTAAGCTGCCTTATATTAGGCATAACTACGGTAAATATGAACCTGTTTATCAATCTAGTGTTTCTTTTAATAAAGTTCGATCGGCTTTCGACTTTAATCTATCCCGGGATGCATTTAAGAATTTAATGTCTAATGTTCTTTTAAATTATTGGTAATTTTTCATGTTTGTTTAATTTTACTTTTTTTTTTTTGTTATTTTTTTTAATTAAATTTTTAGTATACTATATTAATGTATTTTTAAAATTGTAACCAGATTGTGTATAAGTATAGAGTTGGTAAATAAATAAATAAATAAATAAATAAATAAATAAGCCTGAAACAGTTGAATATCCTAAAGAGGAAATACGGCACGTTATTGGTGAAATACAGCCACATTTGTACGAAAATGTTATTGAAAAATGCAACTAAAGAAAAACCCTGTGTCAGAGGTTTCATGGTAGCCATTTGCCTGATGTTGTATTTCACTTTTAATCGGAACTAGTTTTTTTTATGTTGAAATAAAAATGTTTGCTTAGTCTGAACTAATAACTGTGTTTTTCTTTAAAATTTAATCAGGCGCTCTTGTTGGGGAACCCTTTAGATCTGGTAGGTCCTTTAGCACCATCTTATGGAAATATTTATATACTTCCCATAATCGATCGTTTCACACGATGGACCGAAGCTATCCCAGTTCAGGATTCTACAGCTCAAACTGTGCCAAAATCGTTACAATTCTGTCCTCAATTTGGATCGAGCCTATTTCAGGAATTGACAAAAATGTTAGGAATCCACTAAATAAGAACGACTCCTTATCATCCGCAATCGAATAGGCTGATAGAACGATTCACCACAATCTAAAAGAAATCTTAATAGCCACCGGCTATACAGAAAATTGGAATGAAGAACTTACACTTGCGTTGTTAGGAGTTCGCACCAAATTTAAGGAAGAATTAAATTGTTTCGCGGCTAAGTTAGTCTACGGACGAACACTATGATTCCTTCCGAATTATATGCAAAATATATGCTCACATTGTCAAAGCAACATATAAATTCCAATGGATCTTCTTGCTTGTGATAACGTTTTTGACCGCGTCGATAAGGTAAAAGCACCATTACGAAAATACTATATACAGAGTGGGCCATCTGGTAGTCCTTTTTTCATTTGTAAATAAAACACACATTTTGGAATGAAAAGCCAAAATTGTTTATTGATAAGGAAAGGTGGATGTATGAAAAACAATATCGTTCATATGCCCACCATGGCTTCGTCTACAGGCCTGTATCCGCACATCAAAATTGACGATGACTTTTTCCAATAAAAGCGGATCAGTGACCTCAATTTCAGCTCGAATGTTGTTTTTAAGTAGCTGAATTGTTTGTGGATGATTAGCATACACCTTATAATATCAAATAACCCCACAAAAAATAATCAAGTGGTTTCTTGGTGACGATTTCTTGAAATTATGCGATCAGCAAATTTTGTTGACTATAAATGGATTGTTGCACGACTTGTTGCTCCGTCTTGTTTACACCAAAGGTCATTGAGATGCAATTCATTCAATTTAGGGCACATTTTCCGGGTCGTTTTCAAAGAACAACGGCTCAATGATGCCACCAGACCATAAACCACACCAAACAGTGAGGATGAACTTCTGCTTCGCGAATAAAATGAGGATTCTCCGCTCCCCAAATTCGACAATTTTGCTTATTGACGTACCCATTAAGATGAAAATGAGCTTCATCGCTAAAGTTGATTTTTGATGAAAAACCTTCATTTCGATCAAGCATCCAATTAACAAAACGACGACGATTTAAATGGTCTGATAGTGGCTTTAATTTTTGAGTTAGTTGAGTTTTGTATGGATACAGTATGATGTTCATCCATGTTGATACGGTCTACGGCCTTCCACTGAACCAGTTTCTTCAAAACGATCAATAATTTTGCCAATTGTACGCTCGGTAGGGCGTCCATGTCTACCAAAACTATCATGTAATTTACGAAATGTTGTTGTGATGATGATGATAAATGGCATATTTTTGACTCTTCTATGTCAAAGAATTTTTTAGAACAGATAACATTAAGTACTAAAATTCATCAATTGAAAAAAGGACCAACAGATGGCCCAACTCGTAGTTTACATAAAAGGGAAAAACAATTCCATTTCCATTGACTGATTAAAACCGGCGTACAGCATGGAGGAAAAACAGTGCAAATTTCAACCAAGCAAAAATCGTTAAGTTTGATGGAATATGCTAGTGAACTTTATCCAAACTAATCCAAAAATGCAACAACAACAAACTTATTTTAATAGTATTGGTGTAAGTAAACATTCAGGCGAATTTATATTGTGTAATTTAGACGAGATGTGATTTTTTAATTAGCATTCCAAAGTCATTACGATCCTAAGGCTGTGGGCCAATTCTAAGGTGAATCTAGGGTAAATGCCGTTTTTAGCAGTGTATGTGGTAAATTGAAATACTGTACTAAAAAGTAAGCTAAAGCGAAGGCACGAAAGGTAAATAGTAGTGGTTTTTGTTAAACAAATCATGAAAATTGGCGGCCATGTTTCTAAACATAATTTTTTTATATTCACTAGCATTTCTCATGAAATAAAAATGTGCTTGTATATTTATGAACGCAGTTTTATTTATTTTTTCAATGAGTTTATTGTGTAAATTAAGCAAATTTGAGCAAATACACAATTTAAATTTATTCGTATAAACAATACGAATCCAAAGCGAGGCTTATCTTCAAAACTAAAATCACCATTTTTGAAGCGTCGAAACCGTTCCCTACATGATTTATCGATTGGAGCATTGTCACCGTAAACTTCCACAAGCATTCAATGTGCTTCAGCTGTACTTTTTTCAGATTAAAACATAAAAAATAACACTCCCCGCAAATGCTGTTTAATTATCACAAAATCCGACATATTCAACATTGTAAAAAATACTTTTTGTATGAAACTCAAAGCAATGCAAACTGAATGTTAACGGCAAATGTTTAATCTGTCTGAAACAACGGAAATCAGCTGTCACTATAAAACATTTATTATAGTCAGAGCCACTTTTTGAAAACGGACCGAATTAATTTATAGTCTCAATACTTAGAATGACTTTGGAATGTGACTAAGGCCAATTAAAAAAATCACATTTTTAAATCTCATGTCGACCCATTAGAAAATAATATAATTTACTAGGGACGCTTGTTTGGGATTAGACGGTCTAACAATGTATTGAAGCTCATGCTTCACTTGAAGAAGCACTTTGGAATGCTAATTAAAAAATCATATCTAGTCTAAATTACACAATATAAATTTGCCTGAATGTTTGCTTATACCAATACTATTACAACAAGTTTGTTGTTGTTGCATTTTTTGGATTAGTTTGGATAAACTTCACTAGCATGATGAAATTGCATTACACAAGTAAATTTTAAAATATGTTTGAATTTAATTTGAAGCACATGTTCAAAAACAAGCACGAAAACGGCATCGCAAGCTCAACTATTGTTGTTGTGTACGTACTATAAAAGCTAAACTTGGAAACAGAGCACTAGTCTACGAACAATTTTCCAGAACACATAAATTTTTGTTAAAATTGTCTAATTCAGTGAATGTTTTTCATATTCTAGCCGGAAGAAACGGGAACCTGGTTTTCAAACAAAAATGATGAAACAATAATTATAGCGGAGGCACCAGCTACGCCTGTGAAAGCAATGCGTGGTCGTCCGTACTACCATTTACCGAACTGATAGCAGTAGCGTAAAACTTGATTCGAAAATACATTGAAGATTTTTGAAAATTTATTGTATCTTCAATTAAAAATATTCTACAATTTCGGTCACCAAAATGACATCCATTCGTGATTCTAAGATTCCGTGTATCGCGTTTATAAACCAATTTTGAAATTTTCCCCCAAATATTTTTCTTGAGTCAATATTAATTGAAGTTTCAGTAATTATTTAATTACTTTTTGTCTATAAAAATCATCAAATAAGGGTGACGGTTTAGAACAGCAGTTCCCGAAATGGTATATATACTCGTTTGTTTCTCGAGTCAAAATTTCTCAATGGTTTTTTTGAATACGATAAAAAGTGACAACCCACACAGACCAAATACTCGTACATTCCATTTCGGAAAATGATTAAGGAATTAAAGTCACCCTGTATAAAATTCGAGCACACTTTTTAATGTTTATCTATCAAATTAGTTTAACATTAAGTAAACATTTAATAATGCTGTACAATGTACAAATTTAAGTTTTTATGATTACCATAAATTAATAAAAACTGTAATTTGTTTAAGTAATAAATTGAACCAAATTGGATATAAAAGTAAAACAATCCAAAATAATGATGTCATGATATCGTGTTTGTAAATTTAACAATTGTTTAGAATATTAGAATGGTCAGGTAGAGCAACAACAAATTGATTGAAAATTAGAAAGATTCTCCCTGCACCGTACATCAAAAATAATTAAACTTGAATTAGCAACAGTAAAAAAAAAAAGATTGTAAGGCAAAAAGGTCAACTATTCAAAACTTTGGATAAAAGCAATAAATAATTGTTCATTTAATTGTATTTACAATTTTACCATTGAATTTGTGGTTTCCGAATTAAAAGTCATTGACGATCAAAAACCGCTTATTTATATAGAGGTGCTTTAATTGGCGTTTAGAATAACTATGTACCGTAATCGGGGTATTTACGATTCCAGCGTTTCTCAAATTTGGGTTCATGGCCCCTGGAATTCCAAGGGGTAAAACTGTAAGGGTTGGCCATTCCTTAAACTGTTGTAACTTATTTAAAGTTGTGACATGCTTGACAAATTGTGTCAGTAAAGGTTAATTCAACAGGTTACGGGCGATTGTTCGATGTAGTAGATGGCACCGATCAAAAATGAACGACCCGGATGCAGATTATGCAATGAATTTTAAGACATGGAAACTGAATGATTCTAAGGCAAGACGTGCAAAAGGCAGCCATTGCTTCAATGTGGGCTTACAACTAAGATTTTAATGCGTTTCTTTGAGTGTCCGATTAATGTAAGAAGAGCTTCGATTAAAGTCGCAGGGTCAGTTTGAAAGAACGGCAGAGTTAATGGCCGAATCGAATTTTTCGAAGAAGTTCAATTCATAAAAAAGTCAGATCGGTACAGAACAAAAAAGGAAAAGCTAAGGACAGCAATAGCAAGCCAAAAGACAATTATATTGGAATCGATTTTCAATATGGCGAGGTGGTCATTGAAAACGCGACTGTACACAAGAAAAAAATGATGCAGATAGCAAGAAACAGAAAAACGTTTCAGACGATGTACTGGTGTTCGACTCGAAAGACTGTAATGTTATCAACACTTCAAATCGAGCGAATTGTGGCCAAAAGCTATGAAATCACAAAGGTCTTGCCTGTTCCACCGGCAGCATTGAGAGATATGTTTCGCCGTTTCCTTCGTCAACTGCCTTCGTAAATGCGTTGTACACGTTCTTTTACTGTGCATTCAAAAGCAGGACATTCGTTTGACCTTGTTAAAGTTAGCCAAAAGTTGCCAGCCGAAAGTGAAAACATCGATAATGCAGATAGTGTCTTGACTAGTTCAGCCGAAAGTTAAACAAATTATATATTAAATTGAAGTATCCCAGCTGAAAGTGACTACCCTACAAAATCAGCCGAAAACATATATTATTACAAACAACAATTAAAATTTTCAGTTTAACCGATATTAATTTATTGTTTCATGTCAATTGCGAAATTTTTTCTTTTCCCTTCGTCTTGCAACAAAATCGTTCGCCATCATGGCCCCTGGTATTCCAGCATCAAGCCCATGACCATAGGTAGATTTTGATTATAAATTAGTTGAGGTTATAGGGATCAAATGTATATCTGATATGATTTTTCGATAAAGCGGTCAATAGATTCTATATAATCCGCTCCTACGTGCGGCACGCAGTGCGACATGTTTGCTGATCCCGGCTCCTTCGTCCCCCAAAGCTCAAATCTAAAGCCCCTCGAGGACTAAGCGGGGGGCGCAGCGACCTCCGGCGTTCCCGTGAGAGTTGTCGAAGCCGTTAGCCTCTACAATTATTGCATTTGTCTAGTTACTGTTTCGGTTGGGATGACACTATCTGCATTATCTTTCGGCTTTAAACTTTCGGCTAACTTTAGCAGTATCATCAGACCCACCCCTAACCTATAATCAAAATCTACCTATGGTCATCAGCTAACGAATCGGCATAGTCAGATTGGGGTCTATATGATACTGTTAAAGTTAGCCGAAAGTTTCCAGCCGAAAGATAATGCAGATAGTGTCTCTGCTATCCCAGCCGAAACACTAACTAGACAAATACAATAAGACAAATGCAATAATTGCAGAGGCTAACGGCTTCGACAACTCTCACGGGCTTTAGATTTGAACTTCGGGGGACGTAGGAGCCGGGATCAGCAAACATGTCGCACTGCGTGCCACACGTAGGATCGGATTATATAGAATCTATTGACCGCTTTATCGAAAAATCATATCGTATATTTGTTCAGCTGGAATAGCAAAGACACTATCTGCATTTTCTTTCGGCTGGAATCTTTCGGCTAACTTCAACAAGGTGGTCTGATGAGGTTATAGGGATGAAATATATAGTCGATAAAGAAGATTGAAAATTATCAAGCATCGTCAAGAATCGTTCGCCATTCGAAATTTTGCCCTATAGACACCCATCTGACTATGCCAATTCGACAGCCCATTATACGATAGGTATATTCTGAGTATGCTTAGGGTGGGTCTGATGGGATTATAGGGGTGAAATTTTGATTTATCCCATTTTTCATCGATATCGTTCGTCATTCGTGATTTTGGCATAAAGACACCAATATGCCTATGCCAATTCGATAGCCCATTACGATAGGTATATTCTAAGTATAGGTTTGGGGTGAGTCTAATGAGGGAGGTTATATGGGTGAACTTTTGAGTTTCCCCATTTTTCGTCGATAAAATCATTCGTCATTCGAGATTTTGTAAAAAATCTATTGCTATCGAATTGGCATAGTCACACTGCTGTATATATGCCAAAATCACGAATGACGAACGATTTTAACGTTGCACCATCAGACCCACTCCTAACCTATAATTCAAATCTACTTATGGTCATGAGCTATTGAGTCGGCAAAATCTTGAATGACGAACGATTTTATCGATGAAAAATGGGGAAAATCAAAATGTCACCCCTATAACATCGAACCCAAACTTGTTATCAGAATCTACCCTATGGCCATGAGCTACCGAATTGGTATAGTCGGATTAGTGTCCATCGGCAAAATGTCAAATGATAGACGATTTTATCGTGAGAAGGGCGGAAAACGGAATATTTTACCAATATAACCGAATAAAACCTGCTTGAAACACATAATCATATTCTAATTAGGGTCATGGTTCATCCAATTGGTACAGTCAAATTGTCGTTCATCTGTCAAAATCTTGATATACAAACCATTCATCAGCTAAACGTGGCTGCGTCTCATTTGTGACTTTTAAATCTGTATTGCCGGCATTTTTCGGTTTGAATATTGAAGTTAATCTTCTTTATAGAGACAATCTGCATTATCGACATTTGAAACTATTTTCACTAGGATGTCAAAATTACATTCTACATTACCATGTTTTGGCTGGGGTAGCAAAGACACTATCTGCATTACCATCTTTCGGCTGGAAGCTTTCGGCTAACTTTAACAGTATATTCGTTTGTACTATTTGGCTCATTCAAACTCGATCGTACACCTGCTCTCGTTGCAATTCACGATTAAATGCATCATACATTTAACGAATTGGTTCTGGCATGCCTAACCACGACAAATAGCCGCCGCACATAAGCACGCACATCATGATCAAAGCTTCATCGTTCATTTAAAGCTCATAATTCGATGTTACAGTGCAAACTCGATGCAAAATGTCGTCAGCCATCTCGTTCTTGTATATATGTTTCACAAGCTACCTTAGTTTACGTATTTGCAGACATGTATGACTGGGCTTCACTTGCCAAATCGATTAACACCATTTTTTGAATTTTTTTAAATTTTAATATCAAACCTCGAATATGTTTGAATTTTACATTTTTCTGAGGGTTTTCAAGCTTTGAATCGATTATTCACGCTTTACAGCATCCAAAATCATCAAAACGATCAGTAAAAAATTCAAAATTTCATAGAAAAAAATCAATTTTCTTCGGGTTCTTCTGGAAGTTTCAGAATTTTCCACTCAGATTTTCCAATTTGTCTCTTCTAAAAGACCATCTGGATCGGATACCTGTGAAATCCCGTACATAAACATCATTTTTCGACTTTTCCGGTGGTTTTCCCAAAATGTTGTAAGAACCATCTCCTGGTAATTGTGAACACAGTAAAAAAAGGAATGAGCGGCAAATCGTTCGCCAAATTTTTACACCATTTTTAGATATTTAGATTTGCGTTTATCGCATACTTGAAAGAAAAATATATGTTATGTATTCAAATTACAAAACATTGAATTTAAAATTTTTATATTTGTATACCACTATAATTTATGCTTATGCAGGGGCGGTATGTTGTACCATCACTTCGAATCGAAAAAAGTCGAAAATCGAAAAAGTGAAAGTTGTATCATTTTCGACTTTTTTCGTTCTTTAATCTTACAATAGTTTTTCAAGAATGAAATGTCAGCTATATTTATTATTACTTTGGTTTTAAATGATGAAACTTTATCATTTATCACGATTCGAAAATGATACAACATACCGCCATTCGACTTTTTTCGAATTTTGATTCGAAGTAATTTCTTGATTTTTGTAAAGATGATATCTTCAAGGTCGTGTCTGGATTACTTAAGATTAAGATTTAGGTTAATTGGGTATATGAATTGATAACGGAATAAAATTCCGTTACAACATGCAAAAATACAAAATTTCATAGAAAAACCAAAATTAAATTTTCTACGGGTTTTTCCGGAAGTTTCTGAGCGTTTTACTCAGATTCTCCAATTTTCTAAAAGACCATCTGGATCGGATACGGGCAAAATCCCGTACAAAAACATCATTTTTCGATTTTTCAAATTTTCCGACTTTTCCGTTGAATTTTCCCAAAATTTCTTTCGCAAAAACTTTTTCTTGGCAATTGCAAATACAACAAAAAAAGTTGAGCCAAATCGGTTCCGCCGTTTCTCAAATGATGAGCTAGAAAAAATCAATTTTATTCGGGTTTTTCCGGAAGGATAGATTTTCCCAAAATTTTCTTTCCTAAGAATCATCTCCTAGCAATTGCGAATACAACAAAATAAGATTGAGCCAGATCGATTCAGTCGTTCTCATCTGATGCGCTAGAAAATTCAATTTTCTTTGGGTTTTTCCGAGTTCAGATTTTACAATTTTTCTCTTCTAAAAGATTATGTAGATCGGATACGTACGAAATCCCGTACAAAAACAATCATTTTTCAATTTTTCGAATTTTCCGGTAGGTTTTCTGAAAATTTTCTTTCGTAAGAACCATCTCCTGGCAATTGCGAATACCACAAAAAAGATTAAGCAAAATCGGTTCAGCCGTTTTCAACTGATGCGCTAGAAAAAAAGATCAATTTTCTTCGGTTTTTTCCGGAAGTTTTCGAGTTTTCCACTCAGATTTTTCTCTTCTAAATGACCGTCTGGATCGGATACGTGCAAAATCCCGTACAAAAACATCATTTTTCAATTTTTCGAATTTTCCGACATTTCCGGTAGATTTTCCTAAAAATTTCTTTCGTAAGAATCATCTCCTGGCAATTGCGAATGCAACAAAAAATACTGGGCAAAATCGATTATATAGATTTATCTTTCTTTATTGATTTCAACATGTGTTTAATGTTGGGGCGACATTTACCCTTAGCCAAATTATCGGGGTGGTCCTGAACTAACCAATTAAATGTAACTAATTTGTAATAAATTCTGGTCCATCCCGACCTCATATACCTACATCAAAAGTTACAATTATAGTAGGGCAGCGGTATGCTGTATAAGATAGCAGAAAATTTCCAGCAGGAAAATGTGTTGTGCTGTTCACCGCTAGAGGCATCACGATCACAAAAATGAAATATTTTCTAGTTGATAGCACTCCTTACATTTCTGAAGTCATTTTAATGTGAAATGTTTTCAGTTTTTTAACAAAAGTGTTATCCAAGGTAGTTACATGGGGTCTTTCCATGTAACTACCTGGGATGTACAGTGCTGGAAAAAAGAATTGGGCAAACATATTTAATAGAAAACTGGAGTATTTTTTTTGCTAAAATAACAAAACTTTTGAAAGCAATTGGCTTATTGTTTTATTTTAAATACATGTATGATGTAATTTTTGAAAAAAAAAAATACATGCAATTTAGGGGCAAAAACACGAAAATTGCCAAAATATTCAAAATACGTTGATTGGCACGGAGTGTTGTCCTGTTGAAAAATAAATTTGCAAGTCTCGCCAAATTGCAACACAGAAGGCTCAAATTTGTTGTGTAGGACCTGCAGATAAACAGCAGATCATAACTCTTTCATTTTTCGGTGGAAGTCTTAAAAGATATTCATTGTTAAGCCTCTCGCCCGTTTTTTTTCTTACAAGAGTTCTTCCATCTCAAACATGCAGCTTGAATTTTGATTTATCGGAGAAAATCACATCATTCCACATCTCTGGAGTTCAAGAAACATACTCCTGGGCCCATAGCAAACGTTTTTTTTTCACTAGTAATGTGAACTCAGGCTTCTGGACTGGTTTAAGTGCTCTCAAACCAGCTTTAACAATTATTTTGCTCACTAAGCTAGTTGAAATTTGTTTTCCTGTTGCTCGCTCAACATCCCGTCTTATGTCCGATGAAGTTTTAGAACGGTTCCGACGACATTGTATATTATGAAACGATCTTCCACTGGAGTTGTCTTTCTGGGCCTTCCAGAGCCTTTCTTTCTTTGTGTACTGCCCATCTCTCGCATTTAATAATTAATATTCCATGTTACAGTACTTTTAGGAATGTTTAATCTTTCTGCTATTTCCCGCGTGGTTAAATTTATTGCTTTTACACTGCTCACTAACTTTTCCCATTTATTTAACTAAAATTGCACTTTATTCTTTATTTGGATCACTTACAGAATAACATAATCTTACAAAATATGCACTATTTATACTCAAAAAAAAATTACCGGCAATTAAACATCTGCACCCTAACGACGGCCAAGAAACGTAGGCGTAAAATAAGCGTAAAATAGGCGTAAAATAAAATAATTTTTTTTTTTCAAAATATTAAATCGTACATGTATTTAAAATAAAACAAAAAGCCAATTGTTTCAAAGGTTTTATAATTTTAACAAAAAAGAACTTTTATTTGCAATAAAATATGTTTGAACAAATTTTCTTTCCCAGCACTGTAAGTTTTTATGGTGGCTGATATCATAATCTATATACATGAACAACATAAGAATCACACCTGGCGTCAGTAGCCTTCCATATATTTTTGAAGTCATTTTAAAGTGAAATATTTTCATCTTTTTAACAAAAGGGGTAGTTACAGGGGGAAAAGTGTTTTTTGAAACACTTTTGTTAAAAAAAACTGAAAACATTTCACTTTAAAATGACTTCAAAACTGTATGGAAGGCTACTGACGCCAGGTGTGAATCTTTTGTTGTTCATGTATATAGATTATGATCTAGGCTACCATAAAAACATACAAAAACAAACAACAAATTATTTGGTGATAGAAATCGAGTATAGAAATACCACAATTTTTTAATAAAGCAGGCTGGAAATTGCCATAAAATATGAAACGGTATCCCGCTTTACTGTAGAGCTTTACTCTAGAGTATTTTGTAACATCACATTTTCGATAATTTATCGAAGTTTATGTCTCGCTTGTTTAGAATAAAATGAGATACTATTTCATATTTTATATCATGTTCAAGCCTGCTAGATTAAAAAATAGTGATATATCTACTCGATTTCTATCACCAAATAATTTGTTTACGATACTTGAACGAAATTGGAGAAAGGGGTACTGCTCATATTTATTCTAGTAGGTTGTGGTGATAGCAATACAAAAGAAATAATTTATAAACGAAACAGTCCCCAATTTCAGTTTATAGGAAATTTCGATAAGGTATCGAAAATGTGATGTTACAAAATGCCACCCTTGGTCTCATTATAAGCTAAACCGCCTACTCGTTCCTCGAAAACAGTAGCTGTAATAAAATTGGGATTTGTTGTAATAAATTGTAACAGATTATGGAAATGACGACTTCTAAAGAAGGAACACAAAAAAAAATTCCATGATATTAGCGTTCTTTTTCTGGAGATTTCCCTGCTGTAATCGCAACTCAGCATGTTTAAACCAACACTTCATATGGAAACATATATTTTTTTAACTAAATCTCCAATTTTAATGTACTGTACATGCGAACGCAGTTATTACAAAATTATGATTAAAATATTTAATTAGGAAATGTATCGTTAATAACAATAGTAAATAATTTCTTAACAAATGAACGGTAATTAAATTATATATTTTAAGGTCAACCTTAAATTGCTTGACAAAATTAATTTTCTTCTAATTTATTATTCGCTTTTAAATAATTATTATAATTTTTCCTATATACGCGAACACAAATTAAATGAAAGTATGTAGTATAAATCTAAATCCAAACAAGCAACATAAATACGTAATAATTTACTCTCGTGTAATTTGATAATCGAAACCGAAACCAAAAATTATGAAATCAAATCTTAAACAAAACAAAAAATTGTAATTATTCACCTTGGAAGCTAATACATATTTTGTTTTGTCGGCTTGTCGATTGCACTTGATCGGGCCGAACAATCTCGGTTACCCGCGCCGATTACCTTGAATGTGCTAAACGTTTTTTGGTTGTTATGAAATTGATTATTGATTGACATTGATTGAACTTGGCGGAATTTAAAGTTTTTTGATTTATCATATGTAATTTGAAATGTTTGTGATTGTGCGGTACTTCAGGAAGGTGTGTAACGGATTAATTTTGTGTTTAGCTAAATTACAGTAACAACTGTAGAAATTGTTGGGTCGTCTCTATGTAATGTGAGATAAATGTATTAAATCTCAAGTTCAATTGCATTAGTAATCAAATAATCTAGTAAAGTACTCAGCTGAATCTGTCACCCATGTAAGTACCTACTTGTAAATTTAAAGCAAAATTATGCTAAATAGTTGGATGGGTAACGATTACGATTTATTTACTTTATATAGCTAGACGAATCATTTATCATATTATTGTTGTTGCAAATTGTGCGGATATAAATTATATCATCTTTCAACATTGACATTAATTCACGGAAAATCAAATTAAAGTTTCATGTTGTTTTCAAATTTGACATGATTTTCAATTAATTCATTTGTTCGTTATTGTTCCCTGGTAAACAATGCAATTGAATTTTTATAAACTCATTGTGACGACAAAATTAGTAGATGAAGTTGCATATTAAGATTAAAGCTTATTCATATAATACACGATCGAACATCACATATAATTCTCGGTTCTTCTTCCCATTTATTCTATTTCTGCTCTCATATTCAGTCTTCCATCATACACCTGGCACTATCATTACACCTTCGATATTTCTATATCATTGTCATTGTTGACGTATTTATTTTTAAAAATGCAGGCCATGCCGAACCTATATCCGATTCCCTCTGCGCTGCCATTTTTCTGTTCTGTTAACCTAAGTTCGGTATGCTAAGCCAAGTGATAACGGCCAGTTCGTCTCTGTCACTTGAAGGTGTACAGTATTTTACTCGCTCCTCTGTTTAATTGGCCATATATATATATTTATACTAGCGGACCCGACAGACCTACACGAACGTTGGCTTGCCTATTTCCATGAAATAGAATTTTCCCATTGCCAATGTTCAGCAATTGTTCGGAAATCGACAGTGCCGATGGATCGTTTTGCAGTTGGCCATGCATATATATGTTAAAGTGTAATGTATTTACATCTCACCATAGGTATGATTGTTTCAAACATGCGTTAATTTGGTTCACATATGTAACGCGTAGAATGACCGACACAGCAACAGTAGAGCGCAACCGAAAAGTCTGGTATTATCGTTGAGATCTTTCATCGGTTTATCGAGAGCTTCAAGTAAATGCTTGTGACTCATAGTGCATTCATCCCAGAAAATAATTATGCTTTTTTGCAAAACTTTAACCGAAATGCTTCTTTATGTTGTACATTGCATCTGGATTTGTGTGAACGATCAATGGCAACTTGAGTCCTTCCACCATCAAGTAATTGCAAACGCAATATGATTTTGTGATCAAATGCGAGCAATTATCAGTGAGATGAGGAATGTTTTGCCAGTGGCGCCTAGTGCGTCCAAAAAAAAGTATTCCAGACTTTTGTTCACCAGTGAGCCATTTGTTCATTATTTACAACAAAAGGGGCCGCATCAAATATTTCGTCAAAAAACAAAAAAAAAATCCTAGAACCCGATTGGTGTGCCACCATCCATGGAAACACTTCAATACACACAAAATTTCATTAAAATCGGTTCAGCCGTTTAGGAGGAGTTCAATTATAAAACATCGTACATCAGAATTATATCTATAAAGATTGGGGGTGGTGGTGGTGAGGATGGTGGGGTGGTGGAGGTGGTGGGGTGTTCTGTTTCATATATGTCCTGATATGTGAAAAATACAAAAAAAATAGAAATGTCGTCAAAAAACAAAAAAAAATGTCCTTGAAACCGATTGCTGTGCCACCTACCGGGTCCAATTGTGAATATAAACCATCCAGGGACCCACTCAAACACACATACACAAAATTTCTTTAAAATTGGTCCAGCCGTTTAGAAGGAGTTCTATAAAGATTGGGGTGTTGGGAGTGGTGAAATTTTGGGGTTATATATGTTCTGATATGTAAAAAATACAAAAAAAATATTTCGTCAAAAAACAAAAGAAAATTTCCTAGAACCCGATTGCTGTGCCACCATCAAGGCACCCACTTCAATACACACAAAATTTCATTAAAATAGATCTAGCCATTTAGGAGGAGCTCAGTCACATACACACGTACAGAAGAATTATATACCGGGTGTTTCTTTTAAACTGAGACGATCAAATATCTCGAAAAATAGCGACTCTACGGAAAAAATGTCCATAACCAAAATTTAATCATACCGCGGGGGAAATACATTAGTGCAAAAAAATAGTTCCCCACCCCCCGCTTTGTAGGTGGGGCGGGGGTAACTTTTAAACTAAGATACGAAGACATATTTTTTATTGCAGATACGGATTCTACGACTAAAAGTACGTATGATTTGAATGAAATATTTTGTTCGATTCATGATAGATGGCGTTGTAATCGACGAAAATCAATTTTTTCAATTTATTCTTCTTAGAGCACACGCATTCGATTCTGCAATACATTTGAAGTAAAAAACATCACGTTTTCATTGGAAATACTCGAAATTCGTCATCAAAACAATTTATTAATGTAAATGGCAGGTGAATAAAATAATTTTAGCTTAAAATAAGTGTTCAAAATGATGGCCTGCGACTTCAATGCACTTATTAATACGCATTTCCAATGATTGTACACAACTGAGAAGTGTGTTTGGTTGAATTTCAGCACACGCATTTCTGATTCGCTCAATCATATTCTCACGTGTTGTTGTTTCTTGTTTGTAAACTTTGTCTTTGAGACAGCCCCACAAAAAGAAATCTGGCGAAGTAAGATCTGGTGATCTGGCGGGCCAATTTATCGGACCAGCTCTACCGATCCAGCGACCATTGAAATCACGATAAAGTATTTCACGTGCCACCACCGAATAGTGTGCAGGACAACCATCATGTTGAAACCACATGTTCCGTCTCACTTCTAAATTCAAATTTTCAAGTAATATTAGCAGTTCATTTTCCAAAAAGTTTCGGTACATTTGAACATTCACGTTGCCTTCAATAATGTGGGGGCCTATGAGTTTGTTGCCAATTATTCCACACCACACGTTGACAGTCCAAATACGCTGATGTTCAACTTGACGAAGCCAGTGCGGATTTGTAACACTCCAATAATGCATGTTGTGTCGATTAACCGTTCCATGGTTTGTAAAAGACGATTCGTCAGAGAACATTACGCAACGAAAAAAATTGGGGTTTTGTTGTATTTGTTCACGTGCCAATTGACAAAAAGTTGCCCGATTTTGGAAATCAACGCCATGAAGATCTTGGTGTAAAGACACATGATATGGATGATACTTGTGCCATTTTAAAATTCTCCAAACACTGATGAGGGACAATCCGGAATCGCGAACTATTTCTCGTGTACTAACATGAGGATTATGAGCCACTGCTGCCAATACAGCAATTTCATTATTTTCTCCAGTGACTGTTGCTCTACGGGTCCTCTTTTTCGGTTGAACATTTCCATCAGTAATAAATTGTTTGATAGTACGGCCAAATGAAGCACGTGAACGAATCCTATCCGGAAAACGTTGAGTGTAAATAGCAACAGCATTTTCAAGATTTCTGCTAGCTTCTCCATAACCAGAACCATTTCAATTTTCTCTGGCACAGTTAAACGGTCCATTCTAAAGTATTTTATCATTTATTTTGCAATTACGAAAAACATGAAGACAAGAAATAACACAACCGTTAAATGTGATTTACAAAACTGAATAAATTGTTTTGATGACGAATTTCGAGTATTTCCAATGAAAACGTGATGTTTTTTATTTCAAACGTATTGCAGAATCGTGCAGAATCGAATGCGTGTGCTCTAAGAAGAATAAACTGAAAAAATTGATTTTCGTCGATTACAACGCCATCTATCATGAACCGAACAAAATATTTCATTCAAATCATACGTATTTTTAGTCGTAGAATCCGTATCTGCAATAAAAAATATGTCTTCCTATCTTAGTTTAAAAGTTACCCCCCGCCTCACCTACAAAGCGGGGGTGCGGCTATTTTTTTGCACTAATGTATTTCCCCCGCGGTATGATTAAATTTTGATTATGGACATTTTTTCCGTAGAGTGGCTATTTCTCGAGATATTTGATCGTCTCAGTTTAAAAGAAACACCCGGATAAAGATTTAACACATAGGGTCAAGTCAATTAAATTAATAAAATAAATAAATAATATCTCTCTCTCTCTCTGGCACTATATCCCATCAAGGGATTTGGCCGCCTCAAATGAGGTTTCATAATCATATTTTCATTTCGGATAATGAGTAATTAATTCATTGATCCTAAACCAGCCGTGAAATTTTTCCCTTCTCGCTACCGGGAATCGAACCCGGGACCGCGGTCGCTGCAGCAAGCATGCTGACCACTAAATAAATAATGATTTTGTGCATTTACTAAAGGGGACGGCTGTAGGATAAACTCCTTACGACGAAGCCTAAACTGTTAAAATACTTTACTAGCATTATTTCAAATTAGAGTCAGACTCGCGCTTAAAATATTGTCTATCATTATTTTCTTGAATGAACTGACATTTTTTGACAATCAACCAACATTTGATCACTTCTACAACTGTTCAATATGTGAAAATAGAGGCCATTGCGAAAAATTCGATGGTAACACTAATTATTATTATCATGACATTTTTTTCTATCAGCCTCGAAAATACTAACTTCATGATAGTGAAAAACTGTCATGACAGTTAAAATTTTCGGGACTTACAGTAAAAATAAAATATCTTGATTTAAATGTGTCTCTCGCAAACACTATCTACGAAAAATATGCGAATTTAAGGTTGCTGCGCGACTGTGAGATCACAGTCTGAAGTTATTAACTAATAGTTTTTGCTCAATTAAATTCGTCTATATTATTTGACGTTTCCTTCATTCGATTAAAATTATTGTCATTGTTTTTTTTTTTGTTACCATCGAAAGATTTTTTGAGTATTGTGTCCTACGATTGAGTTCCCTGTATTACTCTAACTGCAGAAACATCCAGATACCATTGCGGGCACTTATACCGCCACCCTTTCCTCCTCCCGGCGGTAATCCTAAAACCTATTGGAATGTTAATTTTAAACACTTCCATCAAGAGTTTCGGGTTTCCATTATGATAACAGACAAGCGAATGATCAACTTTAATGTTTCAAATACGTTTTGACAAACGATGCAGAACAGGGCCTTGGCAAATCATTGGTATGAATACATCGAGAATTCTAGATAATTTTAATCGGATTTTATCGTCCTAGCAATCAAATTCAATTCTGTACGTATAGAATAATGATAAAAAATGTTAACATGATTAGAAAATCTGCATCAGTACATATCGATTATTATGGACGATCCGTTAAATTTTTTTAATGAAGCCGGAGATAGTGGCTAGATGGATTTAAACAATTAACATGGGCCCTATATTGAGAATGTAGTTCATGAAAAATTTGTCAAAACGTACCGATTATTGAAGGAAACCTTTTTGAAGATACCCACAATTATGAGTATAAATCGCAAATAATAGAAACGCAGACACCGCCCGAACGGGATTTTCTGAAAAAAATTCGACTGTGCGATAAAAATTTGTACAGTGCAATCAATAAATAAAATTTCTAAAGCAAATTATTTTGATTCTCTTCAATTTATGAAAATTTGCGAACAAGCCAAACAAAAAATTTAATGGCAAATACTGGTCATAAAATAGCAAAAACACTTACTCATTTTACTTTAAAGCAAAGTTTTTATATCTGACCAACCGGTCGTCTGCGAACCAAGTAGCACAAAGATAAAAATATTTTAACTCGCAGGGGAATTTTTATATGGTGCCGACATGTTGTAACTATCACTTTTTTCGCTTCGATGCATTTTCGATAGAACAACGGTATTTTAAAAGTAAAAATATTTTTTCTTTCATGTAAATTTTTAAGTTTTCATCAAAGTAGCTCGGTTTTTTCGTCGAAGCGAAAAATGTGATAGTTACAACATGTCGGCCAAAAAAAGAATGATGGAGAAATATTTTCAAGCGTTTTTATTGGTTTAGCATGCGGATCAAAGATTATAAATTTTCGCTCGCACTCTTGCAGTCGGCTTTATAAACGGATAAACGGCCATTATAAAATTAGAACAAATCTAATTTATGAAAATTTAAACAAAATAATTTTATCAATATATAGAGGTATTTAAAATAATTTTTTCAGATTTTTTTTTTGTGTTTAGTATTCGAGATATAGTCACAGTCTAGCATCTGATATAACGTGACACCTATACCACATAACAGACCAATCACACCAAGGCAACCCTAAATAATACAACATCGGACAACCATCAACTATCGGGCAAATCGTAACAAGTCAGCATGACGTATTCGGATGTAAAATGTCTTTCTTCTTATCCAAACTTTCAAGCAGCACCCATGACATTCGGATGATAACCCGCCATTAATCAGCAACGAATTCATACTGGCGCAAATCACATGGCGTCACCACATGGGATATAATTTTAGTGAACATCACCGCAGGCAAGCTGGATATAGAAACCCATGGATATTGGGAAATGTCACGAACCCGTGCGAAATATGCATAATACTGGTAAAGCACAAATGAATCCATTACACAGACGCACAAGGAGGTTCCGTCATCATTGCATTCTTCACTCACTCGATCACCTCACAAACCTGTCACGCGATCAACTCGCTCACTCGTCCTCAACCTTTTAAACACAACAATTATATGAATGAAACAACACTTGGTCCAAATCACCAACGATCTTAACAAGAATGGCTTCATAACAATCTGTCCCGATTTACTATACTGATACTGGAACTTCCACTAGTTTCTCTGCGGAAGCCAAATCTGTAGTTTTTTAATTTTTTGTTGATATTGGTCTCTCATAGATGCAAGAGTTGGTATAGACGTTCCAGTATCAATGGTATTGTGGCCACGGTATTCTACTTGATGTGCGCGGGGCGCAACAATTTTAATAAATCAGGAAAGATAAGAAAACCGCTAATACTACCGTTTAAAGACTGTTGGCGATTTGGGCCAAGTGTTATTTCAGTGTTATTTCACCCATAATTTGTGTGATATGATGATGTTTATATGATGACTATCAGTTTGGTCTGTCGTGATTGGGAAATAAGCAATTGAATTTTCATTTAGGGCGATCACTTTAGGGCGATTTAGGTGTTACTTTAACATTGATGGAAAATTAAAATCCATGGGAGTTGTACTCCACAAAAATTTACAAGTTCGTAACTCAAATATTATACAAAAATTTTAAATATGTTGACTTTGGAATGTGAGGCTTCTAGAGACGCCCAAATTTATGTTTTTCGTTTATGATCCAATTCGTATTTTATCCTGAATTTGTAGAATATTATCGACGGTCAGTGGGTGACCATCCGGCCCGATGCGATATGGTTGCACAACTGCAGGGCGATATAATATGTAGTTAAGTGTGATAAGTTTCTTAGTTTCGTATTCGTTTTATTCTTCAGTAATACGTTTCAAACCATTTGGCCTTGGTGGATCGTAATATCCAAGACCTTGATTTATTGGTATGATATAAAAGGACTGAATGTCGAAGGGCTGAATTAATTAGAGGGACGAATGTGTCGAGGGGCCAAACGTCGAATGCAAATGTCGAAGGAACGAATGTATCAAAGTGCCGAATGGGTCGATTTTTTTTAATTTTTTTTTTTGTTTTTAGAAATATATTTTTTTTATTTTGCTGGCATAGGGCCGAATGTCTCAGGTGGCGCATGACAAAATTGTCCTTCACCAAAATGTATCGCTGACTGGATACGTGGAATTTCATGAATATCCAAATATGAAAAATAGTGAAATACATAAATTCATAAGAAAATCGTTTACGTTTAATAAAAAAAATTACAAAATATTCCATATAACAAAAAATTTAAAAAATTATATTTCAAAAAACAAAAAAAAATTTGGCCCTTCGATCCATTCAGCCCTTCGACATTCGGCCCTTCGACACATTTGGCCCTTCGACACTCCGCCCTTCAACATTCGGCCCATCGATACATTCGGCCCATCGACATTCGGCCTTTTGAAATTCGGCCCTTCGTACCCATCCGATTTATTCCATGTTACAGCTCATTGCTGTTTTCCAGTATCGCTATCAACTCTGCCGTGGAAGATTTCTCTTACGACGAACAACTTCCACCTACGAGTAGACCACGATTTGTATAAGTTCCAGCAGCATTTTCGTGTCCAGTATGCTTAGTCATATGATCTTGCAAATAATGAATTATAATTCGGGTGATAATTCACGAACTTGAGAGGACGGTGTGATAAGTAAACAACACGATTGATTTCGTAGATCTGTATACCTTCGTCCGGGTGCATTTTGACATGCTTTACAATAATCCGAAAATAATTCCGCAGTATACAGTCTTGCATCGAACACATTACTATAACTGTTAATATCGGATAGAAATTCATACTGGAAAAAAGTTTTACCGAAACCAACTGATGCTATCAAAATTAAAACAACAGTAAATTTCTCAAAACATATCCCAACTATACGCTCGAAACAAGTTCATTGAACTATTTTACTCGCGTCAAATTTTAATAAATTCTGAAGCACAACGGTCCCATATTTCAACTGTATTGGCCTAATTTGTATCACGATTCGTTACATTTCGTACCTGAATCAATTGGTAAGATCACATCCGTTACATAATTATAAGGGTTGGTTCTTTGTGTATTTTGTAAGAATCCACTCCTCTAAGATTTTATAGGCGACGCTCAAAGGCTGGTTTGAAACTTAACATTTACCAAATAAATTTAAAAAAAATGCTTTCCACAAAATGTTCTCCTATAAAGGAGGAGATCTGGATTTGGATATCCAATAAAATTTAATATGCGACTTACCAACTTTAGTTGTCATCTAACATTCAATTAATCAAAATTCCTTCTAGATAACGTTATTATAACGTAATGAAATAACGCTATGACAACGCTAAAATTATGACATTTTAGCAATAACATAATATATAATTTCGTTCCGTCATAACGTAACCAAACCCGATAACAAAATCTAAATAATGACACAAAATAACGGTTATTTTTTGTTTTTAATGTTTCTCGTTCATTTTTTTTATATAAACTTGTCACGTCATTCATTTCATAATATATAGAGCGACTGCTCTGACTTACTACATAATAATATTGTGAATGCATATGCTCTCATAATTATGAGTGAGATGGATTAATTTATACAGGGTGTTTGGCAGGTGGACTGCCAAAATTTTTTTGGCAGATTGAGGGGGTCATTTGAAAGCTTTCATTCCATGGAACTGATGTCCTAAGTGTCACGGATAAGTGCTGCATTTGAAAAAATTAAAAATGAAATGCAATTTTGCATTTAGAAGGTAGACATTTTTTATATTGTACTTTTACACATTTTTAAGTATTTGGAAGCCCATAACTCATTTTTCTTGAACCGATTGTCTTAATAATGATTTATTTAGAATAAAATGACATTGCAGAATACAGTAAAAGTTATTTCGTGCCTTTACGATTACAAACAAAAAAGTTATGACCATTTCAAGGTGAGATTTCGGGTAATTTCAAAAAAAAATTAAAAATATCATATCTCAGTTACCGTGACACTTAGGACATCAGTTCCATGGGATGAAAGCTTTCAAATGATCCTACCAAACACCTTGTGGAAATCTATTAAAACACTTGCAAGTGTATCACAAAGAGGAATAGCAGAAGATTATTAAGACTAAAAGTCAAACTATATCGTAAAAGGTCCAAAATCAGTCACTAGATAATTTTGTGGGAACGGAACGGCTTTTCATACCAAAAGTGAAATTGACATGCTTAGGCCCTTTTCCAATTACCGACTTATTTGTGGACTCTTATTCAAATAAGTCACCTCGCGAGGAAACTTATTTAAATAAGTATGTCTACACAGAAATGTCTCCAAAAATGTGTCTTGACTAACTGTAATACAATCAGTTTTTTTTTCAAATCTAGTAGCAACGACCAATATGTCAAGAAAATTTTTTCTTCCATATAATAGAAATTGCGTTTTGTTTTTTGTTATTACGTCACAAATATGTAAGTCGATACAATGAATTGGAACAACTTGACTGACTTATTCAAGATGGCGTCAAATAAGTCAATAAGTCTGAAATAAGTCGGTAATTGGAAAAGGGCTTTAGAAATAAAAAAATATTTGTTTGGAAATGGTTACGAAAAATGGTAGACCTCTTTCCATTTTTACAGATTCGGGATTTCGAAAAATTTTAAATCTTATTCTCGATAGTATCAACACTATATCGTAGGAGAAAGTGGCAATTACTGCAAGTAATGTTTAGATTCATATGAATGAGGTAGCAACAGATTTAAAAGCAAAAACAGATTTAAAAGCAAAAAACAGCGTGTTTTATCCGTTAAATTTGATTCTGCAACTCGACTCAAGCGAAATCTGCTAGGAATTAATGTTCAATTTGCGGATATTCACAACCATGAAACTCCAAGCGCATATTTATAAAGAGTGGATAAAATGTAAATTAGCAACTGCTAAATTAAGCGGTGAATTTGCTAAAGTTCTTCTAAAAAAATTTAAATTTTAGAGAAACCAACATCCTGAAAACAATATCAATGAAATCAGCTTTATTTATGGATCCAAGATTTCAGGCTGTATTGTCTGGTACAGATTGAATTGAAGCTAAATCTAATTTGAAAGAAGTTTGGCAACGGATAGAGTTAACAAAAGAACCTCAAAGAAAAGCCGATGATTTTGGAATTGTGGACCAACAACAAAAAACATTAAACGAATGAACAAGTACGGATGATGATTTTGATCTTCATTTAAAGGAAATTTCTGTGGATATGTGCCGGCCATTCCTCCAAAATCTCCAGTTTTGGGAATTTTTAAGTATTTATTATATATTTTGGGGAAAATGAAAAAAATCCAAAATTAAAAAGATTTTTAAATTTATAGGTTATATTTAGTGACGAATGCAGGCTGGAGGCCGTTACAGAATCAAACCAGTTCGTCAGAAGGAGACCAGGAGTGGATATGGACCTGGTCCAATACACTTCGTAGAGGAAATCATGAGAAAAGAACAATATAAAATGTGTTAACAGACGAAATTTAGAAAAAAATTATTATTTAATATTTGATTATGTGACTAACCCAATTTTAGTTATTTTAAGAAATTCCTAAAAGTCTTTTATATTTACTAATAATACGTATTAAGTTATAAATCTTAAAAAATTACAAGATTTTAAAAATATAAAATATAGTATTGGAATTTTATTTCCAAAAATTTCCAAACTTGAAATGTGAAATAGTGCTGGCTCTCGTTTCGAGAACGCATACGTTTTACGTCAAAAGACATGCTAATTAATAATTTAAAAAATAATCTTATACAAATAAATACACGAGTAAATAAATATGATACGATGTCTTAATTTATTACGTGATAATTAACGTGGTAAAGTGTTTTGCGAGTGTTAATTAAAATTAAAAAAAAAAACAATTTCCTTCGAGCCGGATTTGAACCAGCGACCTATGGATCACTTTATCAACGTATAACTTCTACAGTCCACCGCTCTACCAACTGAGCTATCGAAGGTTGATAATTCGTTACAGTTTTACGTGTATTACACACTCCAATTTTGAACTTTCACTTTAATGTATAGATTCTGTTATGCGAGAATACAAACATAAAGTCGCATTGTATTAAGAAAGTATATACTTTGAGCATTTACAATTGCAATGTTGTTCATAAGTAGTGAAGAAAAGAGAATTAAGATATACGTTACTTGAGCCGTGTTCATATGTTATATATTTTCTAATCAAAAATCTGAGAGGGTAATTTTTGATTACCTATAAAACGATTTCGACACTGCAGAAATATAAGAATAGGGCTGCAGAGTGCGAAAGAATTGATAAGTAAATCATTTACAGAAGATAAAATTAATTTCAAAACAGATTTTCCAGCATATATGCCAACGGGTAATAAAGCAAAATATAATATCAAGTACAGAAATAATTTCAAGATTGAAAAGTGATGCCCAAATTTTTTTTCTCTTCGTTTAATGGTGTGGTCCGATGGACTCACTGAATTCAACTCGTCAGGAACTTTTAGCTGCCATAGGCAATATTAGTCAATAAACACCATAACAACTGCATTAACACCGAAGGCAACTCAATCCACACGCAAAACATTTCAAATGATGTACGAATTATTTTATAGGGAGAAATACTTCCCAATTTGCTTTCATGGGGAGGCAATTCAAAAAAATGATGATAACGAAATCGGTAGACACTTTTGATGCTGCAGCTATATATCTATCATCTACCTTCAATATTTAATTACACCGCTCGATAGCTAAAGGATCAAAGATTTCGTTACGTTGAGTGAGGACTGTGACGCATCGCATGCGGTGGAGGGGGAAGCATCACCATTTTAATTTTCGCCGTTTGTATTGAACTTCGTATTTTCTTAACCGATTGCGATAGGATTGGATATTTTGGTCGGAAATGAGATTCATAAATGGTTTTTGGTAGAAGTTCTGGAATATAGCCACCTGAGACGGAACTCGGCCATTTCCTAACCGGCTTTGATTGGTTTGGATATGTTGATCTGACATGAGATTTTTACATTTTTTTTTTTGTAAAATGTTCTGGAATATGGCCACCTGGAAAGAAACTCGGCCATTTCTTAACCGATTTTGAAGGTATTGGGTATGTTGGATGGAAATGAGATCCTTAAATGATTGGAAGAAGGTCTGGTAAATGGCCTGGTGCAGGGACTCGGTAATTTCTTAACCGATTGTGATTGGAATGGATATGTTGGCCGGAAATGAGATTCTTACATTTTTTTTTTTCTAAAAGTTTCTTCCCAACTCGGCCATTTCTTAACCGAATATGAAGGTATTGGGTATCTTGGATGGAAATGAGAAACATAAATGATTTTTAGAAGAACTTCTGGAATGTGGCTATCTGAGGGCGGAATTCGCTAATTTATGGGGTAGGGTATGTTAGATGGAAATGAGATTCTTAAATGATTTTTTGAAGAAGGTCTGGAAGAAGCCTCCTTATGTATCGTGTGCGCTATTTCCTTCCCGAAACATTGTACGTATTCATCTCATATGTCCGTACACGTGGTACAGACACCCACTTTTTTCAAAAATTGCTTTCTCTATCAACTTTCCTAACCATATGCAACAACTGCTTGTTCCGATTCATAGAAATAATTAGTCTGATATGTTCAACTACATACAAATTGTGAAACCAACCTGCATTCGAAAAACTAAAGCTTCCAAATCATCTTAACAATTTTGTAATTTTGTGTAATAATTATCTCGATCTAAAAAATGAACAAATTTCAATCCATTATTACTTACTTTCAAAACATCTGAGTTCCGTGCATCGCGGCAACCACTCCGAACTTAGGCGTAAATATTTTAGTTCTAACCTCTCGAAACACACGGCGTTTTTGTGGCCTATGTTGTTAAATACACCAAATTTGAAAGGTAAATAATTCTCTCAAATCTTTGTTATCGTAAAACACATGAAAGGGAAAGAAGATATTGCCTTGGAACTCGGTTGCAGAAGCATTTCAAATTGGTTCAATTTAACGAAATAATTGAGTAATTGCAACCTACCAAACCAGTGTAAATGTGCCACTCACATTATAACAAGAGAAAGGGAGAGTACGATCACAGTTGCAAATATAGGGTTTTCCAATAAGAGTGATATGATTTCTTTAAAAAAAACACACTAATTGTTAAGGAAATTGAAATGTTTTTTATTTAATGTGAAGTACAATTGATACAATTAAGTTCTGAATAAAACGTCTTTCAAATGGCCTCCACGACTTCTTTTGCAGGAACAAATTCGATGAACCAAATTTTCGAGCACTTTTTCCACTAAATCAAGTCGTATGTCATGAATAGCACGTTCAATATTGACTTGTAAAGCTTGAAGAGAGTTTGGTTTATTGCTAAAGGCAAATGACTTCAAATCACCCTACAAGAAATAGTTTAATGGTATTAAATCACAACTTCTTGGAGGCCATTCAATATCACAATTTCTTGAAATAATCGAATCTCCAAACTTTTCTCGCAATAATTCAATTGTTGCACTTGCTGTGTGGCACGTACCCCCGTCTTGTTGGAACCAAATGTTGTCAAGATCAACTTCTTCCAATTTCGGCCATAAAAAGTTGGTTATCATAGTTCTATACCGATCTCCATTGACAGTAACGGCGTTACCAACTTCATTTCGAAAAAAATACGAACCGATGATTCAGCCAAACCAAAAACCACACCAAACTGTCAATTTAGGTGAATGTAATGGTTTTTCATGAATAATTTGTGGATTTTCTTCGCACCAGAATCGACAGTTTTGTTTATTTACCGCACCACTCAGATGAAAGTGAGCCTCATCGGAGAAGATGTTTTTCTTAAAAAAAATCGTTATCGTTTTCAAGTTGTTCCAAGGCAAAATAAGCAAATTCACGACGTTTACGGTGGTCCAATGGCTTCAGTTCTTGAGTGAGAACCATTTTATACGGATTCAAACCCAAATCCTTTCTCAAAATCCGCCAGGTTGTGGTTTGAGACAGTCCCAAGTATTGAGAACGTCTTGGAATCGATAAATTGCGGTCTTCAGCAACACTTACCTGAACGGCAGCAATATTTGCATTACTTCGAGCGTTTCTTTTTCTTATTGGTACTTGAACATTATGTAAAGAAAATGTACGCTCAAAATTTTCAACAATTCGACGAATAGCGAGCACACTTGGAGTTGCAATTGGAGAACGATTATTTTGATAATAAAACTGAATAATTTGTAAACGTTGTTCTTGCGTATATCTCACCATGATGAAATTGTAAATATTACTGAATACAATGAAACAAAAAATGACAGATCATGACATATAACAAATGGCCGAAACGTCACTTAAAAATCATATCATTCCTATTGGAAAACCCTATATAAGAAGTTTTCCCAATTTGGATAGGTACTACAATATAAAAACTACACTCATAGAATACGATATCGAAGGACGCACTAATAGGACTTAAAAATAGTAAAAGTGTAGGGTACAGAATTGTTTAATTCCCGAGTGGACGGTGGAGACACCAAAAGACGATGTCCGGTATTATTAAAATGAAAGATGTTTCTTTTGATATACGTGAATAAACTAAAAAGTAAAAGAGCTACAACAAATACAACCCGGGAGTTCCAGAGAAAATACGAAATGATACCCCGTAGCTGAAGTAGCTGAAAACTTGGCGCACGGATAAAATCATATATGGATAATGCGGAAGGAAACGCAATATTCGAGTTGTGTTAAGCCCGCAATGAATCAATTTTCACTAAAAATGCGGCATCGTTGACGAGCAAGATAAACGATCGATTGCTACTGGAAAATGCGAAAGTTAGGACTGTAAAACGTACGCCGCTCCCGTAAGCTCGATGTGTAAAAATTTTAATTTGCTCTTTCTGCAAGGCCTCAACAAATCCCGTTGGAGAGTCTACTGTGAAGGAAAAATTGAACCTACCGGAGCGCTGGTTAACATCGATAAAGCAGTTGAACAACCCCGCATAAGTGACAAAAGCATTGTAATTCGTAAGGTAAAGCAATAAACCCCAGGGCGACAACTCAAGGAGACAGAAGCATCGAGACATTCACATCATGACATCTGGAATCAAAATTCCCTCGTCGCTTTTGTGACGAAATTCATTCACATTGGAACTGACAATCCAGAATGTTAAAAATGTCCATCAATAAGTAGTAATTTTAATGTTCACCACCAGGGCAGTCTTAGTAAATACTTTTATTTTTAATTGTTGGCAATAGAAATATAAAAGTGATTTTTGTTATTTTGACAACACATTTTCCTAGACGAGAAATTATTTACAATATGCAATAATATTCAATAATGTTCTAGCACATTACTATATTTAATTGAATATATTTTAGTTGCATTTTTACGTTGTTTTGAAATTCAAAATGTAATTGTTACCAACTAATAAAAATAAATTTAAAAAAATATTTGGTTGTTATTTTGAGCAAAATATTTTTTCCTATTCAGAATGGGAATTGCTTGCATCAAAGAAAGACCACAAATAATGATAATTTCCAAGCAATACAAATTGAAATCCTAAAATTCGAGGTCGCTTATATCATCAAGCATGGTTGGCCTGGCAAATCAGAAATAAAGTTGTGGCAGAGTATTTCCAACTCCGAACATCGTTTTCATTGATTCATGAGTAAATTTATTATGGTGAAGACGTGACTTCGGTTCAATTGCAAAAGCCTTTTCTAGAGGAATGGCATCCGGACCATTCAAGCACAGTAGACAACGAGATCGAGTGACATGTAAGAACCAACTAGAAGTTATCCAGAAAATGCACACTGCAAGCTTAGTCGATATACCAAAGAGTCTTTGGTCATGCATTCACATCGTTAACGCCGACTCCGTTATTTGGGTTCTTCCACACATTCGCATACAACACAGCATAATTCCGAAATGTATACAAAGTTTATTCGGGGGTTTGTTGAATGATGGGCCCCAGATAAATCGGAAAAATAAATTCGACTCAAAATAGCACATCGATGCAAAAGATGCATGGATTGCCTTAAATTTGGAAAACCGGCATCGATATTAAAGAAGACAAGCAAGGATGGGAGGTATAAGGATATGACTTCGTCTATTGCGAAAGATGATCGAAAAAGTCCTGCGAAAAATTACGAAATATTCCTTAAACAAATTAAAAAAATTATATTAGTCGTTTTCTAGAACTTTATCGGAAAATCATTTTTGAATTTTGTCAAAAAATCTTTAAGAGTCCCATTTTCCCACATGTCAAATTTTAAAAATTCACACCGTGATTTATAAAAAAAAACGGGATTTTGAAAACTGAGATTTCGTTACACACCCGAGACTAACCTGTAGTCTCTCACATGACTGAATAATTTTGGGGAAAGGTATAATCAACTATTGAGCGTCTATCATTTGACATTGCCCTCTAAG
Organism: Nephrotoma flavescens; assembly: GCA_932526605.1. Lineage (NCBI taxonomy): Eukaryota > Metazoa > Arthropoda > Insecta > Diptera > Tipulidae > Nephrotoma > Nephrotoma flavescens. The sequence continues at coordinate 56,764,020 of OW052220.1, read as the reverse complement.
TTTAACAAGATACCAGAGGGCCACCGAACTCGAGGAATCTGTAGTGTTTAGAGCAAATTCCGAGACGGTATTCTCTGATTGATGAATTAAAACGGCATGTCGTGGTTATAATAAAAATCTTCAGGTCCAATTGTTTAGAAAGCAAATACAACTTTGCTTTACTTATTATTTCAAAGTAAAAAATGATGTCGCCTAATACACCACATCTGTTTCAAGCTATGTTTGTTTTAAAAATATATTATTTATTTATTTATTGTCAACAATACACGATGAAAACTTTTTTACAGCTACTTGGCCTTCTATAAAGGCATTGACCTGGTCCAAGAATGTAATTGCATGCAATGTTAAATAATTATACCTCAATTTAAATGAATTAAAATGGAGAATCTTAGTCAAGGCAACTAAGTCAAATTGGCTTACGGTAAATTAAACAAACTACCAACAAATGGTAAATACCTGTTAAACCAATGAATGGTCGTTTATTTGTTATTACAGGTCGTACCGACTACCGAATAATGTTAAAATCATTCTATCAATGAAACGGCAGCCAAAAGCATGTCAATGCCACGAAATTAGCTGTCTCTATACTAAACTCATTATGAATAAAAATTACAGAATCCAGCGATATGTACAAATTATCGAAATTAACAGAATACATAGGTAATGATATTACTAAAATGAGCATTATTTTCAAGATCACGATTACGAAAGTGCATAAGGTGGTTTGCACTTCAATAGCATTTTGATCAGTTTACAAAATGGTAGGTACATACGAAACACGTAGTATTAGGGTCGATTGACGGTCCCCGTTTAGGATTGGAAATCTGGTTACATGTGGCTTCGTACAGTAATTTAAAGTTTTTAAACCGTTGGATACCGCACCAACAGAACTAACCAGTCTCTTGCCTACATTTCTTCTTCAATCTTAGGCAAAAGGTTTGTTTTACTTCTATCCGGCATAGTATGAAGAATGATCGATCACGATGTAAAGCGTTAACATGTAACTCTCCACGTTCTTCCGAACATAATATATGTATGTAAACAGAGGATGATAATTTCCGAAAAACCTTTTTCCGCAATAAACAAGTGAAATGTCTTTCGACAGGACGTTTAATGATCATTTTAAGGATACGTTGGTTAACGAAGGTCAACAATACAGAACCTTCTTTATAATTCGATAAACGGTTCCCGATATCACGCTCCTCCAAAAAAAAAAGTAGAAGCAGAAGTATTCTTTGATAAACTGAATGAAATATTTCCATTTCAGGCAGAGGTAACATCGATTGTAGAGAGAGATACAGTATCCTCAGATGACATCTTTATCTGTAACGACAATAGTAACTTTGAGTTGTCACTAATTTGTTAACAAAACTACACGAGGATATCCACATTCAGATAATCTGGATATTTGGGCCATATGGGAACATACTATGGTGTATAGGGAAGAGGAGGTCCAGAACTTTACTCCTGATATTACCTGCCGTAATATTACCTCCCGGACAATACTCCCTATTATTATATTAATAGGGCTCCCCGGCCAATTAGCCCCCTCCCCACCGGTCCATTACCAATTCAGCCATGACCACTCGTTCATTACGCCTCGGTCAATACACACCCGACCATTACCCTCCCTTCCATTACGCCGATTTAAGTAGTTTCGTGTGATAATGCAGTGAAAATCAATAAACAACTTAAGGCAATTGATAATCTAAATATTTGTGATGAAACTATTCGAAATGGTGTCTTAGAAAATGGTTTAAGAGGTTGTTCCAAAGCTAAGAAACCTCTTTTGACAAAGCACCATACAGAGGCTCAAATTCGCAAAGGCACTCAAAAATTATTCAATTGAAGATTGGAAGAAGGAAATATGGTCGGCCGAAACCAAAATAAACAGATTTGGTTCAGCGGAGGTGAGGGATTAACTGAAATTACCAAAACGAAATTCTCGAATTGCCTCCGCAGTCCGTGGACCTTAAGCCCATAAAACATTTATGGAGTGAACTCAAAAGAGCCTTGACAGCTAGCGATAGTTTTCCCTGCGCCCTTGATGAATTATGGGAAAAAGTAAAAATGCAATGGTATAAAATTGCGCCAGACATTTGGCAACAACTAATAACCAGCAAGCCCTCCAGAATAAACTCAGTTTTGAGAGCAAAAAGTGGCTACACGAAATATTGACGTTCAAACTCAACGAAATGGACGAATTGCCTCATCTTGGTTTTGTTTTACAGCTAATTTGAAAGTATTTTTAAGTTCATTACTTTTATGTTTTTAAAAATCTTAAATTACTCTTGTGAATAAACATATTTTTTATTTGGTTTAGATATATTATTTTTGATTTCAAATGCAGACATGTTTCACCAACACATCACCAATATTCGATCAATATTCACCAACATTTGATCAACATTTTGAGGAACTGTATATTGTTCAATAGTACTTTTCGATTTTGGAGTATCAATTGACGAAAAAACCCATATCTTAGCTCCTACTTAAAATGCCACGAAACGACTTACTGTTCTAAATAGAGCAAGCCACTATAGCATGACTAAGCTAAACAACATATTTATGTGTATTACCTGGAATTTACATTGATTTTTTTAAAAATGTGTATTCAAACGGAACAATTTTTTGTGACACAGAGTGGGTTATAGTTTTAGATTCAGAATTTAAGCTGAACTCAAATCCGCCATAATAAAAATTTACTCCTGTTGAAAAGGTATATTGTCCCATAATCAGCTAATTTTTTGTAATTTTCTTCATGTTTTGTAATTGTTTTCGAGTTTTTTCTCAATCATGTTGCTAATAATATTCGTTTTTTATAAAATTTGGTACAACCACTTGTTTCCTAATTTCCCGGAATGTTCGAAGTATTAAAGCAATTAAAATTTGGGGTCGTAATGACCGGAGAGTAATGACGGGAGGTTAATGACCGGGGGGTTAGTGGCTGGAGGGATAATGAAAAGGGAAAGAAGAGTAGTTGACCAGGAGTAATGGCTGGGTGAAGGGGTATTATCCGAGAGGTAGTAATTTTCAGAGGAGTTTATTTATTTATTTCTAAAGAAATTTATTCTGTAACTATGATTTCAGATTAAAACCGAACATTCAGTTTAAAACAAAAATTAAATTAAAAATAAAAATTTAAAAAAGGTTAAACCACAACAAACTAAACAAAAAATAGAAATTAACTTTTAATTAAATTTAACATTTCAAAATTTTAAAATAATTCTTCAGGATTTTTTATATCCTTTGATAAATTAAAGTCAAATAGGTCCTTAATGATGTTGAATGATTTAGACAACCTATTCATGGGGTTATTTTCTCCATAGTTTGTAGAATGGTGTTCAAGTGCGAAAAACGCATGGTTTCGAAATGTTATGCATGGCACATGAATTGAAATGTTTTCCAAGATGTAAGCTGAATCCACCAGAGCAAGCAAAACGTTACCAATAAAAGCCGCGCCCAAGAGAAGTTGTCTAGTTTCAAGCGTGCATATTTTGTAATCCGTGCATCTTGTTGAGTACGGAGGTAACCGGGCTAAATTTTCATGGAATGGTAAATTTTGGTTACAATCCCATTCACTTTTTAACAAAGAAAATCAGGAACATCTTTTAAATGCTTTCGATTATTTTTATGCGCACAGCATAGTATGAATTCCAGACCGTTACAGCGTGTTCCACTTGAGATCGAACTATGCGAAAAAAAGTGAACATAAGGTTTGAATATCTTTAAATTCACCTGTCCATCATTTAATAAATCCAAACATGACAAAGTCCTATTAAGGGTTAAAGGAGTATACATATACTAATAAAAATAAGTACTTCACTACTGATAAATTTGATGATTATTTACGGATGTGAAGTTTTTACCAAACAGCAAAATTAACAAAAAAAAAAAAATTTAAATTAACAATATCAAACAATCGGTCAAAGCAATGTTAACAATGGAAACTTTACAACAGACGAGCTTACTTTAATCAAAATCTATTATTAAAACTTAAACTAAAATGAGACAAATCAAAAAAAAAACACAATTAAAAATATTTGCATAAGCAAGAAGAAGAAGCTAGATCACAGAAGTACTACCACCTACTGAGGTAATCTACCTACTGAACAATTGGCATCGGTTTGCATCTAAAAGGACTTCGTCCAAATCGAGTACACCTTACTGATGACGTGTTGGACTCTATCGCCGCATATACTTTGTGAATGAGTAAATTCTTTTTCCTCTGCTTAAAACCAGATTATGGCCAAATATTATGATGTCTGAGTTCTGTGGTGACAAAATCGTTGAGGACAAAGAATAACCAACTGTAGCAAATTGGATTTTATACTCTAAGAATGATTGTGAAATACATACCAAAAATAATACCAAAAATGTACACTGTTAAATTTAAAAATATTCAAATTGGATCTGTTTTGTGATGAAATTGAAACATTTTTACATAATCTTTAACATTTATATTAAAGAAGTGCCTGAGTCCTTAATAGTGTCGCCGTAATGATGAAAACATTTTCTAACAATTTAAGATAAACACGAGAAAATCGTGAAACAATTTACTAAAGTTTTTTTTAACTCTGGCGAAGGCTGTTTTAGATAAAGTTTCTACTTTTATATTAAAATCCTAGAGATGTTCACGAGGTCCCACCTATATGACCGAATAGCTAAGTCGAAATCGAACAAGATTTATTTATGATGATTTTTTACTTGTCCGACTGATTTTAAACAAATGTGGTTTCTGATTTCAACCTACTTTCAAATGTTTCTGTTACCAGTTACCACTGGCGTTTAATTAAAATTTGTTATTTAAAGTAAAATTTATCAGTTTCTTCGAATCAGCTATTGATAAATTTAAGCTAAGTTTGGAAGATCTAAATTAATATAAGACACTTGGGTTTCAGAAGCTGAGAGATAATTAACTAACTTATCTGACCATGTACATATGTGAGATCCCGTGAACATCTCTAGGATCGGTGAAATAAAATTTGAAAATTTATTCAAATTATTTCATAAACTTCTAAGTCGTGTATGTCACAGTGAATATCATCATAATCGAACCCTGTCTAGAACTATCGAAAGTCGAAACTTTGAACTATCAAAAGTATAAAAGTGCATCCGTGAATATCTCTAGGATTTCTGTTATTTGATTATTATTACAATAAATCGGGTTCGTAGCTTATTTGGGAATGTCAATTGGGTAAAACTCCAATTGGAGAAAATACCAAAATTTCCAATTAAGAATAAAAATTGAAAATGAAGAAATTTTAAATTTTAGAAAACATCGTAGAAATCATCATTCGTGTCCCGTTTTCACATATTGGTAGATAATTTTCTGACCTATTCGGATATATGAAAGAGATCCCTTGAACATTTATGTGATATAATCGTAAACGTAAAAATGTCTCTGGACAAGTTAAAAATCATAATAATTAGATCCCATTCACCACACTCATAGGGTTTTGACTGATCTCTCTGACCATGTATAGGTGAGACCTCGTGAACATTTCTAGGACCGGTGAAATAAAATTTGAAAATTTATTAAAATTCGTGGAACTTGTAGGTAGCCTGTATGGCACAGTAAATATTTAAAATGCATTTTAAAAACTGTGAACGTCTCTAGGAGCGGTAATAGAAAAATTAGAAAATATTTGATGAAAATCAAAAATCATAATTGTTTAAAAATAAGCTAGACTAGTTAAAAATCATCATAATTGAATCTTGTTAACCACTCACGTGGGGTTTATTTAGCTATTCGGTCTTATAAGTGAGGTGCCGTGGAATCGGAGATATAAAAGTAGAAAAATTGTCTAAAATAGTATTCTTTAGAAATAAAAAAACTTTAGTAAATCGTTTTACGATTTTCTCGTGTTTATTTCAAATCGTTAGGAAATTATTTGATCTTTACAGTGACACTATTAGGGAGTTAGGGCCTTCTATAATATAGACGTTAAATTTTATCTAAAAATGTTTGAATTTCGCCACAAAACCAGTCCAATTGGAATATTTTAAAATTTAACAGTGTAAATTTTTGGTATTATTTTTGGTATGTATTTCACACTCTAAAGCCACTTCTCAAATCTAAACACGTCTAACATAAAATGACAAGTGCAAGGTTCGACCGTTATAAAGATGTCTCTACAAGAGCGCCGGATTTAAATTTGCCGCCATTTTGTTAATAGGAGTTGGACGGTAATTTTTTTTTGACATTTGTCACGTACAGTCCACGCGATTTAAGAATATGGAGAAGTATTCAAACCAACAATGTTTAATTATTATTGTAAAAACACATTACAAAAATGGTGAAAGTTTTGCGAAAACAGTTCGCCAATTACTTCAAGTTTTCGGTCGCAATAATGCGCCAAATAATTCGACATAGTGAGGCATTTAACTACAAAATTTGAGACCAAATTTACGCTGATGGATCAGAAGACCATTATTCGTCGTCGTCCTAGTCGGACACTCGAAAATATAGCCACAATAAGGAAATCTGTGGCCTAGAATCTAGGAACTTCCATTCGGCATCGTGGTCAAGAATTAAACATTTCCAGAAGCACTGTGCAACGAATTTTGGTAGAAGATCTACATTTGCACGCGTACAATTGGTACAAGAAATCAAGCCAAGGGACCATGCGCAGCACCGTAAATTTGCTGATTGGATCATCATCAAATTAATGCGGATTTTTCGAAGAAAATCACTTTTTCAGATGAGGCACATTTACAACTCGACGGATAAATAAAAGAATAACCCTGTACTAGAGGTTTCGTGGTGGCAGTTTGCCTGATGTTGTATTTCACGTTTAATCGGAACTATTTTTCTTCAGGTTGAAATGAAAATGTTTGCTTAATTCAAAAATAAATGTGTCTTTGTTTAAAATTAAATCAGGCGCACTTGTTGGGTCACCCTTTATAATTCCACGTGAGTTGAAACTCACGTGGTCGTACCAGCACAAGTGACGAATGATATTGGACGATCGGAGAATGAAATAGTGCGTGAGGTGGCTGAGACTGGAGGCATCTCTACTGAGCGGGTACATCACATTTTACATGAATATCTGAACATAGACAAAAGGTATGCGCGATGGGTGCCGCGATTGCTCATACTCGATCATATGCGTTCAGCCGCAATCCGAACGAGTTTCTGCGGTGTTTTGTAACCGTGGATGAAACATGAATCCATTACGACACACCAGAAACAAATGAAGAATCAAGACGCACATCGATTAAAGGAAAGGGGTAAAACGATCACCAGCGAACATGATTCAGAGATTTTGGACAGATTCGATATTAATTTGAAGCAAAAACGTCGTATTTGGCGAAGAAAAAATTGCTGTTCCCTCAAGACAATGCACGGGTGCACACGTGTGTATAAGTCACCATGGAAAAAAAACACAAAATGGGCTACAAACTGATATCCATCCAGCATATTCTCCAGATTTAGCCCCTGCGACTCCTGTTTCCAAACCTGAAGAAATGGCTGGGCGGTAAGAGATTTGGGTCTAACGAAAAGGTCGTAACTGAAACAAATACCTCAGTCAATTGTGTAGCACAATTTCCAAACTTCCGCGACTATCTTCTGGTGGCCGATACTACCAATAAAGGTATACAATTGCAAATCTAAATCGCATGCAAAATTTTGCACTGCTAATCCCTCGGTTTACGGAACGGATGCGTTCCCCAAAAACTGTCCGCAAACCGAAAATCCGTAAAAGGATCTATTATTATGGGATCTCATTGAAAACATAGAGGTCCATTTCACTGAAAACTTATAGGTACCATAAACTTACTTTAAAATAGGGGATCGTAAAACATACAAAAGTTTTTTCATTAAAAATAACTAAATAAATTCATAGAAATCATAATTAATGAACGCTGAATTGGTCATCGGAACTGTAACCAAGATTTACACGAGTTGGCAGCAACTCAATCATTACATTGTTTCAAAAATACTGTAATTGGAGTTTTGTTTTGGCTATCAACAGATTCAATAACTTCTGTAAGAACTCGAGCCAGGTAGTAGGCCCCTTAAAATTTGCAAGACCGTGGATCATTAGATGTAGTAATGGTGCCGTGGAAATACCACTTTTATGTTATTCGGAACGTTACGATTTATATCTCGTTTATGGCTTGGGGCAGTGTCAACGATTAACAGAGCTCTGCTTGTTAGAAATGTTTTGGTGATTATTGAATTTTGCAACTGAATTTGAAAAATCATTATTTAACCATTAATCAAAATGCGTGTTATCATATAGCCTTTTTTATTTGACGACCAAATAGTTCAAAGGTGTGACTTATTAATATTTTTGAATGCCTGGTGACTTTTTGAATGATAGATTAGAAACATCTCGCAACAGCATTTCCTTCATTCAAAGTAATTCGATCTTTAGCTGCCTTGCGTCCTGAAGCTATTTTTCGTCTTTAGCGATAAAAGTTTGCCTTGACGGTATCCGTTTCCAGAAAAGATGCGTCTCTTCGACATTATTCAGCCTTTTCAAAACCTGCACTAGCTGCATCTTCTCCAGTTTTTATGTTATGTAGTGAATTTTAGGCGGAGCCTAAAACAAACTGCTTTAAAATATTAAATTTAAATTCTAAAGTTATTGTCTTGTGCGCTGTTTTTATGTATTTCGTCATGTCAGTGACTTCGAATATCCGTAATTCGAGCCTACGTTAATCGAGGGATTACTGTATGTCTCTAATATATGTTAGGGCCCCAATTGAGTTTACGGCCGTCTTAATTATACTATTTCAAAACAAGAGAAAACATGAAAATAAACAAAAAGAAAATATTTATCAAAATATCCGCACCATTAATTGATAGCGCTAGAGATCATTAAGATACAAAATTTCAAATCATTTACATATTTTGTTTTTGAAATGATCACTCAAGCCACCTATAGTCGAAAAAATAAAACTCACTCATAATAATATTTATTTAAATTGCCACTGGGCGGGTGTAATGCTATATTAAACTACACAAGTTGCTAATTAGGTTCAACACAATATCGTTCATGATTATATTTACACAAATAAATTGCAAAATATAAAATTATTTTATAATTACATGCAGACATGAAATAGTACAATATAATGAAGATATTTTATATTAAAACAATTAATTTATGTATTTGAAGATTTTTTAATGATAGACAAAAATATGACAATTAAATTAGCATTACATATAAGTTACTATAAATAAACATATTTGTATGTGTCTGTGTATGTGCGGATCAGTAACAATATAACAGAAATAATAGAATTATCATGATTAAGCGGTAGTATTGTTTCTATATGATTTATTGCATTGCAGTATGGATAGGAGGATATGAAACGTTTTTAGTAAAATTGGTCACGTGAGGGAGTATATGGCAGAGATAATCAACCTCGATAAATTCCGGGTAAATCACACATGTTTCACATAAACCAACGCTGTTCTGTAAACATATTTTTGATTGCAATCAAACAGATGTTCCCCAGCCAGTTTGTTTTGTCGTGAAAATAATATTTTCAATTTATAAAATATTTTAAATGTTTTACGATGCTAAAACCATGTTACCACTATGAGTTTATTATGCGCCAAGTGTTGTAATCACAGCACTTTTAATAATATAATAACGGTATCTCATCAAAGTATTTTAAAAGTCAGGTTAGACGCCAATTACACTAAATGGTTGACAGATTTTAGTACTCTCCATAACCAAATCAGCGTTTTACCTACACTGTACTGCTAAAAGGCTTTATTTTCTGTAGTTTTAGATTGAGAATTGATGAACACCTGATTTTTAATTAACTCGTACTTTTATAACATTAATGTTTCTGGTTTTTCGTGTATTTGTTTTTAACGCATGATGAGCGTCATCTGTCAAAGTCAATTGTTCTCAGTTAGGATTACCATTTCATTATGGAAAAACTTACACCCGAACAACGTTTACAAATTATTGAATTTTATTATGAAAATGTAATGATCTTGATGCTGTATAAGATATCGGAAATTTGACAGCGGAAAATAAGGGATTACGCTACTCGCCGCAAGTGGCAGCACTATCACCAAAGAGAATTTAATTTGTTATATTAGCGGAAACTTTTTATTCATTATGTACCACATTTTTCACTAAATGAAACATATCAGCGGAATAAAATATTAAAAGTAATCCTTAAAGTGACAAATTGATTGATCCCCGAAGTAAAGGAACTCGGCATATGAAATCTTGAAATTTAACAATATTCCATCTTTCCGCCATTCCTTAACGAAATACGATGAAATTTGGATAGTAGTATTGTTCAGGAATTTTAAAGTAAGTTTTGGACAAAATTCTAGGACCTATTCGTGCTGGACTAAACTGGCCATTTCATAACCAGTCCTTATGAAAAATGGTATCTGTACATTTTTACAATGGTATTTGTACATATTAAACTGGAGGGGACTCCGTAAGTTCTTAATTAAATTTTGTAAAATTTGCAATGCAAACAGGGACAAATCGGAAAAAATTTATGGATTACAATTTTCACTAAAATTTTTAGATTTTCTGCGGCCTTATAATTTATTTTCAGTTTTTGGCCAATATCTCAAAAACTTCCACTAGTTACCAATACTTTCGATTATTTCTCGGCCATATACCGCAGAAAAACCAAAAATTCTAGACCAAAAATTTTCTCCAAATGTTTCATGTAGTCTCGGGATGACCTAAGCTATTAGAAAAACAACCGAAAGTATTGGTTACTAGTGGAAGTTTTTGAGATATTGGCCAAAAACTGAAAAAAACTTACATGGCCGCAGAAAATCAAAAAAATTTAGTGAAAATTGTAATCCATAAATTTTTTCCGAATTGTCCCTGTTTGCGATGCAAATTTTACAAAATTTAATTAAAAAATACGTTACCTCCATTTTAAAATTTATTTATATCGTGCAAAATGTACAGATGCCATTTTTCATAAGGACTGGTTATGAAATGGCCAGTTTAGTCCAGCACGAACAGATCCTAGAATTTTTTCCAAAACTTACTTTAAAATCCCTGATCAATACTAGTATTCAAATTTTATCGTCATTTGTTAAGAAATGGCGGAAAGACGGAATATTGTTAAAATTTCAAGATTTCATATACCGAGTTCCTTTACTTCGGGAATCAATCAATTTGTCATTTTAAGGATCACATTTAATATTTTGTTTCGCTGAGATGTTTTATTTAGTGAAAAAAGTGATACATAATGAATAAAAAAATTCCGCTTGTAATTACATAACAAGATAATTTCTCTTTGGTGATAGTGCTGCCACTTGCGGGTAGTAGGGTAATCTCTTATTCTCCGCTGTCAAATTTCCGATATCTTATACAGCATAATATGATACGAAGGCGTATAAGATATATAGCTCATGCAACAACTGAAGCCGAACGACTTGCCACAGCGTGGAAGTTTTGGTGAGTACGCCTTAGAACAGGTTGAGGAAAATCTGTTTTATACTGAGAAATTATGTTCAGCGACAAAGCTCATTTTTGATTAAATGGGTACGTTAATAAGCAAAATTGCCAGATTTGTTGTGATGAGCAGCCATATGCAATGCGCAAGAACTGCTAATTCACCCACAAAAAAACACTGTTTGCTGCGGTTATGGGCCGGTGCCATAACATTTACATAAAATAATCTTTAAAAAGTAAATGGCAACCATTGATTTATCGGTTCAAATAAAAATTTCATACATGTTGCAATTTTACTGTGTTATTTTTTTGTAAATTATAGACCAAACGTAACTCTTGTGTACACACCCGTCTATCCGGGTAGCAAATTTAATTTTAATTATGTGTGGGGACTGCAAATTTAAAGTTAGAGGTTTCTAGCTCCTTGACATCCAAGAATTGACTATTATTTTTCGATTTTTGTATAGAAGAAAACCCGAAAAACTACACTTGGCTACCCGGGTAGGTCGGGTGGGTACTAACGTATAATTTTTTGCGTATACACTTAAGAGTTAAAAAATCACCCTTTACAAATCCAATAAGAAATTTGTAATACAAAACAAGTTTAGTAATTATACACTGTTAAACAAAAATTTTACCGAAATAACTATACTAGTTATAATAGAAAGAGACGAAAATATGTGCCATATTTTTCATATTGGATTTATTTTGCAAAGAAGGCAGCGTGAGGTGCCATCTTTGCAAAATAAATCCAAGAGGTTACATCAAGTAATTTTATTCTGTTCAATAAATTAATTTAAAACTAGGCTTAAAGAATTTAAATATTATTTTATAAACTAAACATTATAAACTATAAAGATATTTTAATTTTTTTTTTTAACATAAATAAAAATGAAAAAATGTTAAAGAAAACTAAAGTTCAATAAAACTCAATCGTTAAATTCTTATAAGAATGTCGAGCGTTACTCAGAAATCATAGCCTAAGGATAACAGTCAAATGCTTTTCCAACCGGAGAATAGCGGTATCATTTTTCGATCTGGTAAATCAAAACATTTTTATTGGTTTAGAAAATCTTAATTTAGATAAATTCTAGATATCGAAAAGTTTTAGGTAAATTCCACTATATGCTAAGTACCACTAATCTTAGATTGACACAAGCAAATGACTCCTCCCATACTTTTGGCAATGGCTCTTGACTCATTTGCTAATGCCGACATAAGGTTAACATTTCCATATATTGGAATTACCTGGCTAACTATATCGTAATATCCAGAATTTTTCAAAACTAACTAACCAACAAAATAGATGTGATTTACGAAAACGAAAAATTTATCACAACAAATTGTATTCAAATCAATAAAATCGTCTTCATTTACCAGAACTGGGGATTACAGAGATCGGTTTAGATACCAGCCCAATTGGCAACCCCACCTGCACGTAGTGTTCCGTGCTAATTAGCCAACATCAAGACTCTAACGGCCGAGAAACGTTGGGATAACTGAACACCGAGAACCTAACAAATGATATTCTCTCCACTAACCCACTGCCAATTTCACTGGTTAGATTCGTAGCTGCTTCAATCACCAGTCCTTAAAACAATGAGTTTACAACAAAAAGGAATTTTTACCAGAGGTATGGTATCCCAACTGCTCAGTAGAATAATCCACCCTCTAATGAGGCCGGCTCAACGAATTCTGGGGTGAGCTAACTGTAGCAATGCCATTTCGATCGAAGTTCAATAAAATCTAGATCACAACCTATAGACAAAGACAGTTCGCGACTCAGCAGGAAATCGAAAATATTCGAAGAAGACCCCTTCGCCCTTGTCGCCCTCATTAGCTTAGTAAACAGAGTGCTTGCTCTGCTATTCAGACTGATAGAAGTTCCGGGAACTCCTCTTACTAGCCATAACGAAACCAGCGCACGCTTGCCTATACTAACGTTGAGTTCTATACAGAACTTGCAAGAGAAACTGATTGGATGCACAAACAAAACAAAAGACCGATGAAAAAATAAAGAGCAGAATTCTAGCCACAAGTTGGGGAGCACCCGCAAGAAAAAGTTAATGAAACTAAAAAACCAGAGCCGTACCTCAACATCACCAGCAATTAGAACAACGCCAGGTTACAGTGAACACTAAGGCCCCACCGCTGGCATTAGGCATTGGCATTACTGAGTTTGCGAATATCCAAGCTCTAATTGAATCAGTGTCCACAATGGTTCCAGAGCTAGAAATTTTTCTAAACTTAGAAAAAATAGACACAGTGTGCAGCAAAACAATAGGATTATACGCAAAATAAATGTACATAAATAATTTCACAATGTCATTATAAAACAGAAAAGGAAAAAAAAAGAAAGTAATTAACACATACAAAACACTAAAAAAAACAAAAAAGTTGTTAGCATTTGACACACAAAAAAAATAATAAATGCACACACAAACAAAGGACGCAAAACAATAGGAACAAATGGAAACAAATATTAAAAAAATCTTTAGTTCATGTTTAGCCATGTTTAAACTTTTAAGGGTATAAGTTTATCAACTAATATTAAACAACTAATATTAAAAAATTATTACTTTTTACGCTATTTGCCGTAGTGACCGAGTAGATACTCCTGATGATGACCTAACAAGTCGAAATCGATCGAGTGATTTTTTAAACTTTTTGAAAGATATTCAAAATATTCTACGAAACAAAAAACAAGTGATTAATAAAATGTGTTTATTAAGATTAAGTATTAAAAAATTTAATTTTAGTGAAATTGATAGTATTGCCGTGTTACCATTATGGCTCCGACTACGTATAATTTAATTTTTACGTATATTTTAACTGTATTTGGATTATAAAAATGGATTATCACAAGATTATAAAAATGGCGTTATTAAAATGGAGTCTAAGGCTGTGTGCCAAACTTAAGGTAAATCGTTTACTAAGCTAAAAACCGGTTTTAGGACAGATTTAACGATCAGTTTGTCATAGAGTTTTTGAAAAATAGTTGAATTTACCGAAAAATTTACTTAAAATTGACTTTTACCTTAAGTTTGGCACGCAGCCTAAATCGGTTATTTCGAGGGTGATAAATAAATATAAAACAACAGGAACCGTTGAAAATTGAAACCCAACACAAAGGTGGCCGCCCTTGTAAGACAACAAGTAACTTGGACCGTATAATCGTGTGCTATTAAAAAAAACACCTGGTTTAAATCAGAGTTGCCAAGAAACCCTTCATCTCGGTGAAAAATAGAAAAGCCAGAATCAAATTTGCTAAGGAGCATAAAAACTGGACCATTCAACAATGGAACCGAGTGTTGTGTTTGACGACAGTAAATTCAATTTAAACAGGATCAGAAGGTACGTACACCAAGATATGCAGTAGGAACTGTAAAATACGGTGGATGCAAGGGTTTGATGGTTTGGGGTAGTTTTTAGGGATTTTCTGGGTTGGGACCACTACATTGCATTAACGGCATTATGGAGCAGTTTGTATATCGAGACATTGTAGAGCACCAAATGTTGACTTATGCCGAAGAAAATATGCCATTAAGACGTTTGTTTCAGTCATATTTACTAAAAAAATTGATGTTATGACCTGGATTGTACAAATTCCGGACCTTAACCGTATCAAAAATTTGTGGAAGCAGGTCGACGATCAAGTAAGACTGCATGGAACATTTAAAAACAATGATCAATGTTTTAGAGAGCTTCAAACTACTTGGACTGAAATTTTTGAACAAAAAAGTAGGAAGCTCATCAAGTGAATGCCAAGAAGATGTTGGGAGGTTATCAAAAATAGTGGTTATGGCATTGGTTACAAATTTTCATTTTTCAATTGCGAGTTCCTAATGTTTTGCTGTACTGCGTATATGTCCTTGTATCGGAACACTTTTTACAAAAACATCATTTATTAAAATACGTGAGTATGAATACTACCATGCTATAGTAAATATTTAGCCTGGAAGAATTCGTAATAATATTAAACATTATGAAGTGCCTATACCGCAGGCAGGAAGAAGAAATTATGCAAGTTAAAACCGTAAAAGTTGAATCAATCAATAATAGGGATCTCACTATCGACTCTATTTACTGTCCCCCACGCCATCAGTTAAAAAAAGAAAACTACAGTCGACTTTCTAACTCAGTAGGACGCCCTAATGGGGATCTAGACTTATACAACCTCAAATAAAAAGAGTTATTTAACGCAGAACGCGAGAACAACTGTGAATTTTTCTCTGGCAACAAACGTATTGGCCTACTGACATACATAAAATACCAGATCTTCTTGACTTCTTTGTAACAAATGAAGTTTTAGAGGACTACGGGTGCATTGAAACTAGTGAAGGACTATCATCTGACCACTCATCTGTGTTCATGACTTTGGTGGTGTAGTTGGAAGATGAACTAGAAGCATTTAATAATAATATCCAACAAGCAGCTTGGGAAAGGTCACCGATTTCCCATACCAATACCCTAAAGGAACACAACTATCTTCTTGAGGTCGGAAAACTAGTTAAAGAGAAAAGAAAAGCTCATAGAATCTGGCAGCAGACTCGTACTCCGCAAAACAAAAATTGAATATATCCTATAAATTCTAAATTTATTGCCAAAATAGTTTATTTATATTCATAAATTTGAAATATTAAATATTTGGTCCTTTCGTACTAAAATATTTTAATTTTCTAAGGATAGAAACCAACCTGGCTTACGCCGGAATCTGAACTCAGATCATGTAAGAATTTAAAGGTCGAACAGGCCTAATAGTTTAAACTTACACATAAAATTACTCTTAAAGTGGGAACTATAGATAGAATAAAAAAAATAAAAAGAATAACAGAAATTGCGTTTTATTTTCTTTCAATTTTGCTGTCACTTAAAAGGAATAATGGAGTGAAATTTTAGTGCAGGAATAAAAAATACAGAATATATCAGAAACGACAGTTAGAAACCATTTTTTTTGATACATACTTCATAAAATAGTTTCCACGTTCGCCAATAGATGGCTCAAAATTTAGCACAGGTACAGAATATACTATATTCTTTGGCACGAGTATCAAATATTTTTGATCGAATATGCCCCGATCGAATAAAAAATATTGTCTCCACGGATTACATGATCAGAATCTACCACACCGACAGTCCATCGTGGTTCAATTGAGCCGAGGCAACCCAATTATTTGAATTCGCCATCAAGCTATATCAGAATGAATTTAATTCATTCGACATCGGCATAATTTCTCCTTGCAGTCAACAGCGTCGCGTTCGAGGAGTCTAACATGGGGGCCCAAAAAGTTGCGTCTCAAAGAATTCCAGGGGCAAGACACATTATACGCATTTCAACCGTATGCTTAACGAAACAATGGCGATTAAAGTCCGACAAAATGCTATTGGATTTGTCGATGATGTAAAGCAAATCAATGTAGTGATTTCACGTACTCGGGCATTACTTGTAATCTTCAGTAAGTCCTACTTATTGTGCATCGACCAAAATTGGCGGTAGTTGTTGTGTTCAGAACAACACATATGCCGAATGTAGTTTACCTGAAATTTTTAAAAATCAAACTACAGTTGCGGCTTTTTATTAAAAATTTTAATTTTCATAAATTCGGATTATTCTGAATTTTCAATTTTATCGGGTGACTATAAAAAGAAAAAATGTTTATAGGTTCCATAAATTGTTTAGTAGTACTATCAATTGTTTTCACCACTCTCTCCACTAGTTTAGCTTGGGTTTCTTTCTACAGTACCAGTGAGAGCTTCCGAACGAGCCGAGATGGAATCAATTAGTTATTTCAAATACATGTTGATATCGTGACAAATGTTGCGTTCCTATTACAACATTTCCCAATTTCTAGTCAATTTTAGCATCGAGTCCAGAATTACGAATTAAAGTCACAATCCAGCATTCAGCTTCCTCTGATTACATGTTTAATTTATCATCCAACATACTATATGGTAACGCCTTGATGGATTCGGCAAAATGTTCCAAAAACGGGCGTTTTCAACAAATTCATCTAAACAACCGATTATAAAGAAATCGTCGATGATTACTGTTTGACATTCGAGGTTTCCGTGAAGAATTCCGTGATTGAATATCTTTAATCAAATTTTTTAGTGCATTACGCCGTCCTCGAGTAATGCTAACCAATGAGGCCAAATACCGTAAAATGCGAGAACACATTGTCTGAATGGCATTCAAATAGTGGTTTATACAAAAACATTTCGATAACTGTCCCATCCCTCAGTGTGATTGAAGAAGTACACTTCCATGTATCAATCAGGTCTGTCGCTGAAGAGCTTGAATATCATTGAAATTGCTGTTGTCGATATATAGTATATCCGCCGTCCGTAGGCGATTTAAATTTTCCAATTCCGACCCCCCCAGTTTAAGACTAAGATTTCTGATGCCAAATATCCTAGTCATAATACATTTAAATAATTTTTGTCTAATGGTTGCATGTCTAAAAGGCATCTCTCATACAAATATTTGAGCAGTTTGTAAACGCTATCGATCATTTTAATTTTGAAATCGAATCCCTGCTATCAACGTTTTTGGATCTTTCACACTGACCGTATTTGTCAAGAGTTCCATAGTTTTCATTAATGGGAGGCTACGCTACTTCAGTTTTCTTTTAATGTAGCTAATACATCCAATTTGAAAGCTCTTCACTCATATTTGTTCTTAGGCGAATATTTGCCGTATAATACACCATACCCGTTTTATTCACGGTTTCCAAAATTTTCTCATATATTTGTAGGTTATGAATATGATACATACATACATCCATTCTTGTAGCACAAAAATTCCAACAGCGGCAAAATTACATAAATGCCAATCCAGATATTGGGAAGTTTTATCCGTTACATCAAATTTTACCATGTTAGTTTAATTCTTTACACGCTTAATAGTTAAAATCTTTAGTTAGATTTTACGAATACCAGCAATACGGTTGGTGCAGCCAAAATCAAAGTGGCATTAAATTGAAAGAGCCAATTGCGAGGAAATTTTAGATGTACACTGCAAAGATTTTATAATCGATTTTAATTTTTTGAAAACTACTAGCGCTATCTATTATCTACCATTTGAACAATTTTATCACTCCTATTTTGATGTAAAAGGTCATATATTCGAGTCGAAAGAAATTTATATAAAAATGGAATTATTCTGTGTAAAAAACTTAACAAATACTACAACAAAACTGAAACAAATTTTAGTGCATTGCATGTAATATGCATGTTTATTTTTTATTTAAGGGGATTTGGAATTATTCGTGTATTTTATCTTTTCTATTTATCAAATATTGATGTACACATCTACTAATATGAAAAATAAGATAAAATCAATATTCACTACACTGTAGAATTGTATTTTCCTAAACCTAACCTAAAAAAATATTTTATCGAATTGCGGTAATTTAGTTTGTTGATATATAATACGTTTATACTCAAAACTATTGTAGTTTCACTCAAGATTTTAGGAAATATATCAAAAAAATATACGAATGAACCTAATATTTAAGGTTATCTATTGTACGTTATTCTTATTATTATGTATTTCTATTCCACCTATAGTTGGCCTTTAATCCAACATCGAGGTCGCAATCTTTTTTTGTCGATATGAATTCTTTAAAAAAAATTACGCTATTATCCCCAAGGTGACTTAAATTTTTAATCAATAAAATTGGATCAATTAACCATAAATCAATGTTATAAATTAAAAAAAGTTTAATAAATTTTATTGTCACGCCAACAAAATACTTGTTTTAATAAAACTTAAATAAATTCTTTATAAATTATTTAATAAAAATATAAAGCTCTATGGGGTTTAATTTCCCGTGTAACAAATTAAAACAGCTAATAGTGGAAATAAAGAATGAAAGCATAAATAAGCGACTTCGAGATCATTCTGAACTAAAGGATCACGATTACTCACTTTAAAGAGTCAAAATGCATGTGCCACCTATCAAAAATGATGACGAATCCTGGGATATTTGTTACTTATGTAGAAGAAATTTTTCAACCGTTGTCGAAACAAACAACAAATGAAAATAAAACGGTTGTAAACAAAGTAGATGATAAACATAAAACATGTGACCTTATTGGAACTCAAAACTGAAATCAATAATAACTTAAGTATCAGAAAAGCTGACGTAGTTGAAGTTTGTCCTAACTTGTCCTAAACTCAACAACAACGTTTCCAATTAATAATAAAACTTAACAGTGTAAAATATATTATTTCGGGAATAATAAAAACCGTTTGTCCTAAGATATTTTTAAGAGCTTTCAAATTCGAGAGTTTATGTTTTCACTTTGAACTAGACCCAATTCAACTAGACAACACGAGTTTTCTGGAAAAAATTAGGGGAACACTGGGTCTAATATTCAAAAGTTGTAGAGGTAAAAATCGAAGTAAAATCGCTTTGGCCTCAGATATTTCTAAGGGGTTACAACTATTGGAGTAGGTGTTTTCACTTTGAACTAAACCCAATCCAACTATAAAACACGAGTTTTTCAGAAAACTTAGAGGAACACTGGGTCTAATATTCAAAAGTTGTATAGAGGTAAAAGTGGAAGTAAAAACCCTTTGGCCTAAGATATTTCTGAGGGGTTACAACTATTGGAGTAGGTGTTTTCACTTTGAACTAAATCCAATCCAACTAGAAAACACGAGTTTTCTGGAAAAATTAGGGGAACACTGGGTCTAATATTCAAAAGTTGTAGAGGTAAAAGTGGAAGTAAAAACCCTTTGGCCTAAGATATTTCTAAGATGTTACAACTTTGAGAGTAGGTGCTTTCACTTTGAACTAAACCCAATCCAACTAGAAAACAAGAGTTTTTCAGAAAAAATTAGGGGAACACTGGGACTAATGTTCAAAAGTTATAGAGATAAAAATGGAAGTAAAACCCCTTTGGCCTAAGATATTTCTAAGGGGTTACAACTATTGGAGTAGGTGTTTTCTCTTTGAACTAAACCCAATCCAACTAGAAAACACGAGTTTCCTGGAAAAAATTAGGGGAACACTGGGTCTAATATTCAAAAGTTGTAGAGGTAGGTTAGGTTTCAGTGGTTGACACTTAGGCCATTTTTGGCCCATTGTGATACTACGCATTCATGCTACATCATTAACCCATTCACCTATTCACCTACTCACACAATTACAGTATACCACCTGCACATTGCAAGCTCCATGTCAACCTGTACATTGACATGGACGGTGGGTCGGCGCTGAATTCTGCACTCCATCAGAGGGTCATAGTTGTGTTTATTAACATCACCGATTGTAATCGATGAAGAAAATTCCATTTGCATCTAGCCTCTGATGGGATTCGAACCCAGTACCTCCCGGTCCAAGTGCCGAAGCTTTAACCACTGCACCACTTGTTCGGTAAGTTGTAGAGGTAAAAGTCGAAGTAAAAACCCTTTGTCCTAAGATATTTCTAAGATGTTACAACTTTGAGAGTAGATGTTTTCACTTTGAACTAAACCCAATCCAACTAGAAAACAAGAGTTTTTCAGAAAAAATTAGGGGAACACTGGGACTAATGTTCAAAAGTTATAGAGACAAAAATGGAAGTAAAACCCCTTTGGCCTAAGATATTTATAAGGGGTTACAACTATTGGAGTAGGTGTTTTCTATTTGAACTAAACCCAATCCAACTAGAAAACACGAGTTTTTCAGAAAAATTAGGGGAACACTGGGACTAATATTCAAAAGTTGTAGAGATAAAAATTGAAGTAAAACCCCTTTGGCCTAAGATATGTCTAAGGGGTTACAACTATTGGAGTAGGTGTTTTCTCTTTGAACTAAACCCAATCCAACTAGAAAACACGAGTTTCCTGGAAAAATTAGGGGAACACTGGGTCTAATATTCAAAAGTTGTAGAGGTTAAAGTCGAAGTAAAAATCCTTTGTCCTAAGATATTTCTAAGATGTTACAACTTTGAGAGTAGGTGTTTTCACTTTGAACTAAACCCAATCCAACTAGAAAACACGAGTTTTTCAGAAAAAATTAGGGGAACACTGGGTCTAATATTCAAAAGTTGTAGAGGTAAAAATGGAAGTAAAAACCCTTTGGCCTAAGATATTTCTAAGAGGTTACAACTTTGAGAGTAGGTGTTTTCACTTTGAACTAAACCCAATTCAACTAGAAAAGACGAGTTTTTCAGAAAAATTAGGGGAACACTGGGTCTAATATTCAAAAGTTGTAGAGGTTAAAGTCGAAGTAAAAACCCTTTGTCCTAAGATATTTCTAAGATGTTACAACTTTGAGAGTAGGTGTTTTCACTTTGAACTAAACCCAATCCAACTAGAAAACACGAGTTTTTCAGAAAAAATTAGGGGAACACTGGGACTAATATTCAAAAGTTATAGAGATAAAAATGGAAGTAAAACCCCTTTGGCCTAAGATATTTCTAAGGGGTTACAACTATTGGAGTAGGTGTTCTCTCTTTGAACTAAACTCAATCCAACTAGAAAACACGAGTTTCCTGGGAAAAATTAGGGGAACACTGGGTCTAATGTTCAAAAGTTGTAGAGGTAAAAGTCGAAGTAAAAACCCTTTGTCCTAAGATATTTCTAAGATCTTACAACTTTGAGAGTAGGTGTTTTCACTGGGTGTACTACGAACTCCTAGTTTTCAAAGTCCCGGTTTTCAAAATCCCGGTCTTAAAAATCCCGGTTTTTAAAATCAAGGTTTCAAAATCCCGGTTTACAAAACGCCGGTTTTCAAAATCCCGGTTTTCAAATCCCGGTTTTCAAAATCCCGGTTTGTTTTCAAAATCCCGGTTTCCAAATCCCAGTTTTCAAAATTCCAGTTTTAAAAACCCGGATTTCAAAATCCCAGTTTTGTATAAAAAAATAACCCGTTTTATAGGTAATCCCGGTTTGAAGTTTTAAATTTTGGTATGTGGGAAAATGGGACTCTTTAATTGGTTTTTATACAAAATTAAAAAATGAGTTTGCGATAAAGTTCTAGAAAATGGCTAATAGGAATGGAATTTGGATGGAGGGCTAAGTGCCTCTACAATTATTGCATTTCAAAATGTTGCATTTTTTGTTAATTGCTTTTTTTTATTAATCTTGCAACTACAAAAAGGTGCAATTACAAAACTTTATTAATTATTTTGTGCAATTAGGACTAGAAGAAAAGAACACCGGGATTTTGAAAACCGGGATTTTGAAAACCGGGATTTTGAAAACCGGGATTTTTAAAACCGGGATTTTGAAAACCCGGGATTTTGTAAACCGGGATTACGAACCGGGACAATTTTTTCCTAAACTTGTCTTAAAATTGTTGTTGCGGTTAGGACAAGTTAGGACAAACTTCAGCAGAATGAAAAGCTCCAGATTATGACTTACTTACTGGGCAAATTAATGAAGCCATTCCCGAGAAAGGTTTTCGTAAATTAGTTCAAATAATGAATGCAGCCTTCAGATTGAAATAAGTTCCATGTCAATGGAAGGTGGCTGAAGTAATTATGATTCCCAAACCAGGTAAACAATATCAAAAATATTTGAAAAACTTTTGCTGCTTTATCAGGCTCAAACTTATAATAGAAGAGAGGTCCACCAGACCAATTTGCGTTTAGAGAAAATTACTCTACAGTTGAACAATTTCACAGAATAACGGATGTTATTGAGAATAAGAAGATATGCTCCAGTATTTTCTTTAGATTTTCTGCAGGTCAAGCTTTCGACAAATTTTGACACCATAAGGGCTTGAATTTAAAATGCATCGAGACCTGCTTAAGCAATTTTATCAAATTCTTAAATCCTACATAGCAGACTAGGATAACTTAGCCAGAAGTCTTTTCAATTTTGTGTCTTTCGTAAATTTTCGTAAATATTATTGATATTTACACATCTTATTTATAAGGAAGAATTGTTTTAACGCCTCAATCATACATTTTAAAAATTTCTTGGGCCGATCCCATAAATATCTGTGCGAAATAGTTCTAGAATAAATGTACTAAATATTGAGTTAGGACAAACAACCATTCAACTACCGTTCAAATAACAAGGGGGTTATTGGGATTAATAATTTATATTTTATTATTGTATCAAATGCAAATTAAAATATAGTGGTGCCGATCTCAGACTAGACTGCGCCAAACGGGTAGTGGTTTCAAACTTCTGAATCATTAGATAACACGACCACAAAATCTCATTACGATATCATGGGGAATACTGGTACAAATAATTTATTGAATCATTCTACCATCCGAGTATTATGAATTTCTATAAATATGAAGCTAGCTCCGATCTCAGAGCTGGAAAATTCGAAATAAACAGAAATTGATAATAATTCATACTCAGTTGGTATGATTCAATAAATTATTTCAACCAGTGTACCCCATGATATCGTAATTAGTGAATATATGTATTCAGTATTGATATTATTGAAATAATCGATCGATCGATTACTAAAAAAGGATTGCGTAATTTTAAAAAAATTTTATTGGGGGTACAAATTGAAAATGCGGGATTTTTTTCTATTTTTGAACGTTTATTCTGAAAAAATGGTAACAAATGAATTATTCAAAATATTGTCCATCGCTAGCCACAACTTTTTCCCATCTTTCTGGCAATTTACGGATACCGTCGCGAAAAAATTCGGCCGGCTTGGCTGCTATCCAGTCATCGACCCATTTTTGGGCTTCTTCGTAAGAATGGAAGCGCTGGTCAGCTAGGTCATGTGTCATCGATCGGAAAAGGTGGTAATCGGAAGGAGCAATATCTGGGCTATACGGCGGGTGGGGTAAGACTTCCCATTTCAGCGTTTGTAGGTATGTTTTGACCGGCGCTGCAACATGTGGCCGAGCGTTGTCATGTTGCAAAATTACTTTGTCGTGTCTTTGCTCGTATTGTGGCCGTTTTTCTTTGAGTGCGCGGCTCAAACGCATCAATTGAGTTCGGTATAGTGCTCCTGTGATGGTTTCGTTCGATTTCAATAGCTCATAATACACCACACACAGCTGGTCCCACCAAATACAGAGCATGAGCTTGGCGCCGTGAATATTTGGTTTGGCCGTCGATGATGATGCATGGCCGGGGTAACCATATGATTTTTTGCGCTTCGGGTTATCGTAATGGATCCACTTTTCATCACCAGTGACAATGCGATGCAAAAAACCCTTCCGTTTTTGCCGTTCGAGCAGCAGTTCGCATGCAAAAAAACGGCGCTCGACGTCTCTCGGCTTCAGCTCATACGGCACCCAATGTCCTTGCTTTTGGATCATTCCGAGGGCTTTTATACGATGGGAAATGGCTTGTTGTGTCACTCCCAATGAATCTGCGAGCTCTTGTTGAGTTTGACAAGAGTCTTCATTGAGTATTGCCTCCAATTCAGCATTCTCAAACTTTTTCACTTGGCCCGGCCGCTCTTTGTCCTCAACGTCAAAATCACCACTTCTAAACCGCACAAACCATCTCTCGCACGTTGAAACCGATGGAACATGACTCGGATAAGCCTCGGAGACCAATCGATGTGCTTCAGCAGCACTTTTCTTCAAATTAAAGAAGTAAATTAAAACTTCCCGCAAATGCTGTTTTGTTGGCACGAAACTCGACATATTGAGAGCTCAAAAAAACTATGAATTTGACACTGCGACAAATTGACACATACTGAAAATTAAAGCTATAAGACGTAGCTTTGACATGAACATAGTCACAGTACTGCCTGATGCGTATAGCGTTAGTAACGCCATCTGTTATCAATCCCGCATTTTCAATTTGTACCCCCAATATTTTCTCATACGAATGTGAAGGTGGCCCGAAAACCATCCCGAAAAAACGCCTTTTCAATTTAGTTGTGTTTCTCCAATGAGTTCATTAACCCTCTAGTGCCTAATCTTTTTTTTCTTTCAATAAAATTATTAAAGGTAAATTTATGGCTACTTATACCGAATCTATCATCACATTTATTTTAAAGTGACCCTAAGTGCTCTGTGTGGGCACTTTTCACATGTCCGTCTTGAGGCGCACCTGGGCCCTTAATACTAAAAAATTATGTAAGGATTAAAAGAAACAATAATATGTATTTTGGTCATTTTTTTTATTTCACAGCTATCACACTAATCTTATTCCAAATTCAATTCAATTTCAATTCAGTGTTACATAATTCAATGTTTACAGCAGTATTATGACATTTCTATTAATTTTTATGGAATTCATAAAAGCAGTTTTTTGCGACACTACAGCTTAAATTTATCTTACACTTCGAGCAAGTGCATTGTGTTTCTGATTTGCATCCCGGTAGCTTACATTGACGTTTTCCGAATCTGTCCAGCCACTCAGGAAAATGTCCGTATCCATCAAATCTCACATCCGCTAAAGGTACAACCAACTGATTTCTTTTTTTCTTTTTAGAATCGCTCGCTTCTTATTCGCACAAGATAGCTGTCACTTGTTTACGAAATACAGGAAGTTTTATATAAGACTCTTTTGGATTCCTGTATAGTCGTTTGTGCAACAAATATCCATTGATCATGGCCAAATCCAAGAGATGATAATAAAATCTATGATATGATATCTACCTAAAAGTCCGTTCGTTAGGTCTACACCACCCATATGTGCATTATACTCGTGAATTATTTTTGGACAATTAACTTCAATTCGTTGTTTGCTAGCACGATCAAAACGAACTGCCTTTGTTGTACCATGTGTCATATCATCAGTCTTGAATGGCAAGACACCTATATAAGTTGAAGCTAGGCGTCCACATTTATTATCTTTCCATGGTGTGGTCGACAAGTCAACACCATATGATGAGCCCACAAACTCTGTTGAATATCCACGAGGCTTATTTGCGACTTCTTTATCCGTAGGCAACTTGCAGTTACCTATTCGATTTGCACGTAGCGTTCCCAATGAATATATTCCTCTGCTGTATAGATACACCATAAGTGGCAATGTCGTGTAAAAATTATCAAAATAAATAATATGGTTTTGATGGTTGGGAATTATCTGTGATAATCTAGAAACTACATTTAGCTGCGGCGCCAAAATCTGGTGCTCCTTGTGGTGTTAAATTACTGCTTGCTCCAGAGTACAATTCAAAGCCATATGAATAACCATAAGAATCGCAGATAACAAATAACTTCATACCGCGCATTTAAGGCGTTACACAAAGGCGTTGACACTTCGGAATTGACTGAAATCGACTGTTGAAATGATCTATGATCGGCCTTACCTTGAATAAAGGGTCAAATTGTGGATGATCTGTTTGCAACATTTTAGTGTTGTCATTCAAGTGTAAGTAGTGTCGTATCTCCTCGAACCTGTTTGTTGTCATGGCTCTTCTAATTGGTTCAAATGAATTTTCAGCCTATTCTCTAACGTTAGGATATTTATAAATGGACACATAAAAAATAATTCCAATATACGTTTGTATTTCTTTTGCGGTTGAAACGAAATTGGTTGAAATATTTGCTTGACGTGCATAAAGGTTAGTTTCATTTGCAATGTGTTTGAACAAAACATCATCAGCAAAATATTTGAAACATTGAAATGGCGTTTTCAGTTGATACAAATGTTCAGGCAATTTTTCCGTAAGTATGAACTCTATCTGCTTCTTATGAAGTTGAAGAGTTTTTTTTGCACCACAGGATGTTCTTGAATTCTAAACCTTTGGGAACTATTTCGTGCGGTGATCCATGAAATAAAGATGCAGCGTTGCCAACCCTCGGTATTTTAGATTGCGGGAGGACTTCATTTTGAATTGTAGCATTTAAATAAACAATGTTGTTATTAGAGGGAGCGTTTATTTGAAAACAATCTTGATTACCTCCAAAGTTGTTCGTGAACTCTGATCCTCTAGGATCTAACTCGCAAGGTGATCCAGGAATTGAAATTTCAACTTCTTCAACCCCCTCTATATTGGCTTGTGAATGGTTCGGTTCAATTTCACTTTGAATTGCATCTAAACATGTATTATTGTTGTTAATATTGAACACGTTGGAAGCACGCTTCAGTGGAACATAGTCTAGATCCTCCATATTACCAGTGTCTAACTCATCACATTCTACTGAATCTAGCAAAACATAGACTTCATCTGACCCCATTAAAATAGATTGAAAATTTTTCACCGATCTTATTGTTTCGGTTCACAGAGGTTAGCAGATATAACGGTATGTTCCTAATTAATGCACTGACCATCAGCATTAACCACACAAATGCTCATTACGTTACAGCGGGGATGAAAGGCCTCCTCAGTTGATTTAATATTCTCTTCTGTTAGATTAGGTATCGGAATTATCCTCATGTCACCAAAAATTTCTCCGTTCAATCAAAAAGAATTTCAGCAGATACACCACAAGGTACGCTAGGTTATACGAAAGACTTAACATACCAAATATACGATAGCTGTTAAAAGAATTAGGATATTTCTGAACCGCTATGAAGTATTTAAGATTAATAAAAAATGTAGCTACACATTTTAACGAAAAGTGTAGACTCAAAATGTGTATATACACAAATTTTCAAAAAGTGTTGCTGGAAAAGAAAAAAAACAGTTTGGAATTCGAAACACGTGGTTCCTTTAAGTAGGAATTTAGTGTTTTCAACATAGGATGGTGTCTGGAATTGAGTGCAATTTAGTTTTTCGACGTGGAAAGTTTTCTAAACTTTGCTCAATACAAAAATTTAAACCACGTGTTTCGAATTCCAAACTGTTTTTTTCTTCTTTTCCAGCTACACTTTTTGATAATTTGTGTATATACACATTTTGAGTCTACACTTTTCGTTAAAATGTGTAGCTACACCTTTTATTAACGTTAAATACTACACACCGGTCATTTCTGAAGCAAAAAGCTAACAACAAAATGCAGCTAACACTCTGAGCAATTGCGGACTAAAAAATGGGGCATCTTATGAAATGAAGTTAAATCAGTACACGTCAACTTTACAAATCAAAATGTAAACTGTATTCCCGTGGTTCTCAACTCAATTCAAATTCGATATGCAAATACAGCTAAATACATTGGCATAACCCTCAATACTATAAGCTAAGATGGAAAGAACACATCAAGAAGAAAAGAGAAGAGTTAAACATCAAATATAGGAAAATGTCCTCATCGGTAGGAATACTGAGGTTTCAATACCCAACAAATTACCCTATAGATGTATCCGGAGCACCCAATCTTCTATGTCAAAACTTTTATTTAGCGCGCTATTTTTGCATATAATTAAATTATTTAACTCTAAACTAAGATTTTTCATCACATTTTTAGTTAAAAATCGATATACAAATATTTTGCTCTACCTATTTATCGGGAGCCGCTATCGGGAGCGCTATCCATTTCAATGGGAAATCTGAAAATGTCTTTATTTTGTAAACCCCTGAAACCATTGGAAACTTAATCTTACAATAAAAATTGAAAACTAAAAAAAAATTAAAAATTTAAAATTTAAAAATTTAAAAATAAATTCTTGTTTATGACGTCATGTCAAAATAAATGTCAATTTATGGATGCATTTATTTTTCATATGGTATAGCGACACCAGTGAATAATAGTGGCGCCGGATAGTATTCCAAAGTGCTCAAATAATAAAACACGGCTATTGCTCCAAAAAAAATTGCAAAGAGGGATTGTGAATACCCCATGGTACATTAGGAACGCCAATTGTGAGTAACTTTCAGGGAAACTTTCAAATTTCAAAATTAAACTTTGCATACCGATTAAGCCAAATTTGTGCTGATTAGTGCTCACGGGAAAAAATTAGTCCTGGAGCTAAAAAAACGGAAAAAAAACTTCAAATATCGCCTAAAAGACGAAAAAAATAAAACCCAGTTTCTAGAAAAACCAGAAATAATTCTAGCCTAACTTTAAAACTTTCCAAAAGCACCTCTACACCGATTTGTGCTTATCATAGAAATATGATTTTAATACATTTTTATTCATAAATTGAGGAAAAACAAACTAGCCCTTAAAAGATACTACATTAAACATACAAAATACAGAAGTATATCGTTCAATAATCTTTGTACTGAAAAACAAATTAAAAAATAGAAATAAAATATTACAAAATTCAAAAATAAGGAATTCAGATAGTATATTCCTATCAAGTATGTGCATTGCCATCCGAAATATATAGGTGGCTGAATTTGTGCTAATCCAGAATTGGCCCAATTCCATTGAACAACAACAACTGTTGAATGAACGATTTTCTGACAAAAAGTGTTCTAGAAACCAATGAAGTTGGCACTTCTGATTACACATTCCTATCAGGTATGTTCAATGCCATCCAAAAAATATAGTGGCTGAATTTGTGCTAATCCAGAATTTTCCCCTATGTCTTGAATTGGCAATGATCATATCTGATAGAAATAAGCAATCAGAAGTTCTAACTTCATTGGTTTCTAGAACACTTTTTGTCAGAAAATCGTTCATTCAACAGTTGTTGTTGTTCAATGGAATTGGGCCAATTCTGGATTAGCACAAAGTCAGCCATTATACTTTTTGGATGGCAACGAGCTTATTCTTTGATTTTATAATAAGTTATTTCTATTTTTTAATTTGTTTTTCAACAAAACTATTATTGAACGGTATACCTCTGTATTTTGTATGTTCAATATAGTATCTTTTAGGGGTTAGTTTGCTTTTCCTCAATTTATGAATGAAAATTTATGAAAATCATTTTTCTATGATAAGCACAAATTTCGTCGGTGTAGCCGCTTTTGTAAAGTTTTAAAATTAGGCTTAAATTATTTCTGATTTTTTGTAGAAATTGAGTTTTATTTTTTTCGTCTTTCAGGCGAAATTTGAAATTTATTTTTCCCGTTTTTCCGGCTCCTGGACTAACACTAATTTTTTCCCGTGAGTACTAATTAGCACAAATTGGGCATAATCGGTATGCAAAGTTTTATTTTGGAATTCGAAAGTTTCCCTGCTGCAGTTACCCACACAGGTCCATGAAGAGAAATCGACCAATGTAACATTCACATTAACGGAATACAAATCTCGCAAGGAAATAGAGCAAAATACCTAAGCGTCCTTTTAGACAGACGGTTAACTTGGCGAAAACATATTGAAATGAAATGAGACCATACCAAATTGAAAGTGGATAAAATGCACCGGTTGATGGAGAAATATTCAGCCATTGACTTAGAATATAAACTTCTCCCGGTTAACACAATGATTAAACCAATTTGGACGAATGGACTTCAATTACGGCAATCAACTACAAATTCGCATCCTAAACTGTCAAAAACGAATTCAGATTTACAGACTTACATAATTACCTTACTGATTAAAATTTGATAACTTATAGATATTTTCGAGTTGAATGATTCAAAAAGTAAATAAAATTATTCAAAAAAATTCACTCAATCTCGATATACACTTCCAACTTACTAAATATGTAAAAATTATTTAAAGCTTAACATCTGGAAGATTCCAGATTAATTTTGTATGTATGTTTGGATCTTGCATTAAACCAATATGCATGCCTTAAACCGGTAACATTTCGATGCAAATGTCAGACAAGAGATTTATATTTAGACTTCACTCAATTATAATGTTTAATAAGTAGTTTTGAACAGCAATATTTTATTCATATATATATATATTTTTCTAGCGTCTTATAACTATTAAAAATAAAACGTATAATCTCAAATTAAGCTTCCGTACTTAACCTGCTTGACTTGAGGCTGAACAGTGAACAAATAATTAATTATACTGTTTTTGTAAAATTCTAACATTTTGAATATATTAACCTCCAAAAATTAAAAATTCAAGTATCATGCATTTTAGCAAATTTGGTCACGTTCTCATCACAGTGGGTCAAAAATGGGTGATGAGCAAAATCTAATCACTCTGTGCTATTATAGTTGTTGGAATTACCAAACACGAACGATATCAAACTAAATTATAAATAAATCCTCCGTGATTCAGAATTTACAGAATAATTTACGAATGTTGTAATGCGAGCCTATATATGATAACATAATCATCCTATCACTTAGCTCTATATACACGAGTAACTATACATATTCCACCAATTTTATTCATCATTTAAATAAATAAATAAACGTCTCTAACACTTTTCACACGACAAAGTATATTCGCCGGAGTAGTACACTCATTGCTGATTAAGCATCTTAATTTAAGCCGGCGTTATTTATTGGCGGATTATCCGCACATCAAACAAAAATCTCAAAATAGCTTAATACACTACTACTGTGTATATACATACTTACTTAGTTTAAAATTTAGATTGTGTTTTGTTTTTCTTGTTCCCTTAATCTAAATTCCAAAATAAAGATCAACAAAACGAAACTATCAAATTAAATTCTTCCGTTAGATCGAATCCCGAAATTCTCTATATATTCACATACACACACGCGATAATCATACACAATTTATATGCAAATTTATGTTTAGCATCAACAAAACTGTAATAGTTAAAACATAATAATATTTCACTCAAATAAAATTTCACTCAAACAAAAATTTCACTCAAATAAAAATTTCACTCAAACACCAAATCGACCAAAAATGCAATAATACTTATTTACCACTAGAACTTTAATTGAAAACTAATAAAGCTCACCGTGCACTATACTGTAAACTTTTGCTATATATGAGAGAGTCGCTACACACTTTATTATACACTACACTATTTTATCGTTGTTGTTGTTATTTGTGTAGTAATAATACTAAAAAAATTTAAAAATTGTAAAAGTTTAAATCTAAAAAAAGTTTTATGTTGTTCTGCGATGCTTGATCAACGACATAATATCGAGTATTAAGAAAATGTATTTTCGAGGTGGAGGTACAGAGATCTAGTATACTATTATAATAGTATAAAAGTAGTCATTAGATTTAATTCGACTAAATTTTTATTGAAATTAGGTTGTTGCAAAATCAACATCGTATATATTATATACATATACGATAATATCGCGGTTTATCACAATTGCATAAAAACCATACGCGATCTATTTATATGTATATACACAGAATTTACTCGTATATTATGTTCCCCTATTGTGTACAATACTCGTAGTGTGTGAGGTAATTTAAAATCGAGTCGAGTACTTTATGATTGTCATCGTTATGCATCATCTACGCTCTATGTACCTACTCGTATATATATAGTTCCAATCTTATTTCACGACTACTAGTTACATACATTTAGATTAGTATAGGACCGCAGAGATAGAAGCGGCACAACAATTTGTGTTATGCTATTTCACGAGGTTGTTTCAAACGATTGTTGGATGAACATATAAAATTGCAAATTATCAATTGCAAAATTTGATCAAAAGTGAAAGTGTGTTTAGTTGGTTTGCAATTTTATTATAAACACAAATTAGTTGGCCATAGTCAAGGCTGGGAGGTATAAAGATGCGCGATGTAAGAAAAGTAATGGTACGATGACCTTTTTGTGTTATTGCCGTATACTTGACCGGCCTGTTGTGTCAAAACCAAATATTTAATTATTTGGTTTAAAATGTTCGTGTATAAGCTACTAGAGATGAAGCTTTTTTTATTTTTTATTTTTTTTATAAGTTTACAATCTGCATTTGCAATCTGTTTTGGTACTCAGTCAAATCGCTACGACCTACGGCTATAGGACCGATTTAAGACCATCTACACATTGCAAGCTCCATGCCAGCCTATGCTGGCAAGAAAGATGGGTCGGCCCAGAGATGAAACTTGCCATAATGAAAGAACCAAGCAAGGTGAAAAACGTGAAAATGATCAAAATGGTTTAATCCTTTTGTATCGTCGTGTTTGAACCTGTACAAATATTCACGAACACATTCGGGCTTTAGTCCCCGAGCATACGGAGAAATATAAGCATTCAATAAAAATCGTCCTTCCCATGTTGTATGTGAGCCTTTCATATACAACAAACATTAGTTATACAACAAACATTAGCCCAGAAATATTCCTAGTCCCCATATTATAGCAACTAGGTTACCGAATTTTGATTTCTTATCGCACGGTTCTTATTCTAGCGTAGACACGATTGTTGAACGCTTGATTTTTTGGCCCGAATGAAATTTCTCGATATGCAAATCGTTACTGTATTGCCGCACATAAATTTAAATCTACACAAAGTGCATGATGTATTGCTTCAGTTTATTGTTGCATTGGTCTTTAAAGTGGCGATTTAGAAGCCATTCCGTTGGAAATTTCTGACCATAATCAATATAAAAAAAATTAATTTTGATATTCAATGTGTTCAATTTCTAAAAAACTCAAGAGATTGATGTTGACAGATAGTCGAAGATACTAGAATTATTTTTACACTTCTAAAAAGTTTTAATGTTTACTATTTGTTTCCATCTAACATGATTCATGTTGCAATCATGTTGCAAATGTGTTTGTGTGTTATTTTCATTAGTATGAATAATTTTGATGTTTATCAAAACAAATCTCTTAATAACAAAATAAATAAAACTAATTTACAAGAGATTTTTAGACTATACGGACAGAATAAAATTTCCAAATAATGCCAGCAAGATTAAGAATTACAAATAAAAACCAATTACGCGATACGCTTGACTATTAAAAATACTTATAAAAATCTGGGAGCAACAGTTTATCCATAAAAGATTTTTCTGTATTAAATATGATTTCCTATACCCGGCCAGAATATTTTTTTTCTTTGGATTCTATTTAAATCCACCATACACAAATAGGTATGTAGGTTAGGTTTTTTAGGTTTCAGTGGTTTGACACTTAGGCCACGCCACATCATTAACCCATTCACCCACTCACACAACTACAGTATACCACCTGCACATTGCAAGCTCCATGTCAACCTGTACATTGACATGGACGGTGGGTCGGCGCTGAATTCTGCACTCCATCAGAGGGTCTTAGTTGTGTTTATTAACATCACCGATTGTAATCGATGATGAAAATTCGATTTGCATCTAGCCTCTGATGGGATTCGAACCCAGTACCTCCCGGTCCAAGTGCCGAAGCTTTAACCACTGCACCACTTGTCCGGTCGGTATGTAAATAACCATAGTTTGTAATGGCGTTTTTTTATGATTCTCTTTCGTATACACAACTTTTACATACACAATTGTGAATGCGGGCCAGAAAAGTGATATATGTATGCAAATTAAGAATGGTTGTTGTTGCAAATCATTCTACAGCTAATCCCAAAGTTTTGACATAACATACAAATGTTTGTTTTCAAAATATAAACAAGTTGCTGTGTTTATTGCAGGGTTGAAAATTTCCCTATACAATATCAGAAAATTTTTTATTTAATTTTGTAAATGCAAAGGTTGTATGTCCGACTACTTTTGATTGCAAATCGCTTTGTAATTTTTGTATGTGTGTTTTAGTATTTTAACAACCGGCTATAGGGAGTTTGCCCTTCTGGCAAACTAATTGGTATAAAATTATTGTTTGGTGGGTGAAATGTACCTAAATTCAAGTTGTATGGAAATATGTAAAAAAAGGGAAGAGATACAACTTTCGGAAAGAATCCATACCTTTGGGTCAAAGCAGAGAAGCCATGTGTTAAATATAAAAGAAAAATAAAATAAGGGAATATTAAAGAAAATTTGCAGAGTTTTATTTATTTGATCATCGATAAAGTTGAAAGACTAAAGTGTGTACAAAAATGTATATACCGATACGGAATTATTTTGAAACGCACGTTACACAACAAGAATTTTTTTTCAAATTTAGAGCCATCTATTGGCGAACGTGAGAACTATTTTAGGACTATTGTAAACAAAATGGTCTCTAACTGTCGTTTCTGTAGTATTCTGTGTTTAGAAAAGGCTAGCAGAACCCATCGTTTTAGTTGGAAGAGTTGGAGCCCAAAATCTTTTAAAAGAACAATTAATAAGCATATTGGAGGTTGGGTTCTGATAGCTTTAAGCACGTCAATACCTCAATTGGCTCAATTAGTTTTGTTTTTGTCGCGCCTCTGCAAAACGAGCAATTAGAGGCATTCGTGTTTAAGGTACACGAGCAATTCATAGTAATTCATCACGAATAAGAACTCCGTACAATTAAATGTATGTGACGGCATTGAACAACAACAATTTCCGACAATTTCGTCTAAGTCCAACAAGTCAGTGCCACAAGGGTAGTGGAGTGCCAAAGGGCTTCACCTAAATTTACAGCATTCTTGAATGTCATTTTATCGATACAAGAAAATTATACTAGAAGTTTACCCGTAAAAAAAGACGGAGGTATAAGTAAAGATTATTTCACTGTAACACTTCTTGATAAACAATATTTTGAGTAACATTTTTTCTGTCGGTTTTCTGAGTTTATAAAAATTTACAACTAATTGGGATCTCCACATCTTGACAAAGCAACATATAGCTGTTCATGTGAAAAACTGGCCCATTTAGATAAATCCCAATATTTCTTTGTTTATTGTTATTGCAAACGCTGGAATTATAGGAAATTATCGTCTTTTGAGGATAAACTGAAAATTGATGTCACTTGGAGATCTACTCATATTCTAGACAAAACCCGTTAAATTTTTTAAAACTTAACCGAGCTTCTTTGCAAAAAGTTCGTTGATTTAAGTTTGTGAGCAGTAAGATTTCAGGTGGAAGGTTGTTGTTTCAACGAAATTTGAAGATAAACCTGGAATTTCCTCATGTTTTCCTGTCCCAAGGTTCAATAACCATTGATTATGATGGTCTTGTCCAGCACTGCGCATATTTTTAAAGAGTGTAATTGCAGTGAATTTATGGCTTGATATTATGCAGTTTTTGTTTATTGCGGTGTGGGTACCTCTTGGCACAACTAGAAGTGTTTGCATAAGATCACCTCCAATTCCGAAAACTCTTCCACGATGCAACGAAGACCATCTTTTGTAAGCAATGCTCGATGATATAAGTAAGGCTTGGTGTAGTATATTTGCTTCAGTTTCATATTGCTTTCATTGATGACGTTTCAACAATTGGAACATTGAAGCAATTCCAGTGGTCGTAAAATAAAAAGTTTAACATTAACAAATTTTACCAAAACCTCCTGGTTCGTTTAATTAAAAATATCTGTCCTTTTCACTGTATTCTCGATAGCGTGGACAATTTTTTGAAAGCGGAAAGTTGGAATTGTGAGAAAACTTCCAGTTGGAATAGGAAGACCTACTATAATCAAATCCTTTATAAATATACTTAACAGCACTCAAAGACTATTCACCAGAACACACCACTCGTGTAGAATTCAAGGGCATAAAGTGTGATGACCCAAACATATGTTATAATATTCAGATTCACGCATAGTCATGATATATGCAAAATGCATGTCTTTCTATATTTGTTGTACTTAAAGCGCATAAAGGGCCAGGGGCCAAGAGTTATTACGGCTAGTGGATAACATATGACGAGATAATGGTAGGCCTAAGGCGAGGTCTTACTATGGTCAAAGTCGGAAGAACATCATGACACCAGAGATATTGTAAAGACAACAAAATCTTAATTGCAGATAATAACATCAAGCCGCCACATCGGTATCTCGAAGAAAGGAAGGAGGTGCAACGCGCATAAGGCAATTAAGGACATCAATAATTGCGTTACACAGCTGCAATGCAACCCGCCAAAGGTATAACACCATCATCAACCATTACACTGAAGAAAGACGACA
The DNA here is from genome assembly GCA_932526605.1 of Nephrotoma flavescens. Classification (NCBI taxonomy): domain Eukaryota; kingdom Metazoa; phylum Arthropoda; class Insecta; order Diptera; family Tipulidae; genus Nephrotoma; species Nephrotoma flavescens. The sequence goes on along the minus strand of OW052220.1, from coordinate 56,727,031 downwards.
AACAACGAGATGTGATAGAGCAGCCAAAAAAGGCAACGTACAACGTCAGCGAGGTATGTGAATACCATCGGGATCCAGATTCAAAAGCAATCGTTGAACGACCCACATAAGTCGAAACAAACAACGAGTTCAGAGGAGCACCAGCTCAATTCATCGGGAGCCAACCTGAGTCTAATTCGAAAGGTCTTCTAACAACAAGATGTTAGCATGCGTTTAGTATACCGAAACATAAGAGTATCTCAAAATAAAAATCGGTTAGATAAACTGTGACATCAAAGACGTTCGACTACTTACCCAAAAGTATCCTCATGGAAGTCGATGAGGAAGATTGCTGTAAAAATTTCACTGAAGATTACTATAGGACCCTATACGATAAGGTATAGACACTAGTAATCAAATTACAACAGGTGGACATACCAACGTTCAATGGTGTATACGAAAACTGGCATACTTTCATAGACATATTTATAAGGCTCATCCATCAAAATAGTCAACTGTCGAATACGCTAAAGATGGCATATCTAAAATCCCACCTGTAGAAGGGAGCCGCGTAACTAATCAGCCACTTATCAACCATTGAAGACCACTAGGGCATCGGTAATCCTAAAGCAATGCCATATTATCATTGCATAATATACAACATGCAACAGCATCTAGTATCAGAGCACTATACCCGATACTGTGGTGGAAATGTTGCAGAACAAAAACCTGGTTAGAAAATTCATTTGAAGCCCTCATTGGAAACCTTGTGATAAAAATAGTGGATGCAGATAGATTAGAGAGACATGAAAGCAGCCTTGTCCGTCCAATCGAGATCCAAAACTTGACAATTGCTTGGAAATTTTAACGAGAATATTCCAATAACTGGAAGCATTTGGAGGACCAAAACCGAAAATCGCACCGCTAGTTAAACCAGAGACCAGTATGTCACGGAAAAGAATCTTAAACGTGAAGACCTTCAGCAAATCGACGGCGGAAAAATGCAATGTGACCAACTGCAGGTATTATGGGAAACGGCATCAGTCTCTCAAAGATCGCATGCATTTTCAAAACATTTAAAGCAAACGAAGAATTGATTTTGTGAATCGTGCCAAAATTTGCACGAACTATCTCGGACATAGTACAAAGATATCGTGCGGCAGGAAACCCGATAGGTGGAGTGGATTACGTTTAGCGGACCCCACCCGACGCCAATTAACCTACTTCTAGGCGCGGACGTCTAATTTGCATCGGGAACCGAATAATCAGAGGCAGACCAAGCGCTATAAGCACAAGCATATTTTTAACAAAGCGGAAGGAGGCATGGAGAATTTCTGGAAATTAGAAGAGATTCCGAAAGACAACAAGAGCTGGTCAGTAGAAACCTCTTCATGCGAAACACCCTTCCAACAAAACACCAAGCGAGGTAAAGATGGCCGATATCGCGTACAATCACCATGGCGACCGGTAAAATCAAACACACAACATCCCTCTACTCAACAAACAAAAAAGAGCCTGGAGGTTAACATAAGTGTAACCTTATGGCCCGATTCCATGAATACGCTGGGCTGGATTCAAAAACCATTATCATCTTGGAAGTCGTTTGCCGCACATCGAGTAGCAGGGATCCAACAAAACCCCAACATCCAGTCATGGTACTATATCCGTTCAGAAGACAATCCAGCTGATTGTGCTCCCCACGGTGTAACCCCAAAGCAATTAGCGGCATTCCAGAGCTGGTGGAACGCACGACATTTCTGCACGAAACATCTGAGGGGAAGAAAAATCTGCTTACCACACAACTGCAAGTGGAAAAGCTAGAGTCTCTAATTCTGGCTTTAATCAATAAGTAATGATTCCTCAGGTCGATCATACGGATAACAATTCGAATATTAAGATGGCGAACTAAACGATGGGGACTAACCGATCAACAAAAGTGGGACTTAGCCCTGCCACGGCTAGTAATAGCGGTTCAATAGGTGGAATTTGCAGAAGAATTATTTCGCTTAACCCATTCCTCGACAAAGAAAACATAATTCGGATTGGTGGAAGGTTGGAAAACTCGTCCCTGTCCTACGAGGAAAAACGTCCCATCATCCTATCGTATGAAGAACCAATCACGAAGTTAGTAATTGGATTGGAACGATGCACGGCGGCAACGCGTTGACTTGGGCGCGTTTCCACCCCCGGAAAAAATTGTTCATCATCAGGGGAGTCTGCAATCGTTTCAAAGATACAAACGCAGAACAACTAATGGAAAATTTGCCAATTCTCCGCGTTACTGTATCACGCTCTTTCACCCACATTGGAGTGGACTACGCCGGCCCGATCCATATTCGAATTAGCCAAGGTTGCGGAAATATATTTATCTGTTTAGCCACCAAAGCAATCCATGTCGAAGTGGCTCAGGCCCTAGATTCTGATCAAGTGATAAATGACAATTTATTGTGACAAATACTTGTGAGTACTAAACCGCGATTAGCATGCGGTGACTTTTCCGAAATATGGCAAAAAAAAGCTGACAATTTTAATAATATTGTCATTGTTTTTTATAATCGTGACTTATAAGTTTTAATACAAAATATGTGAGTCTTTATAATTTTAAAAACCTCATAATATATCTGATATAACTTAAAAATGCAGCTGCTATAAATGTCTTATATCATTTTATCCGAATCGTAAATTTTCAATGACTTCAATTTGTACCAATAAGCAAATGTCACCACAAATTATCATTTTGTCGGAATCTACCCCCAGGTCTTTCAACGGAGGGATTTATAAGGCATTTATACGATTCGCCGCTCGTCTAAGTAATGTTGCAAGCATGTACAGCCACAACGGGACTAACGTGGGAGCTATTAGAAAAAGCTACTACAACCGCTCGACTGTGAGAAGCAATCGTTGGATTGTGTTATATTCGCCGATATCGTCCAAAGCTTTTGAGGCTCACAATGTGGAATATAGTAACTCCGTCAAGCCGATCAAGTACATACACAAATATGTGAACAAAGACGGCGATATGGCTATTTTCGGTGTAACAAATGCAAACGACGAAGTATCTCAGTATCAGATGGGTCGCTATGTGAGCAGAACCAGGCGATTTGGCGCATATTTTCCTTAGCGATCCACGAAAGACACCCTACTTTGCTGTATGCTGAAATGCCACGCTACTTCACATGGAACGCATCAACTAAATCGTTTCAGCGTCGGAATCAAGGAACACGAATTGAAGGGCCCATCTACACTATCCAAATACAATCCAAATAACGACGTGTGTTACTATCTTCTATCTTCGATCTTCGATTGTTGTTGGTGAATGTTCATGGTTAGACGTCATTTCAACAAGAGAATCGTGTGCGACTATTCGTGAGGCGTCTCAACTCTTACGCAGTTGCTCAAGAACGATTCGCATTGGAACAATACGTTCAAAGATTCCCTCATATTTTTATCACCACATCAAATTCCACATTGCGATTATCATATCGACATGTTCCCCTTCGAATCCGAACGATTTGTGCTTGAAATATAAGGACGACATGTCTGAAGATGTTTTGCATTGTGTGCGCCGCCGGACTTCAAATACAACATTGCAAATGACAGCAGATTATGATTATGGAAGACATGTGTTTATTGATGGCGAATAAAGTGTTGTCCTATTTGGGCCTGATATCACCTAATCGTTCAATGCACGATGCATTCAACCAAAAATTACAAAGAGAACAAGAATACGACATTGAAGCATTAGCCGAAGCAGTTCGCACAAAAGTTCCGCAAATTGATCGTTCGGAACCATGATTTTGTTATCCGGTGATTTTCATCAGACTCATGATGTTATTCCACGTTTAACTGCAGCTGGCGAGCTAAACGCGTGCTTGAAATCAGTGAATTTGTGGCGACATTGAAGACCCTCTGAATGACCATTAATATGCGAGTGTTTTTGCAACAACATAGAAATGCAGATGTGTTTTCGAAGCAATTGTTGGACATTGATAGTGGGGAAATCGTAGTTGATATCTCGACCGGATTCATCACATTGCCCACTGATTTCTGTCAGTTGACCGGATCGAAGGCAGAGCTCATTCGACGAGTTTTTCCTAACATAGTGCAAAACTTAAAAAACCATAATTGGCCGGGCAAACGAGCTACATTGGCACCGAAAAACTTAGATGTCGATGATCTCAACGCGACCATTCAAAATTTGATTCCGGGACAGTTGTTTTCCTTCAAATCGGTTGGACAAGGATGAAGTCATCATCATGTTTCGTAACATCAATCAACGTCGACTGTGCAATGGAATGAGACTGGCTGTGAAAAAGCTTATTGTTCATATTGTTCATATCAACGAGGCGACGATTGTCAAGGGAAAGTCCAAAGGACAGGATGTTTTGATTCCACACATCCCGATGAATCCAATGGAGTTGCCATTCGAGTTGAAACGGCTCCGCGTGCGCCTGGCATTCGCGATGGCCGTCAACAAATTACAAGGCCAGTCGTTGGGAGTTTCAACTCAAACCGTACACAATGCGGCCAATATTGTTGATCTCAATGAATTGGAGTTGGAAGGTTGATTGGGATTCATAATCGCTTATGAAGAGTTACAATCGAATCAGTTTTGCGTGATACGAAGTTCACCGGGTCATCTAGTTTATATATAGATTTTAATTTATTTTATATTATTGAATTTTTTGTTGGATAAAGTACCGAAAAAAATGTATGTGTATGCTAAATGACAAATGTTGCGTTTACACAACACCCCATAAATCAGGAACTAGCAGTTTTTCCGACAAATTAAATTTAATTTGCCAGGAAAAAAAAACTTAATTTACATAATAAAATATATAAAAGATAATAAATACAAAAGATATTAAAGTTAACAGTTAAATAACATTAAAGATTTACCAAAAAAAATATCAAATATGTTTTGCAATTTTCCACTGTAAATTTTGAGTATTATATCATCTGGGTCAATAACAAGCCACTTCCAGAGATTAAGGCAAGATGCCACTATATAGGTCGGATTGACCTATCTATAGAGAACAATTTCCGGCATAAGGTTTTTCCTAGCGGAAAAAGTGTAACCTTGTTAATATCAGTTTTCCACTGTAAATTTTGAGTATTTTACCATCTGGCCCAATAACAAGCAACTTCCAGAAATTAGGGCAAGATGCCACTATATAGGTCGGATTGGCCTGTCTATAGAGAACATTTTCCGGTATAAGGTTTTTCCTAGCGGAAAAACTGTAACCTTGTTAATAGCAGTTTTCCACTGCTACGACTTGATTTAGTGGAAAAAGTGCTCGAAAATTGGGTTCGTCGAATTCGTTCCTGCAGAAGTCGTGGAGGCCATTTGAATGACGCTTTATTCAGAACTTAATTGTATCGATTGTACTTCACATTAAATAAAAAACATTTCAATTTCCTTAACAATTAGTGTTTTTTTTTTTTAAAGAAATCATATCACTCTTATTGGAAAACCCTATATTATCGTTACTTAACTGACAAATTTTTCATACACATAACAGATTTTTAGTCACTTGGAACGCCAAACGACCCGACTAGCATAATCACGATAAGAGCTTAACACCAAATTCACCAATGTTTCATTACTCATAAATTGGTCAACAACTAGCGTTATAACGATGCATGAAACGACCTCGTTAATGTATTATTTTTATAAGAAATCGATTGCCAGAATTCCCTAGCCATTTCAAAAAAATGATTCAGGAAGAGCCAGTAAAAATTAAATCTCAAAAATGGTTTATCGTAATTCATGCTGAGAATGCGAGTTGATTTAGAAAAACTCAAAATGAACTCAAACAAATAAAAAGCCACTTTTGCAACAATAAAATACATTTATTTCTTTTCTAACTTTTTTTTTTGTTTATTTGTAATATTTTTCAATTACAAATTACTGATGTTTCTTTCTTTTTAATTAAATTAAAGAAAAATTAAATTTTTGTTTGTTTTACTTCAATATTTCATTGTTTTTGTAATATATAATATATATATTCTTTATTTACTTAATTATAAAATGAAAATGTTACTAAAACATAAAATAGAAGATAAAATAGTTCAAATATAATTATTAATTAAATTTATAAAATGTTTTCATATTTATATTAAATTAATATTGTAGTTTGTGTTTTTTCAGTATAAATAAATTTGTGTTATTTTTTTATATTAAAAAATAAAATGACAAAAAAAAATATATATTTATATATAAGATTCCTAGAACCATTTTTTTATATATAGATTAATAATTATATTATGGTTAATAATAGTTATAACAAAAAAATTATTTGGTTCTTTTTTTTATTTAAATTTTATTTCTTTACATTCATTGTTGGTAAAAAATAAATTTCAATAATTCTCTATAATTCGTAACAATTTGTTTTTTAATTTCTATCGCGAAAAAATGAATATAAAAATTAATTTCGGTCTAAAAATACAAAAAAAAAAATTATAAAGTTATCACTGTTCACTGCTGTTTTATAATAATAAGAAATAAAATGTTAAATTATATAAAATTAAATTAATTAAAATTACAAAATAAAAATCCACTCACAAATTAAAATACATATAAAATTTTACGAAATATATTATATTTATATATTATAAAATAAAATAATAATTATAAAAAAAAATTGTTTCTACTGAATTTTTTTGTTTATTTTGTTTTATTTAAATTAATGCTGATGCGTACTCATGAATTGGGGAACGGAGGAACACACGATAAACGGATTCGGCGCGCTATACTTTAGTTAAAAAATGTACATATTTACTATTTACAAAAATATGCAACTATAATTTTTCGTAAGTATTAATTTAATTTAATTTGTTTTAATTGACAGTGGGCACGGGGTGTATGTTTAAAATAATAAACATTAATTAAAACAAAACAAAACTTTTTTAAAAAATCATATGAAATGTAATGAATGTTGCAAGGTGTTGCGCACGTAACATACAACTGCTTATTGTGGGGTGCATACAATTTTAAAATTATAAATAAAAATATATGTAGCGCAGAATAAGCATTTAACAAAATAAAAAATAAATAAAAATACGAATTTTAATTCAGCTGGAAAAAATTAATAATAATTTGAGTAAAAATTTATATTACACAACAAATTTGCTTGAAACCATATTTTTCTTTTTTGAGAGACCTTTTTAAATATAGGGAATTTTATATAATGATAAATGGTATATAATATATATTATATATATATATATATACATATATATATAAATATAGAAAGCTTAATTTATCTTATTTATATTATTGTGTAATTTTATAATAATTTGTACAAGTTTTATTTATATTTTATTGGTTCACAAATTTAATTTATTCATGCACTCTGAAAATATAAATTCGAATTTTTATTTTTTGATTTATTTAGTAGATGATTTTATTTGAATACAATTTAGTTTGTAGTGAAAATTATATAACGACGAAATTAGAAAGAAGTATTTTTTAATTTTTATCAAAAATATTTTTTAAAGATTTTTAATTTCTTATCGTAGTTTAACATTTTTTAGCTTAAAAATAATATAAGAATTTTTTTAATTAAAACTAACAAATTTATAATATTAATTTACAATGTAGGATTATCGAACATGAGTCCTCGTGTAACAAGAATGTCAGCATATGGTTTCTCTTGTATTATTTGTACAGCCTGGAATTTTTTCAAAACCAAAAGGGAGTAGAATTTCTGAGCCGCCTGTAAAATTTAAAAATAAATTATTAATAAATAAAATTTATATTGGAGTCACGAATTTAATTAATTTATTTTATATTGTGCTTACAATAAAAATAAAAGTTTTCTTTTTTTAACATTTAAAATATTATAACACTTTCAAGGTCTTCATCACGTTAAAATACGATATATGCAAGATTCATATTCACACGTCTAACTAGGACAATGAATTCGTTGAGAGGTAACTGTAGATTTATTTGACGAGCTAAGCATTTCTTAATGATTTTCTTTAAAAAATTAAAAGTGAAATTCGCTTAACCCGTACGAATTTTTTCATTCATAATTAATAAAAGAAAAACACAGGGTTTTCCGAGGATTATGACACGTAATAATGTTTCTTTTTCGGGTTCGATTGATATATATAACGCATTCGTAAATTGTTTCCAAAACTTCTTCGATCTTTCTGATTTGTTTAACTTGCCAGATAATTTTGTTTACTCCAATAATTCTAAAAAATACTCAATTCGATGCCTCGGAAATTATAATTGGCTTAGAAGCCCCCTTGACTAGCGGAGGTTTTCCTTATATTAGGAAAACATCGTTGATTATTCCCATATTTAAATCGGGAAGAAGAAGCGATATTACTTGTTACAGATGCGTTTCTATTTTTTCCACGATACCTAAGCTTTTTGAATCATTAGTTAAATCTAGAATAGAAGTGCAAAATGGCGGGTAAATTGACAATTAATTTCTGTTCAAATTTTTTTTCTCGCCTAATTAGCTATTCCCCATTTAATTTTGTTTACCTCAGTATGCCAGAAAAAACATGTTTAAATAAAAATTCCTTTTATGTAAATTGTTTCCCCAATTCCCTATTCCCGAGGAATTACCAAAAGAGTACCACAGGTTGTTGTTAAATACACTTTTCTAAAACTTTCGATAGATTGGATCATAAAATTATTATTCAGAAGTTAATCGATTTCGAATTCGACTTCAGTCCCATTAAATGGATTGCGTCTTACCTTACTTCTCGAAAGCAATGTGTTAGTATCTCCCAAGTTCGCTCCTTTCTATTTAACGTACCTTTCGGATTTCCTTGGACCTTTACTTTTTACAGTATTACTTTTACGCATTACTTTTTACAGTATTTATTAACGATGTCATCTAATGTTTCGAGTTTTGCAAATCTTACTTCGAGTAATGCCGTTGACCTAAAAATTTATGCTATCAATTCTATGATGGATATTACGCGTATGCAAGATGAGCTCAACACTTTTTGTGCCCCTCCTCCCCCCGTGCTTTTTTATTAGGTGTTCAAATCAGCAGAGTATGTGATATTCGTGATGGAAACAATCCTTTCACTTTAAAAACCTTGTGTCACTTACGTTAAGTCAACCGGATAAGTGGTGCAGTGGTTAAAGCTTCCGCACTTGGACCGGGAGGTACTGGGTTCGAATCCCATCAGAGGCTAGATGCAAATCGAATTTTCGCCGTCGATTACAATCGGTGACGTTAATAAACACAACTAAGACCCTCTCCATGTCAATGTACAGATGATGGAGCCTGCAATGAGCACTATAGTTGTGTGAATAAGTGAATCGCCGTGTGGAGTCGGTGTGAACCATCTTCTCGACCAAGAAAAACTACATCAAGAGCAGATTGAGCTTACGCAGATTATGCTACAAAAAACAGGACAAGAAGGACTCAAGAAATTTAAAGTAATGTACCAGATATCAAAACAGATAATAAATCGGTTAAAAGCTTATCAACTAAAATCGACTTGTTAAAGTTCCGTATCTGACTGATAATCATCGTCGGCAACGAAGAAATTATGCTTTGCAGTATAAAAACTGGGGGCTATTTGGGAGTTCGATTCGATAACGAGAGTACAAGATTCATATTTGATTTGAATGTGATTCGAACGATTCTTATTTAAAATCCAATATGAATCTTGTACTCTCGTTATCGAATCGAATTCCCAAATAGCCCCCCTGGATTCAGCGGGACTGGCGTAAGTCCTTTTTACGAATGAATCGCGGTTAAATTTGAATGCATCAAACGATGCCGAGTTTGACGGTCATGAAGGTTTGGTGATGGTTTGGGCCGGTATTTCGTGAAATTTCAAGACAGATTTGATAATAATACCACATTTTCTTCGTAGATTTTAGTTTTATTACGTTTGAATAAAGTTTAAAGGGATTTTTGTTGCAACATGCCTTTTGAAATAAGTCACATTTTTTACTGTAAAAACTTATTTTCTCCTTGATCTTGAACCACCAAAATTACGCCTGATATGCGTGTCTCGGTGACACCATGCTCATCATCTTATTTCGAAGCTAAATAATTTCTCAGTTATTCAAAATTTTAAAACAACGCGTCAGATTGAATTCTTAAATTTTGCTCGTTAAAAAAAAAATCTGCAGAAATATTGGTGAAAATACAACTTTGGAAAACTTGCCGAAACACTTACATCATACAAAAAAATTGATTTTATGAAGCTACAACCATAATAGAAAATAAGTTTGTTTTTTAGCATACCTGTTTCTTTTGGTTCCTATGCGTCATTTCAGATAAATAAATATGATCGCGTTTCTGTAGCTTCTGTTTAACTGTGATGAACAGTTGAGCTGCTCGCTTATTAAGCACCCGTTCTTCAAATTGTTCATCGGTTTCATTTTCCTGTTGCTCTTCTCCTTGCTGCAATTAGAAATAATACATGAAATAAGTTAAATCTAGAAAAAAAAAATTATTAATCAACTTACATGCCCCACAGATTGGGGAAAATCATAATCCTCATTCCAATCGGTTGCAATAACATTCCGTGGTGGTGATGTATGCCCATCGAAACCCATATTCGTATAACCAATATTTTCCATACCCGTCCCATTCAAAATCGATGACACTTGATCGGCCGGTAAATTTGGTATTGATTCCATATTTTCAATGGTATGATGCGGTGTCATACCACCATGATCTAAACCACCTGGTGTCATACCACCATCATGCTGATGTAAATCTACACTTCCCATTCCTTCGTGCAATAGCCCTGATGTGGGCAGTCTGTCATCACCATGCAACGGTGTCATACTACCAAGATGCATTGGTGTCATAGATCCCATTTGGGGCATACCAGGTGTCATCGGCTGTTGCATGCTTGGAATCATTGGTCCAGGTGTCATTTCTGGTGCCATTTGAGGCATGCCAGGTGTCATATGTGGCATAGGTGGCATACCGGGGGTCATCGGTGGCATAGCAGGTGACATCGGCATTCCCGGTGCCATCTGCATTCCCGGTGTCATTGGTAAACCATAATTATACATAGATGGCGGGCTTGGCATTTGAACCATACCAGGTGTTTCAGGCATTTGATTTATTGACGTTGACTGCAGATTTGGGCTAACTATCGACGCGGTTGAGATTATGGAATCGTGTATAGGCGGTGGTGGCGGCATTGATTCACTATGTGTCAGTGTTTGTTCCCGAATATCTAGCGAGGTCTCTTGTGGAGGTTCATATTCTCTAGCTAATTCCGGTTCTGGCATACTTTGCTCTAGTAGTACTTGTTCTTGATTTAATCGGCGTTTTCGTCCCCGTTTCAAATTATCCGGTTCATCGGGTTTACTCTGCTCCAATGCCAACACATCGGCTGGACCCAGTGCAGAGAAATCTTCTATTCCAAAGGCTCGTGAGGTTAAATGCCGTTGGTAGTTTTGCGCCAGTGCGCGTGCTGGGATATCTCGTGCTGGTAGGGCGAATAATTTTTCTACTCCACCTGTCTCTTTCCAGTACATTAAGCGCTTTGTTGGCGGTGCTAAATCGAGTGTCGTTACAATGTCAGATGTATTTGCAAGTTGACTTTTCATTTCTTCACCCGAGATATTTTTTACTTCGTCTACGATAAGCTTTCGTTTTCGTTTAGACTTTGTAATACCCTTAAGTGCGGTCGCATCTACGGGAGCTAAGGCAAAACTTTCTTCTTCGGTATTAAGTACCAGTCCTGATTGTTCTGGGACATTTTCTTCCAGATTCTCTGGAAGTACGGGCACATTTTCACGTTCTATATCCATTCGATCCGCTGGTGACACAGGCGGCAACTCTGACAATGGATTATCCATTTGGATTGGTTCTCGATCAGGAACATGCACTGATGAACCGGGTAGTGGTGTATTAGGACGTGAACTGTATGTACTTTAAACAGAAAATTATCAATTAATATTTTTGAAATTTATATTCGTATTTATATAGTTAATACCTTGATGGTGGCGATGGTGCACCACCGTCATAATGACCCATATCATCGTCTGATTCCGTTCGTGATGTCATAGCACCCGGTGGTAAAGCTGGTGTCGCCAATGGTGCGTCTGCAAATATATCTCCTTCAAATAGACCGGCTGCCGGTTCTACGAAATATGACGAAAAATAAAGAAAACCCAATTTTGTTGAAAATAAAAATAAAAAAATAAATAAAATAAGCAAATTAACAGTTGGTTTAGTTTACTAAGAACTCCAGGTGTCTGCCCTCATACAGACCTTTCTAAATAAAAAAAAAATCTTATACAGCTCCTTAAACGTTATTATAAAAACCCAAATTGTTTCGAGAAACAAATTTGGATAATAACGAGATACACTGTTACAATAAGAATGTTTTTTTTAATTAGAGTCTATCGTATTTAGTCAGCAGATATGCCCACTCGTTAAGGAAAATCGAGAAGCTCTAACTGAAAGTTTAATTTTCTTTTAATAGTTTGCCAAGCAAATATTAGAGACATAGAAGTGGCGTGAATTATTTATATGCTTCGAGTAGCTCTATTCATTGAAGGAATCAAATTGAGTAAGGCCCTTATAAGCCCAAAGTTGGCTTTACATCGAAGCAGTTTGGTTACTTTTGAGTATAGTAAGGAGCATACAAAAGGATGAATAAATATAATTAAGGCTGAGTTTGAAACATTTTCGTCTAGAATCGATATCTTCATTTACGTTTTCAATTTCTCAATTAGACGATTTTAAGCGAATGATTGGATGTGAAAAAATGAGATTTTGGACTCGATTGTTCGGATGAACGGAGGAGGGTGCGCACATTCTGCAAATTGTCATTGGGAAGCCACAACTTGTGTTGATGTGGAAATGAAAAAGAACATTGCTCAACAACTGTAGCCGGCGTGCTCTCAATTTTGCCTAACAGCATTCGTCTCAAATAATGCAAATAAACAAGGGAAACATAATAGAACCGAAAGCTTGGTTTGAATAGCTTATTGAAGTTTTAGCATCGAATTGAATCATCGCACCGAGACGTAGGAGCAGCAAAGCACAAACAACTAGAGCAATGTTCCTAGCAATATCAACAACAAATCTAATCAAAGAAAATTAAACTTTTTTTTTTAATATAAAACAATGCATTTTTCATAAAAATCATAAAAAATTGCCAATTTTAAAATAAAAGAATAAAAAAATAATACTTTTTATTTATTTATTTTATATTATTTTAATATAAAATAAATAAATTCTCGTAAAACAATAATCAAAAATAAATTTAAAATAATACCAAATCATGATCATAATCAATATGAAACCTAATCTTTAATTAATTTAATTTAGAAAATTTATAAGATGTGTAACTTACGTCCAAATTCATCACCAAAACCATCGTCCGACATGTGATGCGAATCTATTGTGTCTATTATTGATCTTGATGTACCGGGCATAGGTTCTTTAGAACCGTGATGGATTGCATCCGCCAACTCTTCGGCAAATAAACTTTCATCGATATTCGGATCAAGCTCGTCACGAGCCAAATCCGGAGTATCTGCATCAAATCCCATATCACCAAATCCATCGTCATGAATCGACATGGGTAGTGTGCCATAATCCTCGCGCATTGTTATTTCATCGGCTCTTGATTGATTGATCGAGAATTGTTCTTCAATATCAACATCACTGGAATAAAATAAGAACATTTTGTCAGAATAATACCCACCATATCGTTTGGAAAAACCAAAATGTTAATGACATTTTTAAAGTGCTTTGTAACGAATAACATATTTAAGTGAATAACGTTTTGTACTTACTTGAGTTCAGGTAACGCTGTATCGAAATCGTGAAAGACCTCTGGGAGTGTAATTGCGTTAACGGCAGCTTCACGATTTTCTTCCGGAAGATCGACCATACCAGGGCGAAACGCCATCTAAAAATATATTTAATTATAGTCTATCGAGTTTGAGTACATTTAAAAATTAATTACCTTAATTTTAACAAATGCCTCATTACAATCAGCCAGCAAATATTTGGCTTTGCGTGAATAAATCCTAACAACACCCAAAAGTAAATGGCCTGAAGTACGCAGAGCCAATTTTACCTTGGGCTGCATAATGCCTTCAACACTCTGTTCGATATTGGTTTCGAAGACATGGGCCTTCGTTATCTTTTTGTCCCAATGTGCGGCCAACCAAATTCGGGCCAATGGGCCCTTTTTGGCAAGCACAATATGCGCATAAAACATGTTTGATTAAACAAACTATAAATCACTTATAATATAAAAGGAATACAAAATAAACTAATAAATTATATGAACTGAATATTAACTGTTTAATAAGATTTGTGATAAAAGCCTTTTATAAGCAGCTTGCATAATTTAAACCACACAAAATTCTTAAAAACAATAATACAGAGTATTTCTTCTCCAAAGGGAATGTGAATTTGGCCCCTCTTAGCGTTCTATTACTTTCTCACTGTAGTCTTTCGTAACAATTTTTGCAATATAATAATTATTTCGTTTGTACATACAATTTAAATGCATTATATAAAATCACACACCAAAAAAAAAATTAATTATTTATTAAACACAACACTCTCGGGGAACAGGAAATTTTGACAAACACAAAAAAAAAATTGTAAAACACTCGTCGATGTTATTGGCGCCGATTAGTGATGAAGCCACCAATAAATTTTTTGATATTTCACACTCGACCGAAAATTTGTTTTACCACGCGAAATTTTATAAATAACGATACACCAAGCAATTACACGTAATGTTAATAGCGTTTGAGTACATTTTATAAAGTTTAAAACGAGTAAATTATTTTAGAAAATTTTTATTGCGGACGTAAACACAAAAAAAAACCAAATTACTTGGAATATAAAAAATGGCCTCCTGTTCGAATTTATTTCTTGTTGTTTTCTTGTTCATTCATTTTCGAATTTGATGCGTATCATCACAAATTTTTTGTCATTTGCTTTTCGATAATGTTGCAGAGTTGAAAATATAGATGGCAGGAGTTTCTTTTATTTAACGGATTTTATTTTTCATATCGGGTAGCAGCTGCAGTATGCAATGATTGCGTTACACCAAATTTGTTATATTAAAATGCGGACTTATTTATTTATGTATATATTGAAGCAAGAGTATTAAAATATAATTTTAAAAACACGCTGTCGGTAATGATTTTCGAAAAAAATATGTAATTTTGAGTAGTAAATCATACGTTTATTTTATGCTCCAAGCATATAAACTTGAATTTCTTACTAAGGAACCAAGTTTGAGAACCGAGTTTTTCGCAATTAACAATTCTATAAAATCTAGTACTTTATATGACATTCCTTTAACTTCTCACTTATAAGTTAACGGCGTAGCACTGGATTGAGTCAATCATTCGTAATGTGAATTTTACAAGCCTCCTTAACGATTTCCTAACACGTTTCCATAGCTATTAACATATTCATTCATTAATAGAGGACGAGACACCTTAGCTCCTCTCTTCCTTTAGTATTAGTAAACCCCAAGGCCATTGATCGGAGTTAGCTCAGCACCAACGATAAGTGATAAATAAAACGTGAATAGGCTTAATTTTTAAACGTTGATCAAAAAGTCGTTCTGTATCAAAAGATACACATGTGGAAAATCCACGTCCTTAGGACGGGCTTATGATGTTATAAAGAATCAATAACCAATGGTTATCCCTAAAGTCTTTTGTTTTTATTTCTTAGAGTCAATAGTAGTACTACCATACAGAAGAGTGCGGCACAGCAGATCAGGCATCTTTCAACAATCGCGGCCAGAACTACGAAATGGCCTTCAAGCTCCATGTCATTTCGTAGTTCTGGCGGCGATTATTAAAAGGTGGCTGATCTGCGCAGAGCCTCACTTTTCTGTATGGTAGTAAAACTATTGACTTAAAGATTGAAATCTTTTTGAAACGTTGTCCTTTTTACTTTCTGTAGGGTGAAATGTTCACTTTGAACTAAAATGTCTCGGCTTTTAACGGACGTGAATTACTTAGATTTTTTTTTATTGATTCACGATGAATTAACTTGTCAAGCATTAACAGAGTTTGGACATTGGCAATTTCCATCAAATCTTATCTTAATAGTATTCGTTTCTTGACCTAAAGGGAAGGAGGTGAGAATCGTATAAAGAAGGCTAGAATTTTCGAATATACAAAAAATATTTTGATCGACCCACCCAAGGAGTAATGATTTCAAACTCGAATCCGGGATACGAGTTTAAAAACGAGTTCGAATAATCAGAATTCCAATTTTTAAAATTGAAATGTAGTAAAGTAGTTGAAAAGTAGTTTTTTAGGAATTATTAGTGTGAATATCGAAACAATAGGATAAAAAACTAAACAACACATGATCGAACAATTAATTTGTGGAAGCATTATCGGCTATCTGCCACATGGTGGAGTTGGGACAGACTCTGAATACTCACCCTGGTAAGGGTATACTTACGTAACCAATATGCAAACTACCGATCAACGAACTTAAAGAAAAGTTACAGCCGTACTAATTCTGGTGATAAAAGTTCAACTATAGCAGTATTCCCATAGACATGCAAAACATGGAGTGGGAATAAATCAAGTGGCACAAAGAATATTCTCTGCGTGTTTCATGGGACTTGCACAAACCCCCTCCAATATAATTACAGGTGATTTGTATATGGAGTTGCTCGATATCACCGTGGAGCTTATAACGGATATTTAGTCTACTGAAGACATCTCAGAAAAGTGCAAGATAGAGGCTATGTAAGGGGATCTGGCCAGAGTATTTTCAGGTTAATTATTAATCTGTAACGAACTTATTTTCGGTTACTATCAATGTGGTTTTCGCTCAAACAGATCCACATAACCAATCAAATGTTTACTATGAAGGATATCCCTATTCATTCTCTTTTTGTATAGATTTGCAGGATGCGCGTAAGTTACCATAGGGAGATGGTGCAGCATGCTGGTTTTAGTAAATGGGTCAAAATGCAGGGTGATGGCCGATAGTAAGCTTTCGGAGACCATTAGAGTATGTTCTCCTTCAACAAATTACCCACATTATAAAATCAAGGTTGCAACACCATTTTCCTTAAAGTTCCCCTTCTATTAGAATTATCGGCTCCACATATTGGCATTAACCGTACAAGATGAGAAGATTAATGCGTTTAAATATTTGGGATCTGCGGTGACATATAGCATTAAGAATCGCAACCTGGTTTCCAGCTCTTTACGAAAATACTAAAACCTTCAAATCTTAAAAAAATCACTCAAAATTAAACTGCATTTTTTCAAGGTTCGTCATTACATTTGATTGTGAGTCTTTGACGCTCACAAGCACAACTCGTGACTGATCAACGACCCAATAAATCACGAGATCAAAAATGACCTTAACAAAATAACATCAGTATATAGATTCTAAAAATCGTATAGACCAGGAAGGAACCGGCCCTGGACTGTAAGGTAAATTTCCATATAGCCCACCAGTAAGGTGGTGGTCAGGTTGCAGAGTAAAGAGAGGAACTGATGCTCACTCTCTTCAACTTTAATAAGCGCACCAATTGCCACCCCGTGGGGGCCACCGGTAACTACTCTGTAGGTTAGGTTAGGTTAGGTTTCAGTGGCTACTATAGTACACTTAGGCCAATTGTGATACCACAGGATCCAACATCATAAACTCCCTTAAACCCACTTAGTACTATTAATATATAGCGAATAAGATCTCGCACATTACAGCTTACGAGATCACAGAGGCTGTCCATAGTGTATTTGCTCAAGTGATCATGTCTGCTGCCAGCGCACAAGTCATTTGAATCCAGACCCAGCCTCCTCGCATGATCCCCGAAAAGGCAGTGCCCGGTAGTTATCCTTACAATTCTACCTAAATCACTGAACTGGCGATCCACCTAGCATTTGTCAAGGCAACTTCTTCCCTATGGCTTGCTGCTTTCAGCACAGATATAGGCCTTCCTACACATTCTCTCCCTGGTTCCAGTTGGAGAGTCGTACCGTACCTTGCTAACTCGTTTGCCCTGCAATTTCCCTCAACGTCAAAATGGCCCGGAACCCAGCAAAAGAATGGCCGCCTGACTGTCCACATAGATAGTGATCTCAGTTAACGATATTACATTATGCTTCAAAAAGTTCATGATCTCTTTAAGCGCTATAACTTCAGCCTGGTACACACTGCAGTACTCGGGCAAACGAAAAGACAAACTTACATTTAATTCCAAACAGAATACACCAGCTCCCACTCTACCATCGACCTTGGATTTGTCTGTGAAGGATTTGCCTGTCCCGGTCTCCATAATGAGACCACTATTCCAATCCACCCGAGAGGGGAGAATCACCTTGAAAAACTTATCAAAGCACAAACGAGGTGTTTTCAATATCACCAGTCTTAATTCACCAGTTCATGACTCACTGAATTAACTATAGTTGAATGCACTTTTTGCAGGCACTTCCAACCCAAAGTCGCTGATAGCCAGGTGGCCGTGTTAACTGCCATTTGCTTGCCGATAATATCCAACGGAAGAAGGTACATTAAAACCTTTAGGGTACTAGTGGGGGTCATCTTCAGCGCCCCACTAATGAGGAAACAGGCTGCTCTCTGCACCTTCGCCATCATGCTCCTATATGATTCTTTCATCAGAACAGAACACCATACACTCACACCATACAGCACTATGGGCCTTACAACTGTGCACCAGCTCCGGTTTCAAGCCCCATTTCTTTCCAATGGCATTTTTACAAGAGTGGAGCGCCACAGTGGCCTGTTTCCAACTGAGCTAGAATAATCCCTAGGAATCTCGCCTTATCTTTAAGGACCAGCCTAGTACCATTCAGGCCTGGTAAAACCACTGCCAGAATTTTATACGTCCTAGTGAAAAGGACCAGTTCTGTTTTAGGTGGGTTAATCCCCAATCCACATCTGCGGGCCCACCCCGCAGTTATTGATAACGTATTTTGCATCAAGGTGCTTTCCGGAGACAGCTATCGCCGCGTCATCGGCATAAGCAACCACACCTATTCCTTCCCCCTCCAGTTCCAATAGTAGTCCATCGATTACTACATTCCAGAGAAGGGGAGAGGACACCTTCCTGGGGAGTTCCCTCGAACAACCCGTCTTCTGACGGAACCTAGCAAATGAATAATTAGCCTGGTTATTGGGTGTTCGATCTCAAAAGGCAACAATCCTTCCATAATTGCTTCCACCTTCACGTTATTGAACGAGCCCTCGATATCGAGAAACGCAACCAACGAGAATTCCCCGAACCAAACTATGTAATGCCGTATCCACGGAATTACCCTTATAGTGCGCATGTTGAGACTGAGCTCAGTTTCTTTGTACAATTTCTGAACGAATATAGACATCCAGCATCCTTTCCATGATGTTCAGCAGAAAAGATGACAAAGATATTGGTCTAAAGTCCTTAGAGTTGCTGTGCCAGCTTCTTCCCGCCTTCGGAATGAAGATCACCCTAGGGTCCCTCCATTTTTTGGGATGTACGCCAGCTTCAGACACCCTTTGAAGATAACTTCCAGTCAGGGAAGCAAGACCACCGGGTTCTTCTGAATTTCTGCTGCTACAATGCTATCTGGACCAGCTGACTTAAAAGGCTTGAACCGCTTAATAGTTCATTTTATTCTCCGCGTGTTCAGAATATCCTCTGTACACAACAGTTGGACCCTGCAGTCATCCATAGACCAACAAACATCCAAAGGCTCCGCAGTCGACACATCCTCACTTCCCGAAAAGTGAGTTTCCATCAAGAGATCAAGAGTCTCTACACTAGAAACCGTCCATTCGCCATCCGGTTTTAACAGATAGCCTGGAACAGCTGGATTGAAGAGGATTTTCCTTAAGTGCGAGGTTAGCGAGACCCCTTCCATTCTAACACAGAAGCGCCTCCACGAAATTCTTTGCGCCTTCCTTAGAAGCCTAGCCATAGAAGTCCCAGTCTTGACTATCTCTAGAGCTTTTCCCTCTATTAAAGGCAGACCCACAAACTTTCCGGCACTCCGCAAGTGCCGAGTTCCACTAAACAGGTTTTTGCTTACCCCTCAGCTTTATTAAAGAGGTATTGCAAGCCCTAGTCAGAGTGTCTACCATTGAATCCAGTTCACTACCCTTGTCAGGGAGTCCTGGAACTCTAGATGGAATGATGCCCTTCAATACATCTCTGCCATATACTGTCCACCTGGGATTTCTGAACACGTATTGTTTTGTAATATTGAGATTAAATTTAATCGTTAAGTAACGATGGTCGGAGAAAGAATGCTCGGTCGCCACCCTCCCTTCCCTGATCATCGGTGAAATAAATTCGGAGACCAGAGTAATATCCAGAACCTCCTGTCTACTACTAATAATAAACGTGGGTTCCTGGCCTATATTACTAATAGTGAGGTTAGTTGTTTAATTCAGCCTCAGCTTGAACTAATTTAACACTTTTAATACACTTTTAATTCCGAGCTTTCCACGGGTGAGGGCTAATACCGGAATATTGTAATAAAAGCATATAGTAGAGTTTGATTAGAACTGAGTAGTTCATTTATTTTTTGTCGTTTATATACAATTTTGATAGTTTCTTGTTGTTGTTTTTTACATTACATATGATCATATATCAATTACAATATTTTAATATTTTATAAACTCCAAAAGTGCAGAATTGCATGTAAAAAATTAATTATTTTATTTATAGCTAAATTAAAATTAACATTCTGTAAAACTGCATATTGTTGCAGTTAAATGACCCTGTTCATATTGAACATCTTGCGGCGCGGGTTTGGACGGGACTTGGAAGAACGGATGATTGGTTACGGCGGTTTCTTCGTATGTGGCGAATTATGACAGTTATCCCAACCGCAAGTGCTATCCATAGGATAAGATGTATTGCTGTATAATGATGAATATGATGAAAGTGCTCGTTGGTTGTATTCTCTTCTACCTCTTTCATAAGGGAGATTTGTTCTTCTAAACCCCTTGTATCTGGAGTGGTTAATAGCTCATTTTCCTCATAGTTTTGTTTAGATATCTCTATTGTTAAATCTTTTAAGTGCATCCCCTTTAAGTATGGTGCAATTCCGAAATTCTCGATGGTAGTTTCAAATCTATCAGAGGCCAGTATGCTTAAGTGATTGTCTCTAAGGGCGCATCCCGATTCTAGCTTTATTATTCCCGACCCTGATAATTGCTTTTGGTTTGTAACTGATCCACATACAACCGTCACAGTTGTTTCCTTTGTCATTACGAATACCCATTGATTTGGTGCGTATAGTTTTATCCAAAGGTTTGAAGTAACATTTTGGTATTTTATCTCACATATGTCTTGTAAATTGGACCTGTGTTGCAATATTGCGATTTCACAGTTGGTTCCTTCCCAGACACCTGACAGTATTGTTGGTATCTCGCATAATAGATGATCATCATTGATAATGTTGCATTTAGATATATCTCTGGCTGATAGTTGCGTAAAATGTTCATTTTGAATATCAACGGCGATAAATTCAGTTGTTGGCACTATATGTGCACGCCTTTCAGTTACTAATATATTAGGTACAGCTACTACTGAATAAATGTTATAGGACCAAACATATGATAAGGGAATTGAAATTTCGATTATCACATATGCTTTTGTCACTCTAGTCCTGGTTGTCATACTTTTAAATAAGTGGTCTAACTTGCGCAATCCGTGACCCGGAATTGTAATGGAGACTGGTATTTGTTTTCTTATAGATGCTATTTGTTCTTCAAGTTGTGATGGGCTCAATAAAAGTGGGTGTAAAATGTTTAGATGTGCATTGTGAATAACCTCTAGTATCGCCTCCTGCACATCCCGTAAACTTCCCGTGGCAACGACTAGTTCAAGGGATGTCATTAAAATAGTTAATACTTGTTGTTCCGTTACACGTGTGTTATTTATGTTTTTTTCTAAGTGCTGCAACCTCCTCTGAATGTTATTAATAGCCTGTACTGTGGCATTTTGGCTGTGCTTGAATAGTTTTACAGAGTTATCAATCATGGAGGTTTGATTCTTTATTAGCAGTAATAAATGATCTTCATTGGTTTCTATAGTTTGAAAATGTTCTTCATATTGATCTGCCTCTCTCTGCGTTAATATTCCAAACATGTCACCTAACACTAAACCTGTAGTGTCACCAATCCCCCGTTTCGCTCTGGTTACTTCTTTATTGGATGACATCAGTAATTGATTGCCTTCATCTATTCTACTCATTTGAGATCGTAATTGCTGGATTACTAGTTGACAGTTAAACCTCTCCATATCTATTACCGAATGTACTGTTTTACACATAGTTGCAAGTTCATCTATTAAGCGGTATGCTTGAGTTGTTTCTTCCCAATACGTATTTAAATTATACCGCACAACCAAAGTCCATCTCATGGCAACTAGCTCCATCTTACTGATTTCCTCAAGATATATGCCAGTAGAATGTTTGAAGTTCTCAATCTGCATCAGTTCTTTGGCGCTGGTGGTAGAAAAACAAATGCTCATCAGGGCCAATAATGCCAGATGAAGCTTGATTCCCCCTTTCGCCTGTCTTCCTGGTTGGCGTCTAACTGGGTCATGGGTGTTAGGTGTTGCTAGTTTTGCATCTGGAGTCTTATTTGCGTTAATTATTTGTTGTGACCATGAATTGTCTTCTTCGCTTGGTAGCTTGCACAACTTAGTGATAGGTCGTTTATAGATATTCTGGCTGCATTTTATGGACGCAATACGAACCAAGCCATCTGAGCCAGTATGCACCTCCTGTACTCTCCCCATTTTCCAACGTGACGGCGGCAGTGATTCTTCCTTCAGTAGAACGACATCCCCTACAACTAAATTGGGCTGACGTTCCCTCCATTTAGTACGTTGTTGTAACTGGTGCAGGTAGTCTCTAGACCATCTTTTCCAAAAGTCATCTACAATCTTTTGTACTAAATGCCAACGTGTTCTTAGCGTGCAAGTAACATCATTACTTTCTGGGACTACCTTTATTGGTCCGCCTATTAGAAAATGCGCAGGTGTTAAAGATTCTAAATTTTCCGGATGGTCATACAAGGTAGTCAATGGTCGAGAGTTTAAGCATGCCTCTATTTGAGTCATTAATGTTGTTGCTTCTTCAAATGTCAATGCGGTCTCACCTATGACTTTCTTCATGTGAGTCTTTACTGACTTTACCCCTGCCTCCCATATGCCACCAAAGTGTGGTGCAGCAGGTGGTATGAAGTGCCAGGTAGTTTCATCTTGTTGAAATACCCTTGCAATTTCTGGTTCTAGAGCTGCAATCTTCGTGCGTTGTTGTTTCAGTACTCGTTCTGCACCAACAAAGTTGGTACCATTATCCGAATAGATTTCTCTACACAACCCCCTGCGAGATGTGAACCTGCGGTAAGCTGCTATAAATGCATCTGTTGTTAATCCGCTGACTACTTCTACATGTAAGGCCTTGGTGGTCAGGCAGACAAATACCGCAATGTATCCTTTGTACGTGGTTTGACCTCTTCCTATCTTGTTCCTCAGTTGAATCGGCCCGGCATAATCAATACCCACCTTGCTGAATGGCCGTGATGGAGTTACTCTGCAGGACGGTAAATCACCCATTAGTTGGTTGAGGGTTACTTGTTTAAATCTTATACATGTAACACATTTCTGTATAATATGACGTGTCAGATTTCTACCATTAATTATCCAAAATTTATTGCGAACATTTGCCAATGTAAGTTGTATGCCCCCATGAAGTGTTGTAGTAGTATGAGCATCTTCAATTATTCGCTTGCTGATTGAGCTTTCCTTCGGTAATATAATTGGTTGCTTTTGATTCATTGGTAGTTGCGAATTTTGTAAACGTCCGTGTAATCGTAATATCCCATCCTTGCTCATGACTGGATCTAACGCAGATAGTTTGGATTTTTTATTTAATAAAATCCCACTCATCAATGCCTGAAGTTCTTTACGGAAGTATCGGTGTTGTTCAATCCTAATTATTTGGACTTCCGCGAGTTTCAGTTCTGGTACTGTCACTTCTTTCGACTGTCGCCGTTGTTTATGAACATGCACGTTTATGAACCTTTGGCAGTACACCAATATACGCTTCAACTTATGAATGTTTGAAATTTTATCAATTAATTCATGTAGCGCGTTTGCTTTAGATTCAGCGGTTATTGTAAGACAAGTGATATCCGCTGCGCTGTCCTGGTTGTGATCACCTTGTATTTGTGGACCCTTGTGCGAAGGTGATGATGGCCATGCATCAGAATTTTCCTGCAAAAATGTTGGTCCCGTCCACCAGATCGAGCCTTGTGAGGTGATGGTAGCCGCTGCCAATCCTCTTGTTGCTAAATCAGCTGGGTTTAGATTTGTTGGTACGTAATTCCATTGTAGCTGAGGTAAATTATCTTTAATCTGAGATACCCGATTGGCTACAAAGGTTTCTAACTTCGGAATATCAGCTCTTATCCAGCTTAAAACTATGGTGGAATCCGTCCAAGCGAACATCTTTACATCCTGCATGTTCATGGTATTTTTAGCGTATCTTAGAAGCCTAGATAACAGATGCGCTGCGTTTAGTTCCAGCTTCGGAACTGTCAGTTTTGTTTTGATTGGAGCAACTCTGGTTTTTGCTACTAGCAAACTGGTTGTAACTTGCTCGAACGTATTTGTGGTTCTTAAATAGACCACCGCTGCATATGCTTGTTGCGAAGCATCTGCAAATCCATGTAACTCTGATTTTTGTGTTGACGTTGTTTTAACCCATCTTGGTACCTTTATTTTGCTTAATTCATCTAATTCGTTCTTATACTTTTTCCATTTTGCTTCAATAGCTTCTGGTAGCTTGTCATCCCACTGTGTACCAGCTCTCCAAGTGTCTTGCATTAACAGCTTTGCTGTTATCGTTATTGGTGATAACCAGCCGACAGGATCAAATAATTTTGAAGAGTCGGACAACAGTAGACGTTTCGTTGGTTCTTCTGTTGAAAGATTTAGCCTGGTCAGGTCAAATTCAAATGTATCATCCTCAGGACTATAGAGAATCCCTAGTGTTTTTATTATGTGGTTGATTTTTAAATTAATCATTCCTTTTGCTCGTAGGTGGTCAGGAACATTAGTCATGACTTCAGCTGAATTCGACGCCCATTTGTGCAATGGAAATCCTCCGCTCCGTGCAAGTCTTGTCATCTGTTGTTGAATGGTTACGACCTCCTCAACGCTGTCACCCCCAGTCAGTAGATCATCCACGTAAAAATCTCTTTCCATGATCCTTGCAGCTGTCGGATAGTTGTTCTTTTCATCTTCTGCCAATTGCATTAATGTTCTTACAGCAAGAAACGTCGCTGCCGTTGTTCCATAGGTAACCGTTTTTAGTTTGTATTCTCCTATTGTTTGTGATGGATTTTTTCGCCACAATATGCGTTGTAAGTTCTGGTGACCATGATGCATCCAGATTTGCCGGAACATCTTTTCCGCATCTGCTGTTAGCACGAATTTGTGTGTTCGCCACCTCAAGATGATGTCAATTAGGTCACCTTGAATTTTGGGGCCGTTCATCATTATGTCATTTAACGATAATCCCGAAGTAGTTTTGCTCGATGCATCGAATACTACTCTTAGCTTTGTGGTAGTACTTTCGTGGTTGATCACTCCATGATGTGGTATATAGTATACTGGATTCTCATCTGGATCATCTTTTGCCAATTGCATATGCCCCTGCGCTAGATAGTCTTCCATAAATTCGTGATATAATTTAGCGAATGGTTTATCTTTTAGAAATTTTCTTTCGATTTGCAGTAATCGTGCTACTGCTTTTTTTCTGGATTCTCCTAGCATAGACGGTTCTACTTTGAACGGTAAGTGTACCATGTATTTCCCATCTGGTAGTCGCGTTGTGCTTTCTGCATATAGCTTTTCAGCGATTGCTTCCTCCTGGGTATGTGTTTTTTCTTGCGGAATGGCATCATTTTCAATTAATAAGTCTAGTTGTTGCTTAATTGTTTTGGTTGTGACCATTGACAACATTTTATCTTCTTGGTTATTGCCTGTGCTGCCCATTATGATCCAACCAAGCTCAGTTTCTTGGGCAATTGGATCTTGTGGGTGTCCTCTAATGATGTTACTGTTTACAATTAGAGGATAGTAGTCAACACCGATTATTACGTCAATGCTATTGGACTTGTTGTATTGTGGATCTGCAAGTTGTAAATGCTGCAAATGTGCCCATTTGTTGGTATCAAAGTCGATGTCTGGAATATTATCCGTTAATTTTTTGAACACCATTGCTTCAAACTTAATTTCAAACGAACTCTGAAGCCTTGAAGATAAAGTTAGTTCGACCTTATGACTGCACACTCCGGCTTCCTTTCCTCCCATTCCTGAGATTTTAGTGTTGACTTGTTTCTGCGTAGCCTTAAGAAGATTTGCTGCCTTTGCGGATATGAATGACGCCTGAGAGCCTGGGTCAATTAATGCTCTAAAGAGCATGCATTTTCCCTCGCTTGTTGTTAATGCGATTAGAGCTGTAGGTAATATCGCAGGACCTAATTGTGTTGTTAAATAACTTTTAGATACTCGCTGCATGTCTGCGTTTGAATCGATGTGCAGTCCTGTGTTATGCTTTCCATTGCATATGTTACATTGGTTTTTCTGCCTGCATACATATGTTTCATGTTCTGCTGATAAACAGTTTCTGCATAATTTATGAAGCATTGCCATTTGCGATCTTTCACTGGAATTTAATTTCCTAAATCCTCCACAATCATTAATTTTATGTCCCCCTCGGCAGTAGACACAGATATTTGTTGTTGTTAAGAAGGTCCTTTTAACTATTTGAGCTTTGTTTTCACGTGAGGCGGTTGTTGGTAGGATTAATGGCTTTTGGTTGCCATTGGCCTCTAATGATTTGAACCTTCCTTCCAAAAATTTTAAAAATTCCGTTGTTGTTTGGAATTCCCTTGGATCTTCTAAGGAGATCTCATAGAGTCGCCTTGACTCATTGTCTAGTTTTTTAGTTAATATGAAGATTATTATTGAGTTCCACGATTCAATGCTTACCCCTGCGTTACGTATTCCGTACAAACATTCAATTGTTGTATCGTGAAGATTTCTCAGTGCTGCTGCAGACTCGATGTTTATATTTACTTGACTGAGTAACGTATTTAAATATGTTGAAATCAGTAGTCTCCTGTTGTTATATCTGCTATTCAAAATTTCCCAGGCGGCTTGGTAATTTTCTTCTGTTGGTTGTAGGTGGTTGATTAATTTGGCCGCAGCACCCTCTAACTGACCCTTTAGATA
Source organism: Nephrotoma flavescens (assembly GCA_932526605.1). Lineage (NCBI taxonomy): Eukaryota > Metazoa > Arthropoda > Insecta > Diptera > Tipulidae > Nephrotoma > Nephrotoma flavescens. The sequence continues at coordinate 56,699,812 of OW052220.1, read as the reverse complement.
GTTAATTTTATGGGTATCACTGATCTGTCTATTCTCATGGATGAGTTTGGTGAATGTGTCACGAAATCCAGTCCACTTCTGGTAATCTCCAGCAAATATTGGGATTTGAATTCGTGGTAGCCGAATGTCCGTTGTTTGGTTTGTTGGTATAATTTTATCGGTTTCATCTATCCTCGTTGTTATTTGAAGGATTACTGATTGACACTTGCTATCAATGTTCTCAAAGTACTGTTCTGTGAAGTACTTTATACGTTGTTCTTCCTCATCAGTAACGAGCATGCAAATTTCCTCATGGAGTTCAGCTATTTGTTCCATGAGTTTTTGCATCACTCCAAGTGACAGTTTCATTGCCGGTTTTGGCCCAGTCACGACAAGGTCTTCGGCCTCATCAATCTTCCTGTAGAGACTCCTCATCCGAATCGTCTGTCGTTTTATTAATTGCTGCAACTCTGGATTCATTGTTTCCAAACCTGCATCTTTGTTGTTACTGGTGTTCGACTCTGATTGGCTTCTACTGCGATGCTCTGGGACCGGTGTAAGTGGTGGGCCGTTGTTTAGTTTTGCACGCATTATAGTAATAAATTCATTATATTTTCCCACTACACTTGTTACCGTTTTAAAGTACGGGTGCTCTAAGTTGACATCTTTCAGCTTCCTTATTTGCTCATCTGTTTCTAGAAACTTTGTATAAAGCTCCTTTAATTGTTGGATTCGGTTGGTGAGGTAAGTTTTTGTTTTCCTCTCTGGGCCATCCTTCTTATAATTAATACATATTTTATCAATCTGAGTCGCAAGCTGTTCTTGATTGAATGCAAGGGTTTCCATTTTTGAATTTAGGCAGTTCTCGTTCGCCAGTTGATTAATTATCGCGTGTTACTTGTTCTAATGTAGAATACGCGTTTGTTTTTGCCTGTTCTTAATGGCTCGAAGGACCACTGTTTAATTCAGCCTCAGCTTGAACTAATTTAACACTTTTAATACACTTTTAATTCCGAGCTTTCCACGGGTGAGGGCTAATACCGGAATATTGTAATAAAAGCATATAGTAGAGTTTGATTAGAACTGAGTAGTTCATTTATTTTTTGTCGTTTATATACAATTTTGATAGTTTCTTGTTGTTGTTTTTTACATTACATATGATCATATATCAATTACAATATTTTAATATTTTATAAACTCCAAAAGTGCAGAATTGCATGTAAAAAATTAATTATTTTATTTATAGCTAAATTAAAATTAACATTCTGTAAAACTGCATATTGTTGCAGTTAAATGACCCTGTTCATATTGAACATTAGTTCTTAAGAGAAATTCAAAAAGTAACTCACTCACCCCTGTCATTTAAATGCGAGCTACCCATCTCTATACAGACCGCAGTAATGTCCCCATTGCTATACTGTGGAAGTAGAAAAACATTTATGTTATTTCCCACCAATATACATGATCTGCTCTTTTCAGTCCCACAAGCGTGACAAAGGTTGTAACCCTTCGCTCGCAGACCGCAGATCTTGTTATTCTTGATCCAAGGTTCTTGCACCAGAACTATTTCCTCTCCTAACTTAGGCAGTCTGAGGTGAAGTGCTGCCGATACAGCCTTGGTGTGATGTAAGTTTATCCGCACAAAGCTAATCATTGACAACAGTCTTCACTAACCTTAATTGCGACAGCAATGCTACGTTGCTTAGTTGGACCCGACGGAGTCGACGGTATCCTCTGTCCCACTCCCTCCTCAGTGCCTAAAATTAAGGAGGTGTGCCTCTCCTCTTATCCATTCCCATACATATGGATATCCCAAACCAATAGGTCGCATTCCATTCAAGGGATGACCCGTTCATAGGGATTCCCAACTCACTCCTTGAAGACCTGGGAGCGCAGGAAGACGTGATGCTCAGTTCGCCGTGGTTGGTAGTCGACGGTTTTATGGCGCCATCAGCTCGCACTTCCATGCTATGGGTATCATAGGCACTCAGAATTTAGTGAACTGAGATTAACCACTTCCCAGTTCCCTGAGACTCTCCTCCCAGAACAGTTGCGGTGAGGGGCGGCTTATTTTAATTCGGGAGGGTGATTCGTTTGAATATCAAACCAGGAAGTAAATATGTTCTTTAGTATGTGGGAGCAACATAGGATCCGCTTTTATTGATGTGCCACAAAGTTGAAATAGTTTCATAATTGGATATTAGTGAATACTAGTAGTTCAGATGCAGAGATACTCTTTGAATTTACTGTCACATCCCGAATAAAATTAACTTCATGAGTTGTGAGGGCATGTGATACCATTATCGATATTTAAATAATTCATTGGTTTAATTATGCAAACAGCATTAATCAACTCGTCACATGTATTCCATATATTAATTATTTCTGTCATTCTATTCTCTTAGTCGTGCCACTTATTGCTTCTTACGACGATCATTTCTTCATATTCTCTTAGTCTCCGTTTATCCTGAGTCGCCGTTAGTGTTGTTTTACAAATTACAACGAATTTATGTAAAAGCTTGTTCTGGTTCATTGACAATGCTGGGCTAGTTTGTCATTTTAGACAACCCAGAAATCTCATTCTCCGATGTCTTGATACAACCACTTATAAAAAACGTCCCCAAGGAGGAAAAGCATGAATAAATCGTAGAGAATTAAAAATTGATATTGATTCTGATTTCCATTTTTATTTAGTAGTAGTAATCGTTTTCATTAAATTTTTTTTTTTAGTTTAGTAGTATAGTAGAATACATCACAAAAAATTAATACATTTCTTTTTATTAAATTATTATTTTTTTAAATCAGTTTTTGCAAAAGTATCAAGCAAATTTACAATTTGTTTTTGTTTCAACATAATAATTAAATTCCGTTTTTGTTTTTTCTCAGAAACCAAAAATATATTGATTGAAAGCTTAATTTACATTTATTACAAAAAAAAATATTAACTAACGAAAAATAATAATAAAAATAAAACATGACGTTTATATCTGTCTCCAGTTCAAATATATTTTTCCTATTTAGTTTATATTTTATTTATATATTATAAATGTTATTAATTATTTTGATGAATAATAGGGAGTATGTGTGTGTGTGTGTGTGTGAAGGGGATTTAAAAAAGGAAGGGCTTTCCACAATTATTTAAAATATTTTGCTTTGTTACTTAATTAAAACTAGTAATTTTTTTATAATTTTTATATATCTAAGATAAAATACAGCGTGTGAGAATCATTAGCAACATAAAATGCGTGAGCGCGCACTTTGCTTAAGGCGAAATCACGTAATATGCAACACAAAATTTAATAACAATATTGATTTAAGATTTTTTTTTAGTTTGAATTACAAGGATTTTTCACCATGCTGCTCTTGCAACATAATTTTAGTATATTTACACACATTTTCGTATTTTGTATAAAGATTTGATTTTTTTTTGTATATGCCCTGAATTGCTGTGTCATCACGAATTGCTTTGTGTTCTAATAAAATTTTAGGGCCGCATAACTATTAGTCTCGTTGTTTAAAAAAAAACTATTTAATTTAATTAAGGATAATCCGGATATAAGTAATATATAAATAATCAAAACAACATTTTTTTTCTGTATTATATTAAGATATTATTTAATTCATTTCAATTTTTATTTTATTATTATTATTTTCTTTTTAAAACAAAAATATCTTTTGGTGTTTGCTCTAAAAATCATGAATTCATTTTTATAACTATGGCAAAAAATATATATTAATATAAAAAAAATGTATAATTAAAATTATTAAAACAAAAATAATAATAAATTATGTTGTATCATGCGATCGAATCACCTCTCCCCACCATTCAAACATCATAAAATTCAAAATATACAGTACAATCACAGAACCTACAGAAATGTCTAAACCGCACGCAAAAATAATGTGACAAAGTTCATCATGTACATCCCTATAAATAAACGGTCTGTGGCATTAGAATCCTAATAATAACAACAAAAAAAAATTAAATATTTTAAAAATATATGTTCTGCATTACGATAATTTTGTAAATTTTAAAACACGCAAATTAAAAACGGAATGTTCCCAAAATAATAAAAATTAAAATGTTTTCTTTTTTAATTTTCAGCACCAGAATTGTGTATTTTGCTCTTTTTTTTATATACCTATATAATTTTTAATTAATTAATGTTTGTAATATTATTTAACGTAATATAATGATAAAGAACTAATTAAAAATATTGGATTTCAGGCTAAAAATTAAACAAAAAAAATTAATACATAACAAAAATTTTGTATTAAATTATTTTAAATTAAATTAATGTTTTTGATTTTGTTTGTAAAGTGTAGTAGTATAAGAGTATGCAATAATAATAATAATAATAAAATATAAAATTTTGAAATACATAACTAGGTAATCAAAAAATAATAATTACAAATTAACATAATATATAAAATCATAATAATAATATAATGGTGCAATATTTTTTTTTTTTGTTTGTTTATTAATTGAATCTCAGCCATTTTTTTCTTTTATTAAATTAATTCATAAACATATTATTTTTTTTATGTTTTTTTATTCATTCTATGATAATATTATAATAGATTTACGACATTTTTTATACATTAAAATGGACTTTGATCTGATTCTTTAGTTTATATTTTTTTTTTATAATTTTTAATATTAATTATTTATCAATAGTTTGCTTGTTGTTTATTTAATTAATTTATTAAATGAGTTGTCCTTTTATGTTTTGATGAATTGCGAAAATAACTGCGTTTCGTGCTTTTGTTGTTTCATGATAATGCAATTATTATAACATATGTATTTATTATACATAGATTTGTTGAATCCGAATTAAAACCAATCATTTTATATATTTTATTTATTTATTTATCCATCTTATGCATATAATTCTGAAAGTAAGGGAACGAAATAATTTTATTAAGTAATGTTATTCTGTAGCAAATAAGTTAATACATTAGTTCTCAAATGGATATCATTCAAAGTACATAAATTGAATTTTCATAGAATTTAGTGGTCAAATTAAATAAAAAACTAACAACTAATACTTAATATTGAAGTTTAATAATTACATTACATATTAAATAATATTAATAAAAAATAGAAAATAAAAAATGAAAAATGAAAAACTGTAGAAGTGACATAGTAAATTTAATGAAACAACCGTTTAAATAAATTAAAAAGAAATGTCAATAAAAAATATTTTTACAATGGATGATAACAAGTTGGACAACTCAGAAATTGGAGAAAATTTAAATACAGAGGATATCAAAGAATTTGAAAGATCAGATTAAAAAAAACGAATACTCCAGAAAAACATTGAAAATACAGGAAAAAAATATGAAGACCAAAAGAAAGAATAAATACAAGCCGGGTGACATTGAACCATGTTACGTTTTAATAGAGAAAAAGGGGATAGAAGACAGACGATGAACGCCAAAATATTAAATTCACTGAATTTTGAAAAAGCACATTGTCAGTTAAACAGTGCAGTACAGTGCAGTAATTGAGTTAAGATACACACCAGAGAACTAGAAACCTCAAACAATATATTAAACAGTGTGGATTTAGAAAGAATACATCACTATTCATCTTATGTATGAAATTCATACTTGAAACAATAGGTTTCATCAACAAAATTCCCGGAAATATAGAGATGGACATGTTAGAAAAAAATATATCGTGAAATACAAAAATAACCAAAATCGAAAGGATTAACAAAATGGAACAACGTTGAAAAGAGGTGAAAATAGAAAAAAATTTAAAAGAAAATCGAACATTAAAAACTGAAATCAATAATTTTATCAACAAAATATTATAAATAAAAAAATAAATAAAAAATCCAGAAACAGCAACACAAAGTGTCATAAATTCATCTACCAGGGATACTAGGAATAGTGGACCTCAATCAGATGTAGCAATCATTGAATCCTAGAACAAATTCAGGATTCGGACATAATAGTGACTACAACAAAGAAACAATTTCAAAAACTAAACACAAATGAATAATTTTTTAAACTTTATGCAAATAAACATAAAAAGTCTAAAACAGAATAAGGTCGTTTTAGTGAAAATCAACCAACCTCGAATTGGATTTTCCAGCAGAATTATGCTCCCATACACAAATCGAAAGAAACGATCGATTGGTTAGAGAATTTATAGGGGTATTGTGGAAGAAAGGTCTATGATAGTGGGAAGCAGTACAACAACTTAGTTGAGTTGCATAAAGCCGTTGTATAGGCATGGGAGCAAATTGTCGAACTGGAATTGCAAGGATTGAATAATTCCATGCCGAGCAGAATTTGCGAAGTAATTAATAAAAATGGGGATTACCCTCATTGTTAATTACATGATTGATTGCAAATGTTTTGATTTTTATTGATATTATTTTATTTTGAAAATGACTGATTTTAATTGAATTTCGCAGTGTAAATTAGCAAAAATAATACAATTAAAATTATGTTTAAATTTCGAAATGTATATATTGACATCCCAATTGAAACCTGATGATGGATCAAGTTCGAACTCTAAGCCTTACTTCGCTCTAAGCCACCTAATTGAATTTCGCGAAGTGTATTTGACTTGACAGACTACGATAAAGAGCTACATAAAAAAAAACAAAAAAAAAAACTTTGAACGATTTTAAAAATGAAATATACCCTAACCTAAACACCAAAGATCTATGGAATAAAATAAGAATATTCCATAACAAGAAAAGAGATAATATATTAAACAACGAAGTCAACATGAAAAAAACTTTTTTAGCACACAACAAACAATACACAACAGTAAAAACGCTGCACCCGTAATATACAAAATATCATATATAATATTAAAAAATTGCCTGAGAACTACATTAACATATTAACAATATATGGCAGAACCGAACCAGTAGCAAAACCCAACAAAAGCAATAATGAAATAGAACATACAAATATACACCTATATTCAACAATAGCCAAAATTACGGGAAAAGTAATAAAATCAAGAATAAACAAAGCCACTGATGATTTAAATATTTTGCCGAAAACATCTTATGAATTCAGGAAAGGGAAATGAACGTCAGATTGCATAAACCATTAATCAACTTAATGGAACAAACCAACACAGAATAATAATCTCGACTGACATTGAAAAAGCTTTCGACAGACATGTTGAAACATTTCTGACATTGAAACAGCTCTCAACATACTACCCAGTAGCGGCCTATCACAAGGAAACTCTAGTTAAGCCCCGATTTATTTAATATACCAGCCAACTACACAAAATCAACAATAATCAACCGTAATTGTAGGTAGTGAGAAGAATGACGAATATAATATATACCAAAATTTAATCAAATGTTTAATGAATTAAACTTAAACATGAACCGAAACAAAACGTCATTCATCATTGTTGAGAGAACAAAGATAAATCAATCGATAAAAATTAAAATAACCAACACAGTGCCACTAAAACATTCCATTCAACAGGAATCCACGTTGCGAACCGGATCAGGGATGGATGTTATAACAAGACTTTTATTGATTTATCGAAACTTACAGCTTTTTCGTCACGAATAAAAGTTCATATTTACTATTTTTCAATTATGCTGTTTCTATTTCGATCTCTACCTAATCGTATAAAACATTATGTCTCTGAGATTCAATCATCTTCGTATTTTATGAGTGATACTTTATCGAAAAAGAAAAATAAAAGAAAAAATAAATTTATTCTAGTAGACTGTGGTAGTAATATAAAAAGCGAATTAGAGAACAATTTTATTCTAGAAGAAAGAGATATAATGTTCGATAAGTATCGAAAAAGTGATGGTACAACATCCTACCAGAATGGTTAAATATTAAAAAAAAAGGTTTGGCAATTAATTAGTTTCGATAGCAATTTGGTTAGATTGGATAGGTGTAATTGTTCTTAATTGTTATACTGGGAATACGCACTTTTTCCTTTTTTATAGCAACATACAACATGTATAATGATTATGTTAGTAATATTTTACGAAAGTTTTTGTGTTATTTTTCAATTTGGTTACGACAAAACTTATGTTTATCTCACTTGTTTTACTGAAAAATGTCATCGCGGATACAGGCATGAGTGATACGCCTTCTTCTATGAAGTAAGAAAACTAATGTTGGCTCTGTTTATTACAAGATTCTTACATACGAATGCCGCTCAATAAGTACGGTAAATCTATATGAAATAACGGTAATAGATTTTTTTTATATTGTTATTCTACAGACAACAAACAATGCATGCAAATCAATTGCTGCATTTATTTTCTGTGAGTGATTTAATGAACACGAGTTTTGAAAATTTTAAAAACTAGAAAATATGAACGCCGTGATTAAATTACATACTTGTAAAGGAAAATAATACTTCTATATCGAAAGACAAATGCAAATTATGAAGAATCCCTTCTTATAAAACAATGACGAATTGGGTCCATCTATTTAAACAAAGTAGGAAGTCACTAGAAGAAATTACATGCTGCATTGGTAATTTTTCATTAGTAATTTTCAAATTAATATTTATAAAAACGAATCTGAATATTAATGAGCTTTATAATACTACTTAAAATAAATTCCACATTTTAATTTCGTAGATTACCTTAATCTAATCGAACAAATATTCCTTTTCTCTTATATAAGAATTTGGGATACTCGAACCATGCCAGATATTCATTATTAATACTAGATAGTATCATCACAGATTACAGAGGAGGCGTTTTAATCCTTACAAAACATGTGATAAATTATCGTTAAAAGCAATTCTTACTGAAATTGATAAATTAAAAACTGGATATGGACAATAGTGTTTCTAATATCATAAAACTTTTAAATGATGTACTGAACGATCAATCTGATGCGAAATCTATATTAAATACCCGTTCTGCTCAATGTAGTAAATTAATCGAGATAGAAAGTCGGGTTGATTCGAATTCATCAAACATCAATGATCTTCAAATACGAAATATCAAACTAACTGCAGATGTTGTAATTTTAAGGAATAGGTGTGCATTCGTTATGGGAGTAAATTATGTAATGTTCAGATTTTTGGATTACCAAATTCAAACAACGAAAACTTGTTGAATATTATTAATAAAATTATTACTGTAATCAAAATTGATATTGATCCTGTTAATATAAAACACATTTATCGTAGCAAGTCAAAAAAAACGATTAAACCGGTTACGGTTGAATTTTATTCAAACGTCATAAAAAGTAAATTTTTGGATGCCGCTAAAATTAATAAAACAATTTGTTGTGCCGAACTCGGATATTCATCTAATGGTTTGTTGGTGATAACAGATTATTTAACACCATTTAAAAAGAGGTTACTATTTGAAGTTAAGAGTCTTTAGAAGATTTAGATGTTCTATGTTGAAGTTATATAATTATAACTTATTTTAACCGTTCGGCATCAGCTCTTCTATGCTGATGTATAATGCGGGACAGCACTTTTTATTACTAATCACTTATGTATTTTTGATTAATAAATTTACACATTTTATTTAATTAATTATACATGTTTTTTATTTTTATCAATTAATAAATTTTTCATTTTAACAAATTAAATATTTAAGAGTTAGCAGAAATATAACTTTATACAATTTGTGTCTTAACTATTTCTCCTGTTTTTATTATATGGAATCTATTACCATATGCTATGAAAATTTATAATAAACTCTTGTGTTGAAAATTTAAAACAAAACTTATATACTAATTTTTCTGGTATACAACCTGGCTAAGGACTCTATGTTTCAGCAGTTCAACTAAGGCCAGATTGTATACCAGTTATAACAATTATACCATTTAAACTTCTCCACAAAACGCATCCATTACACCATTTCGAATTGTCACAAATTAGACATTTCTTACCCGATAATATGTCAAAACAAACAACAACAACAACTCAAACAACAAGGTAAATAATTTAATTATAAAAAATAAAACTTAATGGAAATAATTACAAAGTTTAATAAATTTATTTTTATATTAATATTTACATAGATATGCGACAACGAGAAAATGATACACCCACATACACTCCCCTTCCAGTGGAATTTAAGAAAATTGGTAAGTATTAAATTTCACGATACGAAGTCTGTGGTTTCTTAATTTTTAAATCGAACTGGTAGTTTAATTACACGACCATGCCTTGATAACACCTCTCTTGGTTCACTACTAACTTGCACATGCTGATCGAAAACTACTTTCTTTTTAGCTTTTGGAGTTTCTGAATTAACCACCTCATCAGCTTTCCCATCAACATCCCATGACAGATTAGTCGCTAATGGCTGATTGCTGAACAACTCATCATTATTTTCGGAATAACAAGGTTTGAGTCTATCTATCGAAATATTAACTTTTTTACCTTTAATTTCTAGCTCAAAAAATTTTGTATCCCTGTTTGAAATTTTAAAAGGACCGGCATATGGAGGCTGAAGTGCTCTTTTGACTGCATCGGTACGTATAAACACATGAGAGCAATCCTCCAATTTTTTGTTAATGAAAAATTTCTCCTTTGAATGTCGAGATGCGTTTACCGGTTTTAATTCTTCAAAATGTTTTTTTAGATTACTCACGAATTCGGACTGTGGAATCGAAGTATTTGGAGGTTCCATAAACTGCCCAGGAACTCTAACCGCACTTCCATACACCAACTCTACAGGAGTAGATTGTAACTCTTCATTAAACGAGGTACGTAAACCTAATAAAACGAGTGGTAAAATGTCCGTCCAATCCGTTCTGTTATGACACATAATCGCTGCTTTTAATGTCCTATGCCAACGCTCAATCATACCGTTGCACTTAGGATTATACGCTGTAGTACGTCTTCTTTCAAATCCTAATAAATGTGACAATTCTGTAAACAGATTCGCTTCGAACTGCGAACCTTGATCTGTTACGACAAAATTTGGAACACCAAACCTAGCTATCCAATTTGAATAAAAAGCATTTGCCACCGTATTTGCCATGATATCTGGTATTGGAATTGCCTCCGCCCAGCGAGTATACCTGTCAATCATGGTTAAGCAGTATTTATGATTATTGGATATGGGTAATGGTCCAACTAGATCAATATGCACTTCTGAAAACCTTTCCTTTGTCACTTCGAAATTACCTATTGGTGCTTGTGTGTGTCTTGATACTTTGGATATTTGACACGCCAAACATGCTTGTGCCAATTCCTTAATATCCTTTTTTAATGACGGCCACACTACATGTTTAGACACTAACTTGACCGAAGCTTTTATTCCCGGATGCGACAGATTGTGTAGCGACTCAAATACCTTCCTCCTCCATTCTCTTGGTATGAAAGGTCTTGCTTGTCCCGTCGATATGTCACAGTAAATGAAATGTTCTGTATTGAAAGCTAACGGTCGTCTTACTAAATTTAGTCCAGAGTTCTCGTCTTGTAGTATGTCATTCAGTTCCGAGTCTTGTAATTGATCTGTAGCTAGTTTGTTATAGTCAATAGTCTCGTGAATGTCAATTAGCTCAACTCTAGATAATGCATCAGCTACAACGTTGTCTGTACCCGTTATATGTCTCAGGTCCGTTGTAAATTGTCCAATAAAGTCTAGTTGACGTCTTTGTCTTGGTGATGCTTTGTCTAAATTTTGTTTAAATGCGTAAATGAGGGGTTTGTGGTCCGTAATGAGGATGAAATTTCGTCCCTCGAGAAAGAATCGGAAGTATTTTACACCTAAATAGGCCGCTAACAACTCCCGATCGTAGGTACTGTATTTTTTTTGTGTTTCGGTTAACCTGACAGAATAAAAACCCAGTGGTTGCCAAACTTCATCAATTAATTGTTGCATAACTGCCCCTACTGCTGTGTCGGAAGCATCTACCATAATTGATAACTTTGCTGACATGTCTGGATGAGCTAGAAGGGTGGCATCACTTAACTTGAATTTACATTTTACAAACGCTAATTTCGACTCTTCTGTCCAAACGATTGGTATTTTACTATTCTTTTTGTAACCTTTTAAAAAGTCATTTAAAATGGCCTGGTCATGTGCTGCAGACGGAATAAATCTTCTGTAGAAATTAATCATTCCTAGAAAACGTTTTAATTGCTGGACAATGACTGGCTGCGGAAAATTACGAATTATTTCTACTCTATCTGGAGATGGTAAAATTCCTTTCCTATTTACGAAATGTCCCAAAAAAGCAATTTCTTCTTGCGCGAATACACATTTATCCATTTTAATAACTAGCCCATTTTCGGCTAAACGTTGGAAAACTTGTTCAACATGACATAAATGCTCATCCAATGAAGCGGATGCAATTAAAATGTCGTCTAGATACACGAAACAGAATGACAATCCCCTTAAAACCGAATGCATTAATCTTTGGAACGATTGTGCTGCATTCCGAAGACCGAATGTCATTCTATTGAATTCGTAAAGACCGAATGGTGTTGCTATAGCTGTTTTGTGAACATCTCGTGGTTCAATTGGGATTTGGTGGTAAGCACGTACCAAATCAATAGTTGAAAATACCGTACAACCAGCAAGTTGAAACGAGAAGTCCTGAAGATGCGGTACTGGATAATTATCGGGAATGGTCACATTATTCAACGCCCTGTAATCCCCACAGGGTCTCCACTCACCGTTTTTCTTAGGTACCAAATGCAGAGGACTGGCCCACTCACTTTTGCTAGGTCGACAAATTCCTTGCTCCATCATACTTTCGAAGTGTTCCCTCGCTATTTGTAACTTATCGGGAGCCAAACGCCTTGTTTTGCACATAACTGGTTGCCCGTTTGTTTCCAAACAGTGTGTAACATTATGCTTAGGTGTATTCATATTGCCTGTTTCCCGAGTAATTATTTCATATTTTTTTAACAATTCGTTGATTTCTGGATTAATTTTACTTTTATCTAACAGGGCTAACGAAGGACTTGAATTACTTGTAATGGATCCAACTGAATATAAATTTGTAACCGGATCAATTAATTTACCCTTTCTAATATCAACTACTAAACCTGTTGCTTTTAAAAAATCTGCCCCGATTATTGGCATAGACACATCAGCAACTATGAAGGACCATTTGAACACCCTACGTAAACCGATATTTAGTGAAATTGTCTTCGTTCCGTAGGCCTTAATTTTGGTACCATTGGCTGCATATAAGTGAAAATCGGGTTCATTAACCTTTTTGTTACTGAAATTTGCTGGCAAAACGGAAACGTCTGCGCCAGTGTCTACCAAAAATTTTCTTTTAGAATTTTGATCCAAAATAAGTAGACGATTTGCACAAATTTCATCAACATACGTCTCAAAATGCTGACTAGAATTTAGTTTTTTGACTTTTGAGATTTTACAACAATAAACTTATCGTGAAAACGACAACCTGAAACACACTTCGTTGCCTTATCTTTAAAACGTCGATGATAGAAACATTCGGTTTCATCATACGTTCGTTCTCCAGATTTTGACGAATTTCTAGCTGTGTTATGCGGACTACGAGTTCTTCGTGTTGTGCTACGTAAGGCGGATACTTCCATTATAATATCCTTACGGAACTTACACAACATCTCATGCAACTCTTCTTTTGTCGACGATGATTCTTTTTGCTGGCTTGTGTATGATTTGTCACTTATTTCCATTACGTGCTGCTGTGACATGGTTTCAATTAATGCGTCCGCTCGTTCTGCCAACTTTCCTAATGAAACGTCATTTTCAAACGGGACTAATACCAACTGTACCTGCTGCGGTAACCTTTGCAACCATAATCGCTTAACCGTGCCTTCTTCAAAATGCTCTCCTGCATTCATATGCATTTGCTCCAGCAATTGTGATGGTTTCTGGTCTTCTAACCTTAGTCCGTGCAACAAATTATTTAATTTTGATCGTTCTGATTCTCCTAAAACTTTAATTACTTCCTGCTTAAAAAACGTATAAGGTTGTTTTCCCTTATTTTTTATAATAAGATTGGCAAATTTATTATGCAACCTAGCATCTAATGCACCAACCGCATGTGAATACCTCGTAGTCTCTGTAACGATGTTTGCTACCTGGAACTGCTGTTCCAAAATAGCAAACCAGACCTCGGGATTCTGTGCATATAAAGGTTGGGGTGGCTTAAAAGCTACATGTGCAATCTCTTTTTGCGAAATATTTTTTGCCGTTTTACTTTCGTTATCTACAATATTTTCACTACCAGAGTTGCCACTAGAAGATGCTTCCGAAGCATGGGAATCTTTCAACTGTGCATTTAGAACGATTCGAACCTGATCTTGCACTAGTGAACACAATTGTTCACGAGTCAACGTGATCATTTCGTTACTAGAAAATAAAAGATTTTGCCTATCAGAGGAGTGTACATAGGTGGAATTCGTTTCCTCGTCGTCGGTATTGATACCACGCACAACGAAACGAAAAAAGAAACTTAAAAGTAGAAAAAAGGATGAACAAACAAAAAAAACGCAAGAAATACTGAACATTGTGATTATTTGAATAATTTTAATTTTTTATTTATTTTTTAAATAATTTTTAAATATTTTTTAATTTAATTTTTTTTTTTTTTTTTTAAAAATAATTTTTATTTTTGTAATTTTTAGACGACGCAAAAAATGGTGCAAAAATGGAGTACGTTTTATAAAGAATAAATAAATGGTACTTACAATTTTAAATTTATCGTCTTATTATACGGGATGATTGGAAAAACTCCCGGCTGCTTACAAACAATGTTTCCTCTTTGAAGCGGATTTTATTTAATACAGCTATGTTTAACGGGTGATCCGGTGAATGCCTGTTGCTGCTTCGCCAAACCAATGCTCCCTTCTAATTTGCGGTTGATTTATTAGTTGCTCGTTTATCTGGTGAATACATAGACGGCAAACTGCTTCCTCGGAACATATAATATTTTTTTAAAATTTTAGTTATCCAAAAAATTTTACGGATGACTTGTAGTATTTTGCGTTGGCTAATAAGTATTAGCTGCTGCCCCCGGTGGAACTATAATATCACGTCGGGGTCACCAATTTAGAAGATTTAGATGTTCTATGTTGAAGTTATATAATTATAACTTATTTTAACCGTTCGGCATCAGCTCTTCTATGCTGATGTATAATGCGGGACAGCACTTTTTATTACTAATCACTTATGTATTTTTGATTAATAAATTTACACATTTTATTTAATTAATTATACATGTTTTTTATTTTTAT
The DNA here is from genome assembly GCA_932526605.1 of Nephrotoma flavescens. NCBI lineage: Eukaryota > Metazoa > Arthropoda > Insecta > Diptera > Tipulidae > Nephrotoma > Nephrotoma flavescens. Next base: position 56,684,652 of record OW052220.1, on the reverse strand, counting down.
CAATTAATAAATTTTTCATTTTAACAAATTAAATATTTAAGAGTTAGCAGAAATATAACTTTATACAATTTGTGTCTTAACTATTTCTCCTGTTTTTATTATATGGAATCTATTACCATATGCTATGAAAATTTATAATAAACTCTTGTGTTGAAAATTTAAAACAAAACTTATATACTAATTTTTCTGGTATACAACCTGGCTAAGGACTCTATGTTTCAGCAGTTCAACTAAGGCCAGATTGTATACCAGTTATAACAATTATACCATTTAAACTTCTCCACAAAACGCATCCATTACACCATTTCGAATTGTCACAAATTAGACATTTCTTACCCGATAATATGTCAAAACAAACAACAACAACAACTCAAACAACAAGGTAAATAATTTAATTATAAAAAATAAAACTTAATGGAAATAATTACAAAGTTTAATAAATTTATTTTTATATTAATATTTACATAGATATGCGACAACGAGAAAATGATACACCCACAAGTCGTTTGCTTGGTGATCCGTACAACTACAAATATGTTTGGGCCAAAAACGGGAACATTTTTATCAAGAAGGATGATGATAGTCGTGCTGTTTTGAGTAAATTCTGAGTCTGTAAATTGAGTCTTCTGATGATTTGGATAAATTGCAAATTTAATTTTTATATTTTTACTTTAAGTTTTCATTATAGTTTTGAAATTAGTTAATTCATTTCCTTTTATTGTAAGATTATTACTAAGGTAAAATGAATATTTATTACCAAAATTTTCGGGGCATACGCACTAAACTAGTACAATTTAAAATCAATTCCGCTGCTACTAATTTCGATAGGATTTGTTTAACGGAAACATGGTTGTTGGATTCAATTTTTGACGGTGAGATTGTTGGTGATCATTGTCAAGTTTTTTTCGAAAAGACAGAGACTTAAGACGGACAATTAAACTGGGATGGAGGCGGAGTTCTTATTGCTTTGAAAAAATAGTTTGATGTAACTTTGCTTCAGGGAATTGACTCTGTATTTGAAGACCTATGGATTTGCATTAAATTGAATAACGGCAGTCACTTGATTATCGGCGTAATTTATTTACCTTCTTATGAGGTGTCCTTTGTTAATTTGAAATTAATATTGTCGCATTTATGTAACTTGCTAGATTTATTCCTAGTTCAATAATTGTACAGGAGAGGTCCTCGCTATTGGCCAGAATTGATAATCATCATCCACCTCTCTATATATCACTTTCACTCCAAGCTAACAAGACCCAAAGATTGTTTAGGTCATATTCAATTAATCTGAGGCAATTAGATTGTGATGCTTGCCGAGTCAAGTTGAATGAAATAAAATGGATAGAAGTACTTCAGAGTAATTCAGTTGATAATGCAATTGAAATATTTTATTCACATTTGTTTAACATTATGCAGCCGCTTACAAAAAACTGCCAATGCCAGACATTCGTATCCATTATGGTTTTCTAATTATTTAATTACACTTATGAAAAATAAGGATAAATTTCATATATTATATTGTCTGTATTCAAACAAATGTGATTATAATTTATTCTCGAAATATCAAGAACAAGTTAAAAAATAAACTAAGAAATGCTATATGTCATACTTAAGTAGAATTGAGCTATCCATTAATTCATCACCTAAGCTATTTTGGTAATTTATTGATACGTATTCTTCTGATCCTCATATGATAAGTAACTTATTTGCTGAACATTTTGAATCAGTTTTTAATCCCCTGACAGCTCAACAGGGGATTTCCTCAAGTATTTATGATAAAAATCACCTTACTTTTGGTTATGTTGGATTCTCAAAAGCTGAGATCTTACAAGTAATTTCTTCGATTCGTTAGATATTGATAAGGGTTGTGGTCTTGATTTCATAACAAATTTTTTTATAAAGATATTGAAAAACGCTTTGTTTATTCCATCACAATTCTTATTTAATGTCAGTACGGACTGGAATATTTCCTAATAAATGGATTGAAGTTGTATGACAAAAGTCGTATGTCATTCCAATATTCAAAAAAGGTGATAATTACGTTAGAAGTGTACCGCAGGGATCCATACTAAAACGATTATTGTTTTTATTGTTCATTAATGATCTATCGTTGGAATTGAGGTGTCATCATCTGCTTTACACCGATGATCTCAAAATTTTTAGAATGATTGAAAATATTCTTGACTCTGAAACCTTGCAGAATGATCTTAATAATTTGTTTGGTTTGTGTTGTCGTAATAGATTTAATCTAAATGTCAGTAAGTGCGTAACAATTACTTTCAGTAGGAAAAGGGTAAATTTCACATATGATTATTATATCGGTAACCCGGTTTTATGTAGAGTAAAAGAAATTAATGATTTAGGTTTGACGTTTGATTCATGATTACGTTTTGATAAGCACATATAAAATATCTGCCTGAAGGCCCATAAAATGTTAGGCTTCATTTTTCAAAGAACGTGTGAGTTTCGTAATCCTCAAATCTTTTTAACACTTTTTAATACCTTCGTAAGATCGATTCATGAATATAGTTGTCAAATCTGGGCACACTATTATTATTATGATTGCTATTCTCAGCATGTTGAAAGAGTACAAAGAAAGTTTACTAAATTTTTGTTCCACAGATCAATTCCTTACACTAATTATGTCAACTATGATATCCGTCGCAAAGTTTTTAACATTGATACGCTTGAGTGCAGAAGACTTGTGTTTGATGAAATTATGCTCTATAAAATTATAAATTCTATTGTCTCTACTGATTTTATATCTTCAATAAACTTCTACGTTCCTGCATATAGAACTCGTAATACTTAGATTTTTTTGCCATGGCAAGTAAGGACTAACTGCGGACTATCCAATCCAATTGTGAGAATGCAAAAACGTCATAATGATCAGTTATCTACACTGGATTTTTCAATATGGGCCTAGGGTTATTTAGAACGCGGGGCACTAATTTGGTTAACATTTAATTCTTTTATCTTATTTAATTTTCTAATTATTATCTGTTTTTGTATAAATTATATTTAAATTTTCCATTGATTTGTTTTTATATAACTTTGTATTAAGAGCGATTGTTTCATTGACTATCGAGTTGTTTATTTATCAGTTTGATATGTTAGTACGATTATTTGTATATTACTGTAAATGATATCTTGCGGCCATATGGAATAGGCTTACTGTGTGTGGTCCAATGTAAAATAAATAAATAAATAAATATATAAAACAAAACATGTTAAATTACAGAGGATCATGGAAGCCGTTTTACTCATATCTAAAAATGCATATTATTCAAAATAAAATGTGTCTTGTCAACAAAAAAATCTCACTTGTGACTTTATTACATAATGTAACCAGGCTAAATCTGACCACACACTTTAATTCTCTATCCTTCGGCTTTAATGAATGTAAAACAGTTGTAAAATGGAGCCCGCCCTTTCGTAAGATCTCGCTTAATCATAATCCTGCCACCCCAATATGAATTAGAATAATGCATAATACCGTAAGCATCAATTCTAAAAGACAGATAGAACATTAAAGTTCAATCGAGCGAAATAAACTGTCCAAATGCGGTTACTGCAAGGGTAAACAGGTGGAAAGTTATCTTCACTATCTGATTTGTCTTAGTGAAAAGAAGCACATCCACTTAAGCAAAGGAAATTCTCTTTTACCTCAAATTCTCAAACGGCTAGAAATTCTAGTTAAACAATTGGTAACTAGCACACCTATAGGGCTTAATTCCATCTTCCGATGGGCGTAACAGAAAACACAATCTTTAGAGGACAAGTTTAGGAACAATATTCCAAATAGAGAGGCATAATCACAGCCATAGTTGCGAAAATTAAGATGAAAAAGAAACTACACTTCATACCAGTGTATCCTTACCACTCCTTTGAACAGCCAACTTACCTGACCTAACGTTGTTAGGTATCAAAATGCGAAATCTTGTCGAATTTCCCAAGGAAATTATAAAATAAAAGCAGCTAACCTTAATATTAGGTTTCGTTACCCACGAGAAAATTTCAACGCGGCAGTGCTAAAATTCACCAAATATCGCCTGACCGCTGCCATTGATTGCATTAAACCAAAGAGTATACAAAGTAAATATCCTTAATTTTAGATTAGCTTGAAATTAGATTATTTCAAGAGTTACATATCTCGTGTGTGATCTCTATTTTCTTATCTGGAATACACCGCCACTTTCGATTGTTATCTTATATTCATAAGCCAATCTTCTAAGTAAATTAAACCATATTCATTGATTCATTTTAAATCGGCTTAAAATTAGATTAAACATTTTAAAATTTTATTATCTTGTCTTGTGATACTCAAAAATAAAGTACATTAAAATTAAACATTAAAAGTTAAAATTAATGACGAACGCATGACGATGTTCAAAAAAACATGAATAATTCCGTCTTTCTTCCCTATTCATACTCAATTAATAAAAATAAATACATTCTTTCAACAATACCTTTATCTTGGTTAATGATTCACTAACGTTTGTTAGTCTTTAATCAGTGGTTTGGCACATTTATTGCGATAAATTTAGTAAAAGAAACGATACAGATAATATAACCTATTAAAATTAATATTTTAGATAGATACGATATTATTCGATTGAAATCGAATACAAAACGAAGGCGTGATTTGACAATCAATGTAACTGCTAAAATCGACAACTTTGCAAATGCTTCGTGCAATAAATAACGCCTCTCAAATCATACTTCAAAAATGTACGTATAAAGAATGTCGAAAAATTCAAACTATTTGCCTAAGACAAAACACCAACACATATCCATATAAGAAAGTTTCACAGTTATGATAATTATAATTACCTGAACTATTAATATAATGTGAAATTATGTTGTAAGGTGGTCACTGGCAACATTGCCGGCGAACATCAGATGGAACCGTTGGCTTTACATCAATAGGCTCAACATTGGTTGGTCGGATAGTTTCACCTTCAGGTGGATCTCTAATTTGTTTTTGCGATACAATCCGATAAATTTCTATAGAAACATATAAATTGTGTTAGTAAATTTATTTACTACAAAACACAATTGCATTGCAGACAAAAAAAAACATTACCTGTAAGAATATTTTGAAATGCAGTCTCAACATTTGTCGAATCTAAAGCTGATGTCTCAATAAAACTCAAACCATTACGTTCAGCAAATGATTTAGCCTCATCCGTTGGTACGGCACGTAAATGCCTTAAATCACTTTTATTCCCAACCAGCATGATAACAATATTTTGATCAGCATGATCTCTTAATTCTCTTAGCCACCGTTCAACATTCTCATATGTTAAATGTTTTGCGATATCATAAACAAGTAGTGCACCAACTGCGCCTCGATAATATGCTGATGTTATAGCTCTGTAACGTTCTTGGCCAGCTGTATCCCATATTTGAGCTTTAATTGTTTTACCATCGACCTAAATAATCAAAAAATAAATGTAAATTATTAAATTGTTAACTGTTAATTTTAATTAAATAAAGTTTGTAGCTAGATCCAGATATGTCATCCACGTAATTGTAGCGTTAATATTATTTTGTCTTTCTTTTAGCAATATTTCGGAAGTACATAATATGTAGGTTGATTTTCTTTAAAACTTTCCATTTTATTTACACACGGACTACATATTTTATAATGTTATTTACAGATGACCATATATAACATTACGTTTATGCAAATTTAACATTCATTAACAATATATTTACCTCTATGCTTCTAGTAGCAAATTCTACACCTATTGTTGATTTTGACTCTAAATTAAACTCATTTCTAGTAAATCTTGATAGAAGATTACTTTTACCAACACCGGAATCTCCAATTAATACCACTGAAAAGAAAACAGAACCATATTATTAGAATTTGTCGAAATTTTACTTTTAAACAAAGTTTCCAATGTTTTAACTTTTTCTATATGCTCGCGCAAAATTCGTGGTAGTTGATACCGTGCCTATTAACCGAAGAACAAAGAAAATCAACAGTGGCAAAACAAAATTGTAAACAGCGGTAAAACAACTTTGGCAACGTGAGACTTTAAATATTTCGGGTCAATTTTAATCAGAACAAATGATATACAGACATTATATACCCGCGCACATAGTAGTCGGACAAAGGCGACGCAGACGTTAAAACCCACACATTACAAAACACTTATAAGATCTGCTAACTTTCGGAAGTGAGAATTGGACTTGATCACCAACGACTATAGATTACTAGCTACATTTGAGAGAAAGGTCATTCGATTCATTTATGGTTGCAACCGATAAATTCGAATGAATTACGAAAGTAAATATCTCCTTGGAAACTGCAATATTATCGTATACATGAAATCCAACCGAGTTAGAGATGGCTGGGCCATGATAAAGGTCCCCATTAAATCATTCGGATTTGGTTTCACTGAAATTTGGTAATTACTTATCATAGTGACAATTTAAGGAAATTCGCGTTACAATAGACAAAAATTGACCTAGACATGGGAGAGGTAACAACAGGTACAATTTTTACTCACTTGGTAAATTAATAATTAATTAGTTAAGTTCTTAAATCTAATATTGTTAAGAGCAAATATTTCACAGAGAATAATGAAAGCAAAGTGTTTATCAAATATTGACCATTTAATGAACTTAACTGATAAGAATGAGGCATGGCGCTAAATTTATTACTCCATTAAGCTTATTAAATTAAGCTGATGCGAGTAATCGTTTTATGTTTTAAATGTTTTACATTTCACGAGTAAAATATATAAGTGAAAGTAAAACAATATGTCTCATCTTTAACTCTTCAAAAACAATTTAATCGTGCACATTAAAAAAGCGAAATCAAATGTAAATTGAGTGACATAATGATCTTTGGGTCGAATTTTATTTATAGAACATTACAAGGTGTTGCTTGAAATAGCCGTGTTAGATTATTCCAGCAAATCTGATAATAAATGCAAGTAGTAGCAATTGCGCTAGCACCCACCCGTTAAATTGATATAAAATAATCAAAAACGTAATATACAAAACAAATAATTAAATTGATCATATTATCGAAAATATTTAATATACGTAAATAAAACCATTAAGATGAACGACTACGTCACACGCTAACGCGAAACCACATATCGTGATGTGCAATATATAACACAAAGATTTTACATACGAGAGTGAATACCATTACGTAAATTATTGGCTGATCGTTCGATGTTTGTCTATTGATTAAAAAATTAGGTAGAAATATTACAAAGAATTATGAAACCAAAATACTTTTGTGTAGAAGTCTCGTCGTTTGATAATTCATATTTATCGCTGAAGTACTAATAATCATGTAAACTTTTACCTGTCGGAGTCATAATTATAATATGACTAAGTTTAATTATTCATAGGTTCGTCATTATATTGACCGAACAAAAAACCTGTTTCAAATTGATTTGAAAAGTGATTAAACGCTTTTTTATCACCGCAATTGAAGAGGCCCAGCTGTTTTAATAATAATTGTTACAAGATTAATTCTAAAATCATCGTAAAAATACATCACTTTAAATATAGCACGAACCAATTAAAATAAATCAATACTGTTTCTGAATCAACTTTTAAAATTTTTAAGGTCATACTCAAAGTATACAAATGGCTAAGTAGTGTAAAATATTCTGAAATGGGAATATGACGAGAGAGGGTTTGAGACAGAATAAATATCGATTTTGCTTTCACTAAGTTAATTCAAATGATACAAAATATAACGAGTAAAATTATTATTTTTACACATGTTAGGCTCAATTCTGTCAAGTGCAATCATTATTCCTTAATTCTAGACAATAGGGAAAGCATAAATTTTAGAGAAAAAATTGTTTATAAATTTTCTAATCCAATTCTAACACATATTTGATTTCACCGGATGCTCGAACAAAACAATAAATAGCTAGCTGTATTGCGTGTAGAAATAAAATATTACAGGACAGTTAAGAATTTGTTTGGGAATTTACGTAGCAAAACGAATTTTTTATCATAGTTGACTTATGTCAGTCGTAATTGAACACGTTCAAGGCACCAAACAGTTGGCTTTATTCTTTCTTCTTCACCAACAAACTGTTGTTAGTTTCACGACGAAAGAATCAAAGTGTGGAACGGCGGATTTTGAGTAAAATTGAGACCAACACTATGAACATATTGAACTCTTGGCGGATCTAAAACCGCTAATCCAAACGCGATTTATGTAAATCTTAATTTACATAAAGCCACTTGGTTTTAATTAGGTACTACTATCCATAGAATAAGGAATCTTCCGTGATCTCCTACCTAAGTGTGTTGGCCTTATATTTGATTTTCGCTTCCTTGGCCTAACAATCTGATATTATTACTTAAACTTAATAATAATGCGAGGACCGCAAAAAAAATATTATTAGATAGGATTGAAATTGTAGTATCGAAAAGTTCAATCGTTTTGCTCCTTGAAACAGTTGGGAGGGCTCGAATTTCAAAAACATTGAAAATTTATTTTTAAATGGTGAGTTTAAGCATAATTGCACACCTAAATATTGCCTGTGATATACACATTGTATACACACATTTGTTTCATTCAAATATAGAAAAAAATTTAAATAGATATTATTCCTCCATGATTCAAATAAATTAAACCTTAAATCCAAACTCGGTATCCCTCCTTCGCTTTGAAGTGTTTTGTTTGTTTAAACTGTCCTGTTAAATTTTCTGCAGTTTCACACAATATACCAAAATGTTTACGAAAGTAATCTACTCAGTTGTACTTTAATTGATCGGTCGACGTAATTTGTGTGAAACGACATGCTATAATTTGAGAAAGATTTACTGTCTTAGGTCAATGAAAAACGCCTTTTTTAAATGCTAAGTATATAAATATTTTCAAAGTTACCTATTACAAGAGTAAGCCAGAATAGTACAGGGTACAGCCGGCGTCGCTTAAGTATCTTAAATAATTTATTTGAACAAATTATATATTTTTAAACAAATTCACTACTTATTCACTTCCCCCTTGAATTTCACAAAAATTAAGATTTTGGTGTATGCAACATTCACGAACGATAACCAGGCGGGTTGGTGTTGCCAGCCCGTAACACGAAAATAATACCCAATATTCAATTCAATATTAATAATTATTAAAAGCAACATATTTGCAACGTTATAAACTTAGTATGAGTTGGACTTGGAATATGAACATTCCAAAGCGCGGTTGAAACATTTGTTACAATTAGACGACTATTACAACCTTGAAGATGAACTACACCTGCAGAATGTGATTCTAACATGGCTGGGCCGCATCACACATAGCTCTTGCTACGATGCAAATTTGGTAAGAAACTTTTCCAGGTCGAATAAACTCAAAAACTGGTTATGACAAGTGACTCCAATACCTCCGTGATTTGACCGATTCTATTATAATTTGAGTACTTCAAGAAGTCTACCAACCAACTACAATTTCGATGCTTAAGGACAACTTTTGGAAAACTTTTGCAAACATGGACACCCGTAGTCGCAAGAAGACGAGAACATTATGAACAATATGCATAAAACAGTTCAAAGTGAAACGAGGGCACGTCAAATGTTAAATCTTGAAAAATAGGAATCTATATTACAAATATTTTATTCGATATCACAATAATTATAGAAAAATATTATTTTCATTGTAAAATGAATAAGTTCAGTATGTCATAGTAGTTTCTTTTTGTGGGATTTTGAGTTTTGGGCTTTCGATGGAATCCCTGTTGGAGATTCACAAATGATAACTTTTGAGCTGGTCAGGTTCAGCTACTTACTTATACAGTGGTGGATAAACAATAAGGGAAGTAAAAAAAACTACAATTCATAGTTGGCATATTTATCAGTAGTAATTAAAATCGAGTTTTACATAAATCAAAACAATTTAAGATTTAAATCGAACTTGAATCATAATTACTACTGAAAAATAAGCCAAATTCAGAAACCAACATTGCTAATTCCATAAACTGGCCTTTAATTTCTCAACAAAATACCGCTATTAGAATTTAGTAGGCTGTGGGGGTTTCCGAAGGTCATAATTCGCTTCATTAGAATAAAATGGGATCCTATTTCTCATTTTATATCACTTACCAACCTACTTGATTTTTTTACTCCATTTCTTATCAAATAACTTGTTCCAGTTCAGTTGAACGAAATTAGAAAAAGACGCCTTGTCGATATTTGTTCTAGTAGGTTGTAATATTAATAGAAAATAAATATTTCATAAACGAACCAGTCGTAAATATCAGTTGGCAGGAAAAACAGACATACATCTCGATAAAGTATAGTAGTCACCCCGGCTCTTTATTTATAATCATTATCTGGGATGTTCGTGGCGTAGCATCTCTTAATTTCTGACATCTTTGAAGAGCTATTGATTGCCAAGTATCAACAGCCAAACATAGTTATTTCGTATTTGTTTTTTTAACTGGCTCGATTTAACAGAAACTCGATCTGTGATATCCATGTCTGTTTATTAAATACTCTGACCGGTTTAAACCAATCAATTTTCCCAGTACCCCGAGTTACCTTAGGAAAAACTGGTCGATGGAGATGGTTAAGGTTTTTATTAGGTTTCCCTAGCCATAATAGATAGATTTACAAAACTATTTTATTTGAGGCTGATTATTGACGTTTCACAGTTTATTAAACTACTCTAAATTCTGAAACAGGCTACAAAATTATTTAATTGACCACTAATTCGAAATTAATGATAAATTAACTACCAGGATAAAGCAATAGGGTACAAGTAATAGAATATATCAAAGCGTGTAAGCCTATCATTTTATGATAGGCTAGAATAGAGAATAGAAGTCAATTGGTGCTCGATTATAGGGGTAATAATCAATATTGAAAATCGTTAATTTTTCGATATATCTTCTTGAGAACAATCTTTGAAGACTAGGTACATGTTTAATTTAGATGTGTACATATTTTAGGAATTTCAGTGTCGTGATGCAAAATCGCGACATGAAATTAATTCAATTAAAATAAATTTAATATTTTAAATAATTTTCTCAAAACGATAATAATACCACCATTGTAATATGTGTTCTTTAAAAAAATCAAGATTTTTTAAATACGAAAATAGATTTTAATCGTAATTAATTTCATATTTTGTACATTTGTTGATTATAATACAACTTCTTTGTTCCTTCGCTTGTATTGTATGATGCATTTGAGAAATTAAAACAGAAAAGCTCTTTTACGTAGAATGTAGTGAACACTATTATTAATACATATTTAAAGAAAAATGTCGATGCGATATTTTTGATGTCATATTTTTTATTTGCTAAATAGCCCCATTCCACCACACAAACGAACATTTTTGTATTATATCATTCTTCTTTAATTTGGTGACTCATTGTGTGATAAATGCGAACACAAAAAAACCTATGAAGAAATCATTAATAAACAGCTGATAAAATTAATATATGTACACTAAAGTTTATATGATACAACTAATATTATTATTTATCTTTATGCGAGTTAATTTAATTATCTGAAAGGAGAGCTTCAACAAATTTTAATTAATTTTTGTCGTTGTTTTTATGTTAAAACGTCAAACACAAAAAGGTCATGGACATGAGCAACTGTACAAAAAAGGCACTAACCATTTTGACAGAAGAATAATTTTTTCTTCTTAATTAAAAAGATCTTATAATTACAGTTCTTATATTATTTACCTTTAAATAAATAATCGTATTCATCATCTCGAGTACCCATATTGTTATTATAAATATGAAATTACAAATAAACAAAACTAGAACAGATAACTCCTTTTGCCTTTCTTGTTGCTGTTTTCAGTCGATTTAAATTTTCCTCTTTCTTTTAACACAATTTTTTTCCTATTTTATTGTTTTCTATTTTTTAATCACAAATTTTAAACACAATTCACTAATAATACGGCCCAACTATTTATCAATTATAAATTTATATAGATTATATTTTAAAATTGTAATAATTTTGTTTGGGTAAAAATTATGATGATGATAAAAAAATTGGATTTTTGTACGGATTGCGTTTCTATTCACTTAACATCAGAACAAAAAAATACTAATATGGTGGATGATTTCATTACGCCCCTTTTCATTGGTGGATGATGAAAAAAATGTCGAAACAACAAAATAAAAATGGATACGAAATGACACATGCGCAATTTTTATTGGTACAATCGGTGGTTTGGACGCAACCAAATTTAAACCAAAAATATATAAACAGCGGTTTGTTTGAAAATTTTATTTTACTTTCTATTTTTCTTATTTTTATTCTTATTTGCGTATGATTTAGTTTTCGATTTTTTATGTACGGGTTTTGTTGAATCATATTTCCTTTTTTTAATAGATTTACCCTCCTTTTTACTAGAATTATCATCTGCCTTTCGTTTACGGCTCACTTTCGTATATTTCGGTACGTATGGCCGACTATTATTCTGCTGCTGTTTTGAAAATAATTCCTCCTCTGGTTCTTCACCTACTTCTTCGCGGTAATAATCCGCATCGTCCTCTGGTGCTTCATTCGATGGTTCTCCTACATCTTCGTTCTTCGGCTTCTTTTTACGATCTGCCTTATCTTTCTCCTTACGTTCAATATTTTTATTTTGCTCCTGTTTACGTTGCTCTTTGAGGCGCTGTTTACGTTCCTTTTCTTTGCGCAGTGCTTGTATTTCTTCGGCGGACTTCGTTATTAAATCATGGTATAAAACTTCTCCACTTAGCAATTCTTCCTCGACCTTCATCAATTGGAACGTAATGCGTGGACCTAATTCGTACAACACGATCGATGATTTTTTGTCGACAATATTCCCACTTTTCTTGATCCGTTGTGGTAACACAACTTGTGATTCTTCATCTTCAAACTCCGAATCCGATACACCTCCTTGGGCTATAAAATCGGTCATATCTTCACAATTGCCTAGATTCGGTATTTTCCCCATTACAACTTTTTTGATATTCCTGGCCACACCAACCGGTGCCACATTGATTAAATAGTGTCGCAAATCAATTAATTTCGTTGTCGAATTATATGAAATGAGTACGCATCTTCTTATGGTTGATAGCTTAATGGATTTCAAATTGATTGTTGGAAACATATTCTGAAATGTTGTTGCCATCAATTTAACATGTCGGCCCTCACCCGAAAAACTATTCAATATTACTAGGGGAGCGTGGAGATACGACTTTGGATCGACCAATTGTTTTTTCTGTGAGGCGAGTATATCTCGGGCGAGCGTAAACTGGTGCACGCGAAATGTTAGTGTTGGACCCCGAGGAAGACGAAGTATTTTAAAAGAAATGTGTGTAGATGCTTCATTAAATATTAGCATGTGCGAAACATGAAATACACCGGACAACGCAACGAAATCTTTTATTTTATTGCTCTTCCTTTCGCGGAGTGTCGATGCTGTAAAAGGTTCCATCATTTTACGAAAATCTCTTGTCAAATGAACCAGTGATGAATTTGAATTGCCCCTATGTAGCACAAATGTATGCGGTGCTTTTACCAACTCTTCTGGTTCTTGAACTACTTTCACTTTTTTATTATTTTTGATACATTTTCCTTTTTTACGCATTTTGTTTTATTATTTAAATTAGCAAATTTACAGAATAATTTTTTCACGTGCGTTTCAAAAACACACCAAAATTTGACAGAATGAATTTCTCGCGTGTGCTGTCAAATATATAAGATATTTGGTTGCAACCATGAACAACCGGTTGGGTACGATCAGTAATATTCTGAAAACATAACGCAACCGGAAGTATGAACCGTGCGAACGTCAACTTCTCAAAATGATTGAACACCTACTCATGCGCCGTGTAATCTATAAATAATCTTTCGGCTTTTATATAAAAGAAAAGGTTAATTTAATACAAATTTGTTATGTTGTGCACGGAAATAAATTGAATTCCTGTCTTTATGATTAGCGAGACTGGGAAATAAATATATATTCATGTCTTTTACATGTTCAATGTAAAAGTAAGAGCAGCGTTTGAAAATGCATTAGAAATGAATACAACAATTAAAATGCTATTTCTATGTATATATATATTGATGAATTTAATTTTACTGCCAAATTGAAGTCATATCTGTCATCCTTCTAACGTGATTTCTGTAATAATAAGTTCCTTAAATATATGTTATGATATTATACTTTAAAAGATCAATTATTCGGTGTTTTATTCAGTCATCATACCATTAAAGTCATAACAAGTTCATACTAGGCTGGGATGTTGCATCTTCGTTTTTTCAAATCAGATCGTCTCTTTCTTCTAAAACTAAATATAACATTGTTTCTCTCATCAATTCTATTGTGATCGCAACATGTATTAAAATGGTGTATATAGTCCGGACTTACGAATTAATTAAAGGTTTGATTTTGGATTTAATAGTGAGCTCAAAAGTTAACTGAGATTAAAATTTCATAAATAGCTACAACAAACATTTATTCTAAATATGCTGTTTTAGTTATGGGAGGAGATTCATTCAACGTTTATTTAACACTCAACTTTATTTTTGAAATCTTACCCAACTGAAGGAGTTCGAATTTTGCGTCTACTGCAATTTTGAATTATGTATTAACCACAAACAAACGCATCCCTACGACGGTTAATGGAACCCAGATAGTTGTACTACATAACTGTCGACAGTACGACGGCTTTTATATATTCGCATATAATCAAAATTTTAAAGAATGTATTTTTGCAGTACGTTTAACAATAATTTCGTGTTTTATACTCACTAAACAAACGAAAAAACGAAAAATTTAGGGTCACAATTTATTTTTGTTTTTACGCGATTAAACCTCAACCAGTCAAACTTAAGAGCTTAAGTTGCGCTCCGTTTTGGACCACTTAGGAGAGCGGTACAACCACCAAAATTTTAGAGGTCAGTTGCTTATTTGTGACGAGAAGCCTATAATTTTGGTGATTGTAGTACTAACTGAAGTGGTGCAATCGGCGTGTAACTTAAGCTCTTAAGTCTGACTGGTTGAGGCTTTAGTATGAAAATGAATTTTGGTAAAAAATAAACGCCTGAGCAAATGTTATGTTTTTTTTAATTGTTGTTTTTTTAATTTCTTTTGGGCCTCAAGGCTCACCCTGCTTTTTACGTCCTTACATTACGCCTCCCGGCCAACTCGAGGACGTATGGTTGTAGGACCGATTTAAGACCATCTGCAAGTTGCAAGATCCATGCCAGCCTATACAGATATCGAAGATGGGTCGGATCATGGGTTTTGCACACCGACAGGAGGTCATATATGTGTTACATTTCATCATAGATCGTAATCTGTTGATGAAATTTCATTTTGCATCCACCCGTATCGGCATTCGAACCCAGTACCTCCCGATCCAAACGCCAAAGCTTTAACCACAGTGCCATTTGATTGGTATTATATGGTTATTAATTTTTCTGTCTGTTTCGCTAAAGCATCCCAATAACAATGAAATTTTATACACAAACACGTACCACACTTGTATTTTGCGTGAAAAGAAAAATGCTGCTTGAGTTTTTTTGCAAAAAGCAAACGTGTGTGGAAGGCCTAATACATTCGACAAACACAGAAATAGTCACGAGAATCACTGACGACGATTTCAATTTTAGTTTTTGCGATCGCGATCTCCAGATAGTAGTGACAACAACACAAACGAAATTTACAAATTTCACCAAACGTCATCCGACATAACATTTGCATTCTACCTGGTTCACCAAACTTCATTCGACATAACATTTGCATTATATGTACCTTTTTTCATTTATTAGAAATTTGTCACAGCATTTAGAAGGTGCAACAGTAAAAGTTTACTATATGTAAATTTTAAAACTTATACGTTTGAAAAAAAGTTCCTGGTACACTTGCACATCTACTTTGGTTTTCCATAGTTATTGAGTTTTTTCTCAGTAATCCTGTTTTGCCAAAATTGTGGGCTGACAGACTGAAAAAATAGCTACGTAATCTCAAATCTTCTGCAATTAGCTTATTTGTGGCTGTCGAGGGTATAAATGAATTTGAAGTGTATTTTTTCAAATTCATAAAATAATAAAATAATTTTATACATCAAATACATCAAACACGTGACGCATTTGTTTTGCGAGGAGGCAACTGCTGCTTGAGTTTTTTGAATACGCAGTGTGAAAGGCTTGATGGGTTATAAACATAAAACGAATCAAGACAATTTCAGTTCAATGGCACATATAATGTTTGATCAACTGTTGGCAACCAACGAAATGTGTAACTGAATTTTGTGTCAAACTAAATACATACTACTTTTTTTAATAAATTTACTTTTTGCTTTGCGACTTTAATATAAATATTTCTAATTTCTATACGTACATCGTGAAAAAATAAGTTTTAAGCTCATTTTATGAATTCTATTTTGTAATGCTGTTATTCTAGAATCAATATTTAAACTTTCAATTTTTAGGTAAACTTGCATTTATTCAGTTAAACAACATTTTTATTTTTCGACTTATTTGGTTATAAACAAAAATAAATTGTCATTAATTAACAAATATTACTATTTTGCATTATTTTAGGTAAAAATACAAGGTTACTTAAAAGCCGCTAATCCTAACCTGAAAATGGCGGGCCAAATCGAGAATGACATAAAAAATATCTGTCTGGAGCGGATGATGTATGCCGTGTGCTATTCCGTTGCCATGCAATACATGCTACTCGTAATATTCCTGCTTCTCATAAATTTTAGTTTACTTCATCCAATTGAATGGTTTGGATCAACATTCACAGCACTATTCTCGATCTATACATGGATTTGGACTACGCCGCTGATCAGTTCTGTGCTAATCTACGGATTATTATTATGCAGGACGTACCTCGCCGAACCAGCATACTATCGAACTCGATACGACCAGCTTAAAAAGACGTTATGGCGTAAAGTTGGATTTTGTTTTATGCACGGGATTGTTGGATTGTTTACGGCATGGCTTTACACAAAATTTTTGAGCGATCGATATCGATATTTGAGTATGAAATGTGAACCCGATCGGTATTGTCTAAATGAGAAATATTTGTTTTTGATCATAAGCGGATCGTGTTCGGGGGTTTTTCATTTTTTGCGGATAAACCGCGATAATGTATTGAGTTTGATGTTCCCGGTTATAAACCTACCAAAATATGTACAAATTCGATCGTATTTCTATTCTATATTTTGGCAATCGATGGTTGATACGCTAGTGCCTACATTTTGTTATGTGTTTGGATATTTAACCGTGCGTCGAGTGATTGTGAATAAAACATTGTACCTATTTGATTTGATGGAAGATCCGCTCGTCACCAGCTCAATCACAAATTTGCTGTTCGATTTCAAGCTTATATTTCTGGTATGGATTCTAACTTCGCAGATTATCAGTAATATGAATTTGATGCGCATCCTATTTAATATTTTCCTAACGGAAAAATATCACTTTCCAATTGAAAAAGAAACCATTTCCACATTCAACGTGATCATCCTGCATGAAGCACTATCATTGAAGACACTAAAGATTGCTTTTCAATTATCGAGTCTGGATTTATTTGATTTGGCCCATAGTCATCTAAATTACCGAAGGAAGCAAATATTTTCTCTATCAATTCCAGGTGGACATCCTTACAACTGGAAAAATATTGTATCGAAAGTACTCGAAATTACAAATAATTACAATGTAGAATTATCGGCAGCATTAGTGAAGACTACGTCTAATGGAAATTTGCACCCCGGGAGACTATTGGCACAAAATCATATTCAGGCTGGGGGATATCCAGGGAATGTTTTAGGTGAAAAATATTTACTCCGACAGTACAATGATTCGTTCGGGATACGTAACATATCAGTTTACAATAATGCAAGTATGGAAAAAATTCGACTGAACCAGTCGCCGATGAGGCTGGATCAAAATAAGTTGCAAACACGTCTAGCCCAGTTTCATGAAATTATAGACCAAAGTGTTACAAAATTTAAGGAATATATTTCGAATTTACCTGGAATTTACTATTTGTTTACCGAAATAAGGATGACCAAAGCTAATTATCTGCTAGCTCAGTCGCAACCTATCATATGGCTTGTACAGGGTATTTCAAAATTGGCAACATGTTCACTGACTGAGGATGATTATGGCGTGGTGCAAGGTGACCTTGTAAAAATTATTGTAGCCCTGCTCGATTTAAAAAAGACAATCGATAGCATAACACCACTGGATTTGGGAGGAAAAAAATTTGATCGGAATTATTTGTCGCTCAAAAATGCTACGAAACGAAGTTTATATCAAATTTGTACAGCATTCGGAGAGTATATGAACGATTTGATTCCAGATCCTGAGCTACTAAAATTGTTGTACAATTTTGTCTACTATAAAGAAATTTAGTTAGTTTTATTTGTTAAATTTACTAATCTTACCCTTAATTGATAAGTTATTTATTTTTTAATCGTTCAATTAACAATTTATTATAAAGTAATTGAATCTGAAACGGACTCGAAGTGTATAGTTTTGCTACGTTTTGAATTTAATAATAAATACTAGACATTTTTCCGAATTCGACGATAAAATGAAACAAACTTTGAATTTAATCACATTTATTTTCAGCTTACATAATTCCTTAAAGCATTTATAACACCAATCCCGTACAATAAATTTTGCTCCATTAATTGCCATCCTCGACTCTGTGCTTCTTCTACTTGTTCCAAATATTTTGATAACCTCCCATTCGAACAAATTTCGTCCGAATGGTTTTTCAAAAAGGCAGCCAAATACGCCTGTGCAAATTCAAAATTAACATTCGATTCAAACATATCGATAATCAATTTAAGAAATTGTTCCAAAATCTCAATTGAACCACCCCCATGTGGCGAAAGTGATTTAATTTCAACATCAACCGCAGTAGGTCCACATTTCAAGAGTTTGTTGATACAATCTTGATAATCATTTGTAGTTTTTGTTTGTTTAAGCATCTTGCCAAATGGCGTTGTGTTCTCAATTTGGGTCGATACAATAATCCTTGAATCGTTCTCAAAATCTCGTACTTTGTCCAAATCAAATTTGAGTTCATTCCCGGCGACTGTTGGTAAGAAGAATGGTGCTTGTTTTGGTACTTTTAATGCTTTCAGCGGTTTATTACGTATTTTGATTAAGTCCAAACTTAATATATTTTGCCATTTTGATGTGGCTTCAGATGACATTGTTATCAAATTATCGAGTTGTGCCGGCGAATAATATTTTGAATCCAACTCTTCACCTTCCTCGAGTGTTAATTCGGAAAGTTCGCTGTCAACGTTCTTGTCGGTGGTAAGCTGGGATGAAGGTAACTCAATGAGTGGTGGTTCCGATTCCGGATCAATAGCACGTAGGGAAACATGATTATATAGTGATTTGTTGGTCCATAGACAAACGCCTAAATCGTTCGAATGCGTTGTGGCTAAATATTGCCCAGTTGGTGACATTGTTAGCGATATACAGGGAGAACTTGTTTTAAAATGTTCGATCAAATATGATGACGGAATATCCCACACTTTAATGCTGCAATCCATTGCGGCCGATATTAACCAACGACTATCGTTGCTAAACGCAATATCTGTTACTTGGGCTGTGTGCCCTTTAAATTTACGCACAATTACATGTGTATCAAGATCGATAATATTCAATGTAAAATCTTCAAGCGCTACACACAACATGCTACTTTCCCGATGCAAGCTTAAATTAGTTACCCCAAATTTCATTTCGAGCATGTGTGTGGCCACATCACAATTAGATTTAAAATTCCAAAATTTTACCCAACCGTCAGTACCAGCTGTAACAACTGTTTGATTAAGTAGATCGCTCGCAATCCCTTTTATGGACGATTTCATGTGGGCCGGTCTACCATAAGTCATACGATGAATTCCAGATTGTATATTAAATCTTTCAACATCGCCCTTAGAGTATCCGACCAATACAAAATTTCCGCAATGTGTTAAACAAACGCATGTCGCCTCAACGGTAAAATCTTTTTCAGGATTACTGTTTACGTATTGAGGCGGCACAAGTTTCAGTTCACCCATTTTACATTTATTAAACGACCAAGTTGTTGTCATGACAAGGCCAGAATGAATGGCACCAATATTATCCCATTCCTTTTCCCGTGTTGTTTCCGACGTAAATTGTGTAATATGTGGCATTAAATGACGATCGTATTCGAAACGATTTTTTCGTTTCGAAGCCTTCTTATTGTAACTTGCTTCTCCAAAACTTTTATTCCACATTTCGGTTACGGTACTGAAAATACGAAGAGTATGATCTTCACTAGCCGATAATATATTTTGCCCATTCGATCCGTGAAAACGAATAAAAGTTGGTGGGGCACCGTGTCCTTGTCGCTCTTTTAGCAAACGGGGACTACCATCCGGCATATCAAATATCCATTGTTTCATAGCGTTTTCAGGTGAAGTTGTGATTAGCAAAGGCTCGCTTGGTAAACATTGAAGTGTCTTAATGACGGCATTATGAGCTTGTAGTTGATTCACAATCTATTGAAAAATAGTATAGTTTTTAATATTAAAATAAAATATAGAAACAAGAAACATACCTTCTTTTCCTCTAAATTCCAGAATATAACTTTCCCATTTGTGCTAGAAGTTGCCATGATCGGGTGTTTATCGGTTCGAAAAGTAATACCTGTGACTGGACCCCAATCTTGACTAAACTCCATCACGACTTCGTCAAATTTTAAATTTAACAAAATAATTTTACCATCTTTTAAACCAATGGCGGCCACATCTATAGCCGGCGCTTGTTCCAAGACCATTATTTCAGAATTGAACGGCGTAAAATTATGAATAATTTTGCACTCCTTAATATTCCACAGCTGTAATTTGCCCTGTTCACTCCCCAATAAAATTTTATTGATATACGTGGCTGGATGCAAAATAGCACTTATTTTAAACTGGTCATTGTTAAATGGGATTTCTAAGTATTCGGCTTCCGCCTCAATATCCCAAATTTTAAGACAACTACTTTCGTCAATCGAAATTAGATGTTTGCCAAATGGCAACATCAAATGGATACGTTTTTCATGGCCCTTCAATGAAAATGTCAATACTTTACCTAATCGCCAGGCATTAATTACGTTACCGCAGGTCGAATATATAAAATAATTATCCGATGCAACACAACCGATATCATCAGGATGCACCTCGCTCACAGAAATCAGGCGAAATGTGTTACACGAGTAAACATGGAAAGCTCGGCCGACACATGTCACAATAATATTTTCCCGGCGTTTCTTAATGAATCGAATTGAAGCTGGTACATGATTGCAGACATAACCAAGTGCACGGTTTCTTTGAAATAGTTTCGTTATAGGCATTATATTTTTATACTTTTAAAAACTACTGTGCACATATATGTTTTAATAAGCTGAAGGTAAAACAAAATTTTATTATTTATTGTACTTGTCAAAGAACACGTGCTTAGTTTGGTTGCGACTGTAAATAGGCTAGCTCAATAAATTTGAGCTATTCGTGATAACTGTATAATTATACAACTGGCAGTTAACTCCCAAAATTGTATTTGGTGTGTTTTTTTATTACATCGGGGCGATCAGAAAAATGATTAAAGCTTTTATTTTTGGAATGCGTTCAGATAAATGATTGTTTGTTTGTTTCTTAGTTGTTTGAGGTCAGATATTTCTATCCATATGACAGATTAAAGATTTTTAATTTGTGTCTATCAGCTTGTTTCTGTTTATTACCAATAAGCAAGCAATGAATGTTTTTGTCACTTAAGTCGAGCTTTAAACTCCTATAAATCTACTTGTGGTCATATTCTGGGAATTGTGGAGTTTGCATAGTTTTTTTACTTTTGCAAAATTTTGATGTGATTTTTAATAAATTTGGGGTAAGTTGTGAGGGAATAAATGTCCATGTCGAAACTAGTAGAGAAAATTAATCCAAAACAACTACCACTAACTTTTTACATTAATATACATATGGCAGAAACAATAATTTAAACAGAAATTTAATGTAAATTCTTTTCTTAATTTGGGGAAAAATTGGGTATAAATAACAAAAGCTAAGAGTAAAATATAAAAAAAACAAAAAGTATTGGTGAAAAATAACAAAAACTAACTAATAAAACTAATTATACAAGTATATAGCCCGTTGCACACTTGAGCTATGTTTTTTGACTGATGTGAGTTATGTTTTCATTTTGCAGCTTTCCGTTTTTTTTTCCTTAACTCAAACAAGAGAAACATTACAGATAAATCTCAAGATCAACCAAATCTGTAAAGCAATATTTTTTAATGTTTTATTTTTGCTTTGGAGATAAATAATTAGCTCACGTCACTCAGAAAATGAGCGATGTGAGGTATGCTTCTATCCTACATGTTTAAATAAAGAAATTAAATAAATCACTGCTTACGAGTGGCATGAGGTAAGCTCCACAAATTCGTTTTTACTTATTTCGGCAAAGTAAACCGAGAAGCTGTGATCACAAAACATACTTCACTTCTTAAAAAAAACAGCTCAAGTATGCAACGGACCTATGTACGAGTATGAAATCAATTATTCGCATGTCGCCAGTTTTGTTAAATCCTGTTTTGAAATGAAGCCTAGTGATCGGTTTTGCGTTTTGACATACACATCGACTTCACTTGACAGTGTTTATTGTGACACCGTACATGCCGGGTCTTTCTTGCACACAATTTGTGTTTGTTTTGTGTTACGAAGTAGTTGGTTTGGTATAGATTCTCGATCGTTGTTCATTACACTGACTGACTCTAGCAGCGGTTTGATCTATTATTTTCCGTCAATCCTTTTCATGATGATATGCGCCACTAAAGATGTGCCCACACTTTTCAAAATGCAAATAAATAGAACTAATAGACATTAACTTGCAACTTTAGCTATCTAGTAGGGATTATATTGCACAAAATTAAAATCAAATACAAAATAAACTCTCCCTCTCTCTCTTTCTGGCACTATACCCCATTAAGGTATTTGGCCGCCTCAAATGAGGTTTCATAATCATATTTTCATTTCGGATAATGAGTGATTAATTCATTGATACGAGTACTAAACCAGCCGTGAAATCTTTTCCTTGTCACCAGCGGGAATCGAACCCGGGACCTTTGAGAATTGTCAAAACTTGATCTATGCATAAAAAAACAAACAACAAAGATGGTCGCTTACGCGCTATTACCTACACACTGACAACAAAAACAACAAATACATTTTTTACGTTCTTTGGCAACTGGCAAAATTTGATTTATTTTTGGGTACGATAGAACTTCACATTGATTAAATATTTATTCTTCCATTGAGACTTGTACTCCTGTGCTACCGCGGAAAATTTTATTACCACGAAAAGGAGTTTAGTCAGGCTTTTCTTTGAATTATCTATGAAAAGTGATCTTGGAAAGTATAATATTATTTGTATATTGCAATAAAATATAAATACTATAAATTTATTTACAATTAATATTAAAATTATCAATTTAAAAATGGAAAAAGTGTCTATTGGGTGTATCTGAACATCGAGCAATAAATATATAAGAGAAATGAAGTAGCGCAAATTTTATAAGCCAATTTTTCCGAGGCTAATCTTATTTTATAGTTTTAATATATTTATATACACAAATTTAACGTATCTTATAAACATATCGGCATAGTTATTTTATAGTTCATTGCTCTTGGTAGGCTTATACAGATTGCGTTCGTAAACTCTACATTGTTATGATATTGTTAACTCTAAATCGTTCTGAAACTTTCATTGTAAAAACGACCTTGTGCTTTTTGTCGTTCGTAAACTCGTATTTAACATTGTTACAAATGTCATTCTCAACCCTTCTCGAGACTGCCTTTCCAGCTGTCAAAGTACTAAATATGGTACAATCAAGCGTAACAAATATTCTTTCACATCAATACCTAAACAAAATAATTTTTTAATGAAATGTTTTGTGTGGTCAATGTGTTTGACAAAAGTACTATGCGTATAATTGAATATTATTTAAAAATCATAATTTTAATACTTCAAGTTTTCGGATATCTGGTTTAATAATTATTTTCATATAGAAGGGAATAGAAATTAGTTTTCTGTTTTGTGTTTTATTTTAGGTTTTTTTATTGGTCATCATCAATCATCTGTAAAATCATTGACATTTGTAACAAAATCATTGTTAAGCACATACGTCATAATAACAATGACAGTTGTAACAATGATATCAATGTAGAGTTTACGAACAGCCTCCAGTTTGTTTGTGCAGAGGAAGGAAACGAGGAAAGAATCACGACGAAAGAGTCAAAGTGTGGAATGGCGGATTGATGAATGGAGCATCATTGATTCCATCTAGCGGATTTTCAATAAACTTCGATACCTACAAACTATGACATTTGCCTCGATAGTAAACAATCATCATCAACCACAATCATCGCAACATGTACGTATAATTGTTTATAGTTTATTCAAATCAGACCAGGAGTATTGCTGAATATTAATTTCATTTCATATTAAATGTATGTGTGTTACAATCAAGTTTATTTTCTTTACTAGTTTAGCAAATGTTATTCAGATGGAATTACAAATAAAGAAATACAGTAATCCAAGTTATTGTAGTGTACCTCAGTGCAAGACATACAGATCGGCCGTAAAGGGCACATCTCTGTTTAAGATTCCAAAATACGTAATAGACAATCCAAAAACGTTAAAAAAGTGGGCGACTGCATTAGGAATAGAAAAGTTTTCAAATCATTTTAAGATTTGTAGCAAACATTTCGACACAAAATTCATTTTAAAAGCCGCTTCTAAAGCAGGAAAGATTAATCCCGCGTTATTGAAAGGAGCCTTTCCCTCTCAAAACCTTCCCGTACAACCAGAATTGGAAAGAAGAAAACAACGTGAAAGAAGGGAAATACTTGCGAAACGCAGAACACGGTAATTATATTAAAAATTGCATATTTTACTAGGTATTTTATATCCTAATTATTCTGTTGCGTTGGCTAAGGATTCTATTTGAAGAAATAGATAATGACGCTAAACCACTTACTCAATTATGCAAATATCCAGATATTCAGGCAACAGGACGGAGGTTCAACACAGTTGGTAATCAGTGTGATTCCGACACTTTAGATAAAGGGATTCAAGTATATATTAAACCCAATATTGTAGACTTATGGGATACTGATTCAAAGCTTAATATTATGACTGGAATACCAACAGGAGAAATTTTGAAAACTTTAATTGAAATTTGCCAGGAATTTCGACGAAGCGAGAAATATATTATGTCATTAAAGGAGCGAATTTTGTTAAGTTTTCATAAATTAAAATCGGACTGTTCTTTCGCTGAACTGGCAATATTTTATCAAATTTCGGACCGAACAGCAAAGCTATATTTTGACGAAACCATTCAATTACTAGCAAAAGCCACAAAGTGCTTGATATACTGGCAAACAAAGGATGAAAATCTAAAAAGTCTACCAAAATGTTTCAAGCGTTATCCAAATGTGAGAACAATACTAGGTTGGACAGAAATTAAAACGACTACGTTCAATTGTCTATCATGCGGAGAATGCACGGACTCTCACTATAAGGGAACGGATACTTTGAAGTTTTTGATTGGTGTAGCACCTTCCGGTTCTATCAATTATGTGGGTAACGTGACGACGGGGAAATCGTCGGACAAAGCAATTTTCAATTTGACAGATTTGATTAATAAGCTCGATAAAGACGACGCAGTGATGGTCAATAAGGACTTTTTACTTGGTGATGAATTCGCCAATGCCGGCATTGAAATAATTCGCAGTGGATTTACCTTCCAAAGAGTTCCCAACACAGACGCTGAAAATAACACGAATATTGATTTAGCACGAGTGCATGTTGAGCGCAGCGTTGCTCGTTTAAAACAGTTTAAAATTTTAAGAGGCAAGATTTGTTTGGCTGTAATTCCTTATATTGATGAAATTGTTGGAACTCTATGTGCATTGTCCAATATAACACCGCCGACATTAACGGATGATATACCTATTTAAATATAATATTAAACAAAAGTAAAATTTAATAAAAACAGAAAATAGGTAATTCAATAAAATTAATTCAAAATTTTATAAATAAGAATTTAAAAGCAATGTTTTACTAAAACCGCATGTTTCTTATGTGTATTTGAATATCACATGCATAAGGCATAGGCATAATGTTATTTAAAAATATATCACAAAAAAAGTCAGCATCACAGTAGTGAAGGTTGATTTAAGACGCTTCCATTCAAGGGAAGAACACAAGTTTTCCCTTCGTATAGATGCTTCAACCAGTAAACATGTAAGAGGTTAAGTTGCACGATGGTTGGACCATTTCAGTTAGTTCTAAAACTACAACCACCAAAATTTAATACCGCCAGCCTAAATGGTTCAAACAGAGCTACAACTTAACATCTTACGTGTTTGTTGGCTAAGGCTTTAATTTCCACGTAACTAAATTAATAAAGTGAATATTCTATTGTTACTCTTAATTAATTTCTCCAGAATTCATCTAAATTTTGACAGAAATGACCGCACGAACAAGATAGCTGCTCAGTTAATTCAGTTTAATTTTCCACTGAAGTGAAGAATTGCACATCCAACAGTTATTTCACAAATAATTATTTAATTCAAATAGAATTCGCCTATAATAGGATTTGTAAAATCATTTAGTCTAAGGTGGTTACGACATGTTATATTAACACAAAACCGATCCTCTACTGCTGGATAAAAGGCAACGTGCCAACTCCTGCTAATCATCCGAGTAAACGATTTGTTTAAAAGAACATTTTTATTGGAAATCTTTCGGGCTTTGGCCTTTGTACTGGTATTGCGGTTTTTGAATTCGTCAATGTACGTTCTGAATCGTGCAACAAGTAACACCAGCGTCATTCTGGTTACCGCCAAACATAGAAATGATGAAAATGCGCCGAAAGGGAGTACGCCAAATGATGGAAGTAAGTAAAAACTCGAGCCTCCCACAATCGAGGCCGGTTTGCCGAAGATCAATCAAGGAAGGTTTAATCGGATTTGTCTTACGGATTGCTATCGTTCATAATACGAAACAGCATTAAACGTAAGGATTTTACAACATTCGAACAATTATTGATGTTACCGCTTCAAAAAGATGAAATCTATACCAATCCCTGGATATTTTGGAACCTGATGGTGCCCTAACTGGATATACCGGCCTAGGGCGATTCCTTCATACTCGTTGCAATAAAAACGTGAAATTTTGAAAGTTGTACTCGATAAAATCCTCAAACACTGTTTGTATTGGATCGTTGAACAGTCAATATCGAAAAATAATTGTGAGCAAAAAGAAAAGAAATAAAATTTAATAATCAGCAAAAAATAAATGTTATTCATAAAATAAGTGATGGAATGTGCAAGTGTGGAGTGTATTAGTAAGAGTAGAAATGAAACACTTGAAGTAGCTTGTGGAAGTTTCTGTAATAGAAGATACCACAGGAAATGTGTGCAGTCAACGGAATATGATGTAACATTAATTTTGTGGTGGTAAATTATGGTGTAATAAAAAGTGATTACGAAAACATTTTGAAAAGTCTTCAAACTCAAAAGACTGCTATTGATAATTTGGTTGATATGTTAAATAGTGTGTTGAATGGTATGAATAAATTGCTTGAGAAAAGAATGGAGGAAGTGGTTCAAAAGGCGATAGATGGGTTGAAATGTGAGATGGAAATCGTAAAAGGAAATGTGATGAACAAGAGTGACGGTATAACTTGTGTTGCAAGTGCGTAAGAATATTCCAGCACTCATTATTAAGCAGAAGGAAGGTGAGAAGGAAACTTCTTCGGAGAATACTAAAAAGAAGCTGAAGAAGGCAGTGGACATTGTGAGCTTAGGTATTGAAACAGAAAAGGTGCAGAGCATAAGTAAAGGTGGGGTAGTAGTGGAATGTAAGAATAGTAAAGGTGGTGGAGAATAAAAAATTTCGGGACATAGACTTGGTTCTGGAAGTAGATTCGGAGACGCACAAATGAATGTTCAGTAAGGGCGAGGTGTACTGCAAGTGGAGCTGTGCCAAGGTAAAGGACTATGTGTTTGTGTGCAGGTGCTATAATTGTCCGAGTCTAAAGCATATTGCCGGCTAATGCCTCAGTAAAGGAAAGGCATTGTGTTGGAAGTGTGGAGAAGAGGATCACTTGGTTAATAATTGTAACAGGGGGTCAAAGTGTGTAAACTGCGCGGAGACAGCAGAGAAAATGAAGTTAAATGTAGACTACAAGCACTCAGCATGGGATGATAAGTGTCCAGCGTATGTAGAGAGAATACGGAGTGTAGTGAAGCAAACGGCAAAATCAGATTGATGTGGGAGTGTTGGGGGCAAGTGGGCATATAATGCTTGTAAATACGGCGGGCATATTAAGTAGATTATAGAGGTTGTGAGGGATTTTAAAATATCTGTGTTGTGTGCAACAGAAACCCGTATGTTTTAACAGATGGTATTTTGCGAATTGAAAGGTATAGTCATTATAGATGTGATGTGATACTCAAGGCACACAGGTTCTAGTGTATGTAACCGAGAAACTAGGCAGTAGGCTGATAAGCCGATGGAGTACTGGATGCTAGCGGTAAAAGTAGGACGAGCAAAGAGGATTGATGATATGGGAATGATAATATACTGTTACAGGTCACCAAGTGCTAGCGTAGTGCAATTTTTAACTGCCTTTAGTGAGTGGTTAGAGGGATTGATGTTAAAATTGTTTTAATTAAACACTTGTAAAACTTCCTTATAGTGACAATCTTTATTGGTTTTATAGGAATATCGATTTCGAAACAAATTTCTTCATCAATTCCTTTTTACAACTATTACGTTAATAGTTGTAAAAAGGAACTGATGAAGAAATTTATTCCGAAATCGATATTCCTATAAAACCAATAAAGATTGTCACTATAAGGAAGTTTTACAATTGTTTAATTAAAACAATTTTGTAAGTGACAAAAGTCAACAGTAAAGCTAAAACAATGGACTTCAACCATTATAGCAAAAATTAAGGATTGATGTTGTTGGGAGCAGTGAAGATAATAATTATGGGTGATTTCAATCTAAACTGGAAGAGATCGGAAGTATATTATGTTAAGTGTCTTAAAGAAATTACAGAATCTTTTGGGCTTAAACAGTTCGTGAAGAAAAATACCAGAGTAACGGATGCATCAAGACCGACAATTGATTTAGTATTTTCAAATAAGGAAGTGAATTGTGTTGTTGTGGACACTCCAAAAATTACAGACCATGCGCTTATAATGATTAAGGGAGAGGCAGTAAATTGGAAAAAGTTGATTAAAGGCCAGATAGATCTAAATGTTGTGGAAGAGGAACTTTTAAGAACAGAGGATGGTGTACGAGAAGTCACTGGGAGCATTGAGTCCTCCCGTGTGGGAAATTAAATTTATGGGTGGAAGAAGCAGTGAAAAGGGAAACAGGTGGGTTAAGGATAGTGGACATAGCTAGAAGTTGTCCATGGTTCACCAACAGAGTGAAGGAGGTTAGGAAGGCAAGAGATGAGGCGTATAAGAAATTTAGAGTGATGAAGGAGAGAGGGGGATAGTTGGGGACTGAGACAGTTAAGGAAGTGTGGGTGGAGTATCAAAGGAAAAGAAACAGGTTTGTTGAAGTGATTAGGAGTGAGAGGAGATTGTATTATGAGAGAAACATTGATCAGTGCAAAGGTGACCCGGGAAAGATGTGGAATACATTAAGAAGGGTAATTGGACCTAAGGGAAGGAGTGATATAAATGTGGTTTTGATTCAGTGATGGTGTATGAAAAGAAAGGCATTGCGAACAGGTTAAACGAGTATTTTGTGGATAGTGTAGAGGATATTATAAGGGAGGTACCGGAGGAACGAGACAATGTGGATGTAGCATATGATGGAGGAGTAATTGAGCAATGTGGGCATGATACAGGAGAATTATCTAGATAAAATAGTTAAAACGTTAAAATTGGTAGCATGTGAAAGGGTGTTAAGCTGTAAAATGAATAAGGATTTATGGGGGTTTTAAGAGGATAAAAATTTGTTATCGGTAAAAGCGAAAAAGGTAGTTTATAACACTATTGTAATGCCACACATCACCTATTGCAGTACTATACTTTTCATTGTATGCAAGTTATCGTGAATAGAGCATTGAGGGTTATGTTAATTAGAGATAGATATGCAAGAATCTGTGATATGTTGCTGGAGTTAGAGTTGTTAACAGTGGAAAATACGTTGTATATGAACTTATTTTTAGGCTTGATAAAAATTTGTTACCACAATATTTGTGTCAGTTGTTGTGTAGGAGACAGGATGTACATAGTCATGGTACTAGGCATAAGGATAAGTTTTATTTATAGTTTAAAAGACAATATAGAAGTAAAAAATCGACATTTGACAAAAGTACATCGATGTATAATGAGTTACCGGAAAGTATAAGAAATTGTAGAAGCATAAAGGATTTTAGGGCAGAACTGTTAAAAGAAATTTTCTAATTATTAAGTAGATAATGTATATTGTACTGTAAACTGAAAAATTAGCTTAAGAGCTATTTGAAAAATAAAATAAATAAACAAGATATTATCGAAGAATGTGAATCAGCTTGAGCTGCTCCGGTCGTTTTAGAAAGAGAACGATTTTAATTTCAATTTAAAAGAATGCCCTTTGGAGTAAAGAAGGTTTGATCAAATGAAGACCAGACTCAAATGTATCACCGGTTCTGTTTTCATGCAGAATACATGGCGGCGTCATCTGAAATTCAGGAAGCCTTAACTCACTTGAAAAGGAGCTATTGACGAGTCTAGACTTCGTAACTGTGATTGCGACAACAGTGCAATTGATCTTGAATAGACAAACGAATTTCATGTCAGGGCAAAACATATATGTATATTTATATATAAATATATCTGGGACCATTTTGTGTGCAAATGTGGAGTCTGTTTAGATAAAGAAGAGTCATATCTCAACGAATGAAATGAGCCTAAATTACTTATTTAACTGTATATATATTAACTAATATAACAATTACAAAGCGATAGCAGCGGTTTTCAATTGAGCTAAAATATTTTATATTTATAAAACCACTAATTTGTTATCAGTAGTGTTTATTTATTTTAATAATACATTATTACGATGTCATTCGACGTACCATAGAAATAAAAAAGATGTGAGAAAAAGACAACTCATGCAAATTTAAATATTTTGCTTGAGGATAGAGGAATATGAATAGATATACGATTGCAACTGACAGAAGTGTGCACCAATAATTAGTGTCAAAAAATATAACTATGGGCTTCTCATGATAACTTCAAAATAATAACAAACCATATTCAGTGATTGTCAGAAAACGCAAGGTTGTTAACACACAAAATAATATACTTATATGTTTTTTATAAACAACAGGTATAATTAAATGAAACGTAATCTAATCACAAGGTACATTACATGTAATGTAGTTTTAATCGTACAATAGATACAAAAAAAAATCGACAACCTTAAAATTTAATTAATAGATTGTGCTGCATTGAATTCTAGTGTATTCCGGGAACGGTTTGCACACAGATAATTTTGGATCGATTCTGCGGAAGGTAATAATGGATACATTTTTGAATGAATATAGCGAAAGTGAAAACAAGAAAATACAATCAGAGTTTTCACGGGTGAAAGGTAAATACATTTACATAGTATGATTTAATTAATTTCTCATTAATCCAGTTAAATTATTTTAGAAACATATCTTGATCATGCCGGAACTACGCTCTATGCAAATGAACAAATTAAATGTTTTCACGAAAATCTACAATCAAATTTATATTGCAATCCGCATACAAGTAAAACGACTGAGGATTTAATTGATCAAGTACGATTCAGGTATTGTATTTCATTTACAACATACCTAAATAATATGTTTCGTATACATAATTATGTATCTTTCAACGGTACAGGGTCTTGAAACATTTTAATACAAATTCTTCAAAATACAGTTTAATATTTACATCGGGTGCAACTGGCTCTTTAAAACTAGTTGGTGAAACTTTCTTATTCGATTCTCTAAATGATCAGTTAAACAATTCATGTGGAAGTTTTACTTATGTTCAAGACAATCATACATCTGTGCTTGGAATGCGAGAAGTGGTTAATACAAAAAATATTAAACCTATCGCTAAAGATAATTTATTAAATGAATTATTACAAGATAAAAAAGATGTATCTCTAAATAGTAGAAACAATGATTTAGGAAATTCATTGTTGGTTTTATCGGCACAGTGTAATTTTAATGGATTCAAATTTCCTCTAGAAATTATAAGCCACGTTCAAAATAAAGGCATACAATCAATAAATCCCTCCGAAAAATCAAATTGGTTTGTTTGTTTAGATGCCGCTAGTTTTGTATCAACAAACTATTTGGACTTAAGTAAATGGTCTCCTGATTTTGTATGCATCTCTTTCTATAAGATGTTTGGTTATCCTACAGGATTGGGCGCTCTATTAGTTTTGAACGCATCGGGATATACCATTAATAAGAAATTCTATGGTGGTGGTACGGTAAAAATAGCAATGAGTGAATCTAACTGGCATCGAAAACGTGATGCACTTCACGAGAGACTCGAAGATGGTACAATATCATTTTTAGCAATAATATCGTTACTAAGTGGATTTAATACTTTGGAACGGTTGATACCGAAGAAAAGTAGTAAAAATACTATGGAACGGATTTCTATACATACATTTAATTTAGCAAAGTACTGCTACACCAAATTGAGAAACCTTAAATATTCCAATGGAAATTCTTTGGTTAAAACTTATCGAGACACTGATTATACATCTTCCGATAGTCAAGGAGCAATTGTAAACTTTAATTTATTACACAACGATGGTACCTTTATAGGTTTTGCAGAGGTAAGCGATCATTGTGTAACGATTTAGTAGTTCATCTACATATTTAATTTTAGGTTGGTTATATGGCTTCAATCTTCAATATAATATTAAGAACTGGATGCTTCTGTAATCCGGGAGCTTGTCAGAGACACTTAAAACTTTCTATTGAAGATTTGAAAAAACAATACAATGTAAGTAAAAATTCACAAAAATTCTGATAAATATAATTTTTGTATAAACATTTCAATTATTACAGGCAGGTCATATCTGCGGTGATTCAAAAGATTTAGTTGAAGGAATGCCAACAGGATCTGTTAGGATTTCATTTGGATACATGTCGACAAAACAAAATATTGATGAAGTTCTAAACATGATCACCTCATGTTATCTGAAAGAAAATAAAATTGAACGAAATTTGGGTTTAATTAAAAAGAACTATAAAGTGAGGCCAGAAAACCTCGTCAATGAATTTTCTATAAATAATAATTTGAAATTAAAAACAATTTGTGTATATCCCATAAAATCATGCGGTGCCTTTAAAGTGTATGACAAATGGCCGTTGTCATCGAAAGGTTTATTATATGATCGCGAATGGATGATCGTAAATGACAATGGTATGGCATTGACCCAAAAAACAACAATTGAAATGTGTTTAATTCGACCACTAATTAATTTAAAAACAAATTCGATGACTCTAACATATCTCAACCAAGATTCAATTGATGTGCCTTTAGACAAATCATTTTCCCATACGGAATTATCTTCTGGGACATTATGTCATTCTAAGGTATGTGGTGATCGCATAGATGGTATTGATTATGGCGATGAAGTTGCTAATTGGTTGAGTAACACTTTAAATATATCAGGTTTACGATTAATCAAACAGTCCGACAAAATTGGCAGGAAATCGAAAAATTCTAAAACAGAACTTTCGCTCTCTAATCAATCACAATTTCTGTTAATTAATTCTGCTTCTGTCATGTGGTTGGCAGAGAAAGTTGACGATTGGGTGAAAGATGGAATATTTCCAAAGATACATTTAGATGGTGTTACGGATCGTTTCCGAGGAAATTTTATAATCGAGTCATCTGAACCACTGGATGAACTTAATTGGAAATATGTCCAATTCGGTGATTTATTATTTCAAGTAAGTAAATAAGTATACAGGTCAAGCTGTAACATATAATTTTTAAATTATTGTTAGGCTGAAGGGCCATGCACGAGATGTCAAATGATTTGTATTGATCAGAATACAGGTTTAAAAACTACAGAACCGCTGAAGACAATTGCCCGTGAATTTCAAGGGAAAATGAGGTTTGGGTTGTACTTAAAACAAATAACAGGTGGTGTTGTAATTTCTGTAGACGATATAATTTCTGTACAATAAATATTTATTTTTTTTAATTACATTAATAAGGAGTCAGTGGCTTGTTTTACATTTTGTACGAGCCTGCTTTCCTTTAGGAATCTTTTGTACTACTATATTGTAGGGACTGATAAGAGTTCATCGTTATGTTTTCCACATACATGGAGTTGTTCGAAGTTAGCAACAGCCCCTCTAGTTTCATTTGGTTGAAACATCAGTACAAATTTATTTTAACTCAATCAGTGTTTCAAGTGTATTTATATTACAATTGGGCTGGAAATAATATGTAGGTTATCAGACAAAACATTATTGTTGCTTTCTAGAAAATGTATAGACTGTTATCAGTCGTGCTTTGCAAATTGCAAAATATCGAATTGTAAAGTTTAAATGCAATAGCAGAGTTGGGAATGCTATAATTTGTAATTTTGAATAAACCAATTTATTATTTATTGTATCTTCAAGAAAATTACATAAAAAACCAACCAAGGTCAGGGTTGTACCACAGCCAGCTAGACCTCTCGGCCGCTCTGGTTGGTCCATGTAGTGCGATCGAAACTCACTCTACTTAATTATTAGGAATTGCTATATCATGACTTTTTATTGTAAGCAGAATCCGTTAATTAGTTCAAACAAAGTCAACAACGAAGATTATGGATCAGGGGTTACATTTGCCGAAAACGCCGCAGTGCCAATGTGTCTATTGAAATTTTTATTGCTAAAGTAACTGCCATGTTTATAGGTTTGATGAATAATGGACTGGTGAATTTAATGATATTCAATTATCATTAGATTTTTGAATATTTTAATTAAAATATTTGTTCAAAAAGTTTAAAAAATCACTCGATCGATTTCGACTTGTTACGTCATCATCAGGAGTATCTACTGATTTGTAAAAGTAAAAATTAGGTTATATATAGTAGAAAAAAGCAAAAAATAAATAAAAGAAGGAGGGACAAAAAATAGGCAATAAAAATTATTGATCGTCCCAACCAACTGTTCCGTTATTCTTACGGAAAAATTAATAATAAAAAAGGGACAAACTTCAAGGTATATTGAAGTAAATTTAATTAGTCAAATTATTACGAACGTGAGAATAGAAAAGGCTGGGAACGGATTTTTCTCTGTTCGTTAAGTAAATTTTGGTTAAGAAATATGGATTTTCGGATTTCGTAAGATTCTAAGGTATCTGGGTTGTATATGTAATAGTCAAAATTGGTTAAGCTAGCTGTATGATTTTCTAAAGTTAAATGGTTATGGAAAGTTGATTGATTGCAACCAGATAGTTTTTTAGCTCTAACTCCAAAATTGTGCCCATTATGTCCAATATAGGAGAAACTATACAATCATTGCAATTAATCCTATAAACACCAGACTTGGAAAGGCCATCAACTCGATGGTTTTTAACAATGATTAAGATTAAATTACCATTAGGTTTTCAAAATCATTTTACATCGTCGATGGCCAATTCGTCTTCAGTTTATCAAACGACAACTTCAAACGAATCCTGAACTATTTTTTATAGGTGGAATAATACGCAACCCCAGACTTACAAAAGATCTAGACATCCTACAACACCGCAGATATATTGCAGGACTTTGCGTGTTCTACAGATTAATGCATGGTAAATGTGTTAAAGAACTAAAGGAGAAAGGCAACAATGCACATATAGGTTTATAGTGAAGCTGGCGAAACCTCGAACTGAGAAACCCAAGTGAAATTCGCTAAATGGTTTCAAATTTACGTTGGATTATAAAATGCATAAGTTTAATGCAGCTACCAACCGTTACTTGGAGGATCGCGCGTGGGGTGCAGAAGTTTTGACAGTTACAAGGAGTAGGACAGTCTATAATTCGGCCCTGCACCGAATCAAAAATTAAAGTAAAAAAAAATCATATACGCAAATTAAAATAGAATTAGGTATGCATTTAATAAATAATCGTAGTCGAAGGAACAGTATCGGCCCCTTTGACATAACATCTAGCAGTCAGGTAGGTAAATAGGAAAATCAATATTGGAAGTTCGCACTAGATATTTAATAAGTAAAGGTGTAGGTGATATCGTGTTTCTTGGCCGAAACGTAACGATATCAAGGACCATAACTTTGATAGCGTCGACGACTTGAAATACCTCGGGTCAGTTTTAACTTATTCAAAGTATATCCATAACCAGACATCAAAGCCAAAATTGCAGCCGGAAACCCAATTTTCTGCGTCCAATGAAAACATGTATCTAAGATGTCTTGCATGAATGCGCAGTACGACCGCTGGTTAACGAAACACGCAAGACCACCGCAAGACATATTGCATTAATATTAATAAAATGATATTTTCGTTCCTTGATAAATGCCAAATTGCAGGCAACATAATAGGTTTGGTGTTCATTATATAGTAAAGGCTCCACAAACACTGAATCTTTTAATAATAACATAACGACCTCACTCGTGACATGTGAACAACATTTATTCGGCAGTTTCCGTCGTCGTGTTGCAAAACCTGCAGTGGCTCGTTTTGGATTTCCCAAATTTTTCCAAATGATCGTTAAATAGGCTATTTCCTGTCATGCACCATACATACGTGGATGATTATGTCACATCCTACGAATAAGCTGTGCTGGGATCGGGAAAGTGAAGGTTGTATTTGTTTGCACCCTCCCCTCCTAGGATGCCAAAGTCGCCGAGCAACATTTTTATGTTTTTAGACTAACAACGCTCCTTGGCTGTCCAAAATTCTCAACATCTTCGTTTTTCAGTATATTCTTTTGATCCCTGTGTGCAGTCATCTATTGCAAAAATTTTAGCTTCAAATACCGTTAGGTTTTCCTGAAGGGTTTACGGAGTGTGAGCCTAGGCCCGATTACTCCTTTTTCAGTTCCCACATTTGTTTTTGTTCCGCCAGTGTACCTTGTAGATGCATGGCTGGGAAGGGATATATGATGTTCTCAACTTGGTCCCGTTCGGAAATTTCGATCGAAAGATTTCTCTGAAAACTCGTTGTTTTTTTTATCATTAAGTAGGTTTGTCAGTATATAAAGATATTGTATTCAGAATGAGGTCTGAATCCTCTTGCTTTTGGACATGTTAATAGCCCATCATATAATGGAGGAGTTAAGACCCCTTATAGCCCTCATTGAATTTCTTGGAACATGGTGCTGTTAAAGGCTGTTATATCAATAAAGGCATACAAAACATTTATTCCGAAGTGTATCTACTTCTATTTATGTGGTCGGCTCGCGTAGAGCAGTCTCTGTTGAATTTTAGTCTGCTGCGCTTGGGGACTGCGGTTTTTGACTGTGTGACTTGATATTCTCGGAGGTTTCTTCTCCACTTTCGGTATGAAAATTACAAGTACGTCTCTTCAGTATTTTGGAATAGTAGAGTTTCTAATAGTTCTCTACCTCGTCGATCAAGTATAGAGTGCACCTCATACTGTCCGGAAGTAACCTTTTACTAATGAGCTAAGATTCTCTTTCTTTGTAGTAGTCAGTTCACCATTTGGATCCTTGGCGTTTCTTGATAAAATATCTCCATCTATAATTATGCTACTCCTTAGCGCTATGTTGTGAGAGGACGCATTTATGAACGTCGCTACGTTTTCTGTTTTATTTATCAATATTATCATAAAGTTGTTCACCTCTGAAGTTGGTGTTGATGTTTCCGTCTTCGTGGTGTGAATTTGCGACGCACCCGACGATGCATTTGTTTTTATAAGCGATACAATAATTGTAGTAGCTCTAATCTTTATAGTGGAAGAAGGTTGTCCTCGTCCATCGAGAAGTAGGCTGCGGCAACATTTGCCGTATTTTGGCCGCCCTTTGCAATCCGAAGAATAATCCTGCCATCATTCGTGGAAGTCAGCCAAGAATCGCTGCCCTTGTCCTCTCGCCTTCCCTATTATAGATTAACCTTGCCTATCTTATTTGAAATTTGAAAAAAAAATGTCTTCCATTTTTGGTTCAAGGCCCTCGTACAAGTGCCATGTCTCAGTCCTTCGAAAGAGGGGGTTAATGTGAATGCACCTGAACAGGCTGTGCAATCTATGGGTGATTTGGTGGCTCCACTTATCCCGTTGGAGACAATTGTGTTTTTTTTGGTTGTTTTTCCTGGACTTATACGTGCTGCACCATCGTGGTATTAACACCAGAGATCCGAAGTCTCGATGGTCGATGATGAAGCTAGTAATTTTATACGTACACAGTACACAAAACATCCTGTTGCTGCGCAAATTTATTATTGAAACCAGAATGCCCCGGTCTCGGAAATTCCCTTGCCATAAGATTCTAACCGGCTTTTCCAAACTTGGCGATTTTTTTCTTTTTATTTGGTATGCTCATACCTCCTATCCCGATTCCCTTTCAATCGGAAGTGTACCAGCTCGAAAAGCCAATTTACTTTGTAGTTGGAGTCTTAAATGTCTGCGCTGTTTTGGTTCAATTAGAGAAGATTAAATTGTACATAAAATATTTTGACTGTATACCGTCCTTGATTTTAATTAATCATTGCACCAAGGCGTCGTCGTGAAAAATGTCTTATTGTTTAAAAGAAGCAACTCCGCATATAGGTGTACATTTTCTTTCCTTTAACTCTTCAATATTAAGCTTCTAGTTCGTCTCTGATGGAGGTTGGAGCTTAGATTAACGAGTTATGGTCTGACAAGCTGCCATACCTAAGCGATCCCCACTCAACAACAATAGTAAACTGTTATTCTGATTTTGTTCAGTAGATGTTTAGCTACTTAAAACTACTTAAGTAGAAAGAGTAAACCGAGTATAAGTAAACAGATCAGAAGATGTTTGTTCTGAGGAGATACCAAGTCTATTCACGCGTTTACCGATAAGAGAGGATCCTGTATTAGCAATCACGGTATTTCGATGCCTTAGCAGATATATCTCTAGTTATTGCACAAGAGGCTTTATTAGCCAATCTTTCATTCGTTAGTAGCACAGCTGCCTTCTGAAGCATTACATTGCACGTAGAATGCGGCGTTTCAACATTTGCTACGCTAGGTGGGAAAGTGGCACTTTGGCGCACAGGTCAAGTGGACGTTGAATTGATTTACCATCTCGTTAATAAATGACAAACATGGACACTTTCGGCGTAAGGAAAATTGGGGTTTGCGCTTTAATCGACTTTCAAATGAGTAGAGGTATAGATGGGTGTCCTGTGTCCTTACTGTAGAGCAATAATGTTG
Source organism: Nephrotoma flavescens (assembly GCA_932526605.1). Lineage (NCBI taxonomy): Eukaryota > Metazoa > Arthropoda > Insecta > Diptera > Tipulidae > Nephrotoma > Nephrotoma flavescens. Next base: position 56,645,241 of record OW052220.1, on the reverse strand, counting down.
TGGATAAACCTCATCTTTTATTAGTGGCTTTTTAACTGTTCTAATAAAAAAAAAATCAGGTTAACAGATTAGTTTGTTGTTTAAATAAGGCCAAATTACTTCTTCTACTTTGTTTGTGAAGATCAAACTGACACCTTTAAAAGAGGGGTGGGGTTAATATGTGCAAGTTTGTACATATTGATGTTCAAACCTCAGCTGTTCCCTTAATCTGATAAGTATACTGGGGGGATAGCATCCCACAAATTTCTTAATAAAATCAAGGTGATCGAGATACTCAACGGACAAGGGAGACACATCTACAACCGCTTTATTATAGCTTCAGACGTCCACTAGCTAGATCATTAAACTCCTCCTGTATTTCTACAGAGGTCTTGGAATCGGTGTAGTGAATTCTCCTGGGTCCAGTATTCGGCCTCCACCTCACTCCAGATTCTTGGACTAAAACAATTTCAATCTGTTCTGCATTTATTTTGAGAGGAAGAGTCTTCGAATCAATTTCACCAGATTTTTGAATTTTAGTAGATATTTTTAATGACTTTCGAAACGATTCGATGAATATTTTGTTGTAATAGGCGGACATAAAATAAATCGGCGTGCATTTTGAATTAATTATAAATTCGCGTTCCTGGACTTAAGATGTCGTGCCTTACATATAAAATACCCAAAACGTTTTTTTTTGATTTTACTTAATTCCACTAAGCTTATAGTACTGCGTAGTGTGATGGATAAGGGTGTTGCTTTTTATATAGAATGCGGTCGCTGGTTCGAGGCTCGATTGGTATTTTATTTTCTTTCATAAACATAAAACACTGTAATTATTTAAATAAAACAACCAACATTTTTTTTTATTATATACAAATGCAGGCAGAGTACAATAAGATTTAAAAGGAATAGTTTCTTGGTTTTTTAATATGATGTTGTACAATTCTCATTATGTGCACCGTTAGTTAAGCGTGTAAAAAACTAACGTTTCGGGTTCGATACTCGTTGTTACCAATATTTTTTTCATAAATACAAAATTTTAATTTAATTTTAATAAAACAAGCAAATAAATTAATAATTTAATAAATACAAGCTCAGAGTATAATAATATTTAAATAGAATGTTCTAATTATCAAATTTTTAATGAAATAAGTATCATGCTGCGATCTGGTGTTCGATTCTTGAACTTGCTTTATTTTTTATTCAAATAATACAAATTGATTTTATAAATTCAAAGAAAACGTCGAAAAAGTAACAAGAGCACATAAAAATAAACGTGTTACTATCACGGGTGCGTGGTTCGAATCTCGTGACCCCTACAATTTTTTTTTTTTTATGAATATAGCAATTTATATTACATCTCATTTATCAATTCATACATCACAATTTATATTTCAATGATAGAGTACTTTGTTCATGGGTTCTTTGGTCAAATTTAGAAATCTTGGTTATAGTTGAAGGCTAATTTTCTAAAATATATTTGTAACGCTCAGTTAATGGATTTTATTAATTAGCTTTCATAAATTAAAAAATACTTGTATTTTCTTGTAAATCCCAGCAATTTGTTTTTTGCTAACGAGTACCTAATTGGAAATTAATTTTCTATTTGTTAGTGTAAGTTTGAAAATATAACTAAATCAGATTATATCTGAAAATCGGACTTCCTTGGACTTATTAAGTGATTCCACTGTCCTTGACATCTGCTATTTGGTCAAGACTGTTTCCAAAACCTCTAGCAAGCTAACGCCAGATGTATCCCCTCTTGGTGATGTTTTTGTTGCTTGGTTCAAATTTTATTTAAGCAAGCGGGTTCCGTATATTTGGTAACAAACGGTAATAAAAGGTCAACACCTGTGAGTTGGTTCGAACTTACCTTATTAACTACCTTACTTAAGGCTATCATCTTTCCACTTCAAAAATTAAAAGAGATTAAAGATCAGGGAGTACCTTTGGTTGTTTATGACATGTCATCAATTAAGATTCTGTATTATACTCTTGTGAGCTCCCAACGTGAAAATGCGGTAACTATTTGGTGTCGCTTTTGTAGTGGCGACAACCAAAGGCGTGGAGTTCAAAAATGTATTCGCTACGTCATAGAAAAACGGCTGGGAGGTAAATGTACTGTTCCTATACAAATTTATGATTTTGGGTGTGAGAGATATGCCATAACATCTTTGGCCAATAAGATGTTATCTGCTTAAATCAACTTTTGTTGGAGTCCTGTTGCGATACAAACTGTATATGATACTAAAATTAACCACATATTCGATTTTTATTGCAGTAACAAATTTTGAAGCTCAGACTAAAGAAGTATTTTGCAGATTATAGTGTAGAAGTGGTGAAAAGGGCTGCCTACCTAGGCGACGATTTTATGAATAATTTGGATATTCGAACGTTACATGCTATTGCATAATTAATTAATTCGTGACGTTAAAGCAGAGAAGCTTTAATTATGGAAACGGATCAATATCGCTTTTTGGCTTGACGCTTTTGAATAAACCGTTTTTCATTCACCTTATACAAGGAAGTTTAAAAATCTTTTAGATTAATATTTTATCCATAAATTATAAAAAAAAAATTATTTTCATTTATTTATTAATTGTAATTTATTTTATTTCTATTCTTTATAATTAGTTTTTTTATTATATGTGTTTTAAATTTGTATCTTTATTACTATAGTATAGCAAAAAAAAAGATAATTCTTCTTCATGTTTGATAATTATAATTAAATAAATTACTAAGAATATTCATATATATACTATATCATTTATTTATTTTATATTATAATAAAATAGTGTTTTTAATTGTTTTATTCATATAATAATACAACTTGTTTTATATATTTTATGTATACATATTATAATATTTATTAATCATGGAAAAAACGTTAAACAAAAAATGTTGAATGTATTAATTTTTGTTATATTATGTGTCCTTGCATTTTTTTTAAATATATAAATTTATAGTATAAATAGATTAGGTTATTAAAAACAATAATATATATTTTTTTATATAGAAATATATATATGTATATATATAATTTTTTTGTGTGAAAATTTTAACAAGTTTTTAAATTATTTATTTATATTTTTGATAACATTATTGGTTGCTTTAATGTTATAAAATATAATAATATATATACTCTCGTAAAAAAGATAGACTTTAAAATTGAAATTAATTGCCAAGTAAACTATTAAATCTAGATTTATAATAATATTTTTAATGTGACTATCAATGACCATACCAGTGGTACTATTTTGATTTTTTTCCAGAAATTTACACATAGTTCCCGATTTAACTTATATTTATAATCTTAAGCAGAGATAAGAATACTCAGATATGTTTAAGACTTAAAAAACAATACATTTGAATTCTGTAATCTACTTTTAAATGTATAAACTATCTATGTATTCTTTTCTGTGCCTGACAGAAAAATAATGTAACCAAAAAGTTACGTCAGCGTAATGTTGTTTAAAATTGGTGTCACCGCAGAATTTGTGAATATTATTTTATTACACACTTTTATAATTTTCTAACATCAAATTTCTACTTGGATTTTGTTTAATATTAACGCAAAATATAAAAATAAAAACAAATCTAACAAATTTCGATAATAAAATACATTTTTTTATATAATTTATGTCAGATTTATGCATAACATACAAATAATAATAATTTATGTTTTTTATAAAGACTATATATGTATATCGTTAATTATAATTATTATTTTAAATTATATTTGATTATTCAAGGTATAAAAATAAAATTAATTTCACATCTTATGCTTGTTATCTCTTTTTCTCTCATTCATATAGTTTTTTAATATTTTTTTTAACAACAAAAATAAATTGATGTTTTATTATTAAAATAATTTTATTTAAACGGATTTAAGCAAATTTATATTTAACAAAATAAATACGTGTGTGCGTGGCTTTGATTCCAAATTAAAATTATGTATGTAGTAAATATTTACAATTATGCATTTGATTCGTTTAGTTGATTCTATTTTTTTAAGCATTTATAAAACATTAATTATTATTTTAAGCAAGTATTTATATAAAAATGTTTCTTTCTAAAGCTTTTTTTTAAATTATTTATTACCAATATTATTAAATTTATAACAATATATTTAATTAAAATCGTTGATTGAATATACCGGATATATTCTCACTGCAAAATAACAGATTTGTTTTCCATATGGCGCATAGCTACAGGACAGTAACACCGATTTATTTACTCTGGCTTTTACAAATAGAACTGTATGATTTTAATAGAGCTCTTCTCTGTTCTTCTTTAGCCGAAATATATTGGTTTTGATCTCCTTTATAAATGGGTAAGAACAAAAATTAAAATATTTTGCTAGCTCTACGCGATCTATAAATATTTCCAATCAACGATTCATTTTTTAGTGATAAAAACTAAAACAAAGAAACAGAACTGTTGTGCATTAATATAATTAAATTTTAATTTTTAATAAAATTAAGAATACTTTGAAAATGAGTATTAAATGTTTGAATTTTTATTGTTAACGGTTAATAAACAAATACGAGCTCCGTTCTTTTTTTGTCTAATATTCTGACAAACTAAATTGATTGTTAGTTCGTCCAGGTCAATTATAAATGTCACAAAACAAACTGTGTCTATGTTTAATTAAAACTGACTAAATTTTTTTATTTGGTAAACCTCAACCCAGTTTGCAATTGATAACTAAATATAAAGCATATTTTGGCTTGTGAATATAAGTGGCATTTATCAGTGACTGGTGAACTAACCATAAGTTAAATTATGTAGTTGGAATTTAGACAAAAATTCGATGTAAGACGCACAGCAGAAATGACTCTAAAATGGTCAAATTGAATTATAAAGATTATGCACCGGATTTTCGTGCTTAGGGAGGAACAAAAATTCGATTTTTGTCAAATGATTTACAATTTTTTTTTTAATTGCAATAAATGTATATCAGACTGTTGATCCGGATCAAATATTCTCTACACCATTTAAAATTGGTACTATCACACGATACAGCAGTGGATAAAAGATTTATTGCTCGGTTAACAAATTTTGTCAACTTTATAATCATTATAACCATTTCTCCACAACTTTAATTTGGCCAATATTACATTTTTAAACATTTTAACCCGAGCCGATTTAGTTCCGCTACGATCTGAAATTAGTTCCAACAGTTGCAAACATTTCGTTCGCAACTGTACCTACATGGTGCCCCAATGGAAATACCAAACACAATTAACAAGACACGTTATTCTTTCAAGAGACCCAAATCACAAAAATAAATTTGCAAAGTGGGATATCATCTGTTGAGGGGCTAGCTCGAAATTTGAGGATTGAAACCTACCTTCAAGAATATTATAGAAAACAAATTGTTCCAGTAGTTTCGAATGTTGTCACATCAGCGATAGATTTGATATACCAGCTGTTACCCGTATCACTCTGAAAAGCAACAAGAAAGCTGCGTTGGTAAGGAAGCAAGGAAATACATAATACTTTGTGTTTTTATAATCCGTGTAAGATAAATTAAAATCTCGTTCATGGTTTATTAGACAGTGTCTATATCTGTAGTGCGTTCTGGCATGTAACCATTATTGGAGCAAATTAATGTAGTTTGGAATGTTTAAAAAAAAAAATCAATAATAGTAAATTTGTAGAAATACTGAAATTTACAAGCGAAAATGCTTTTCTGTTTTCCTAGTTATCTATATATATATATATTTATTTTTAATAGTACGTTTAATATATCTAGACTTAATTTTCATTTGATTTAAATACAGATAATTGGACCAATTAGATTTTACAATTATTAGATAGTAAGTTTTTTTTTTGGTTACACATTTCATAAATTTCTACAACTTGCCGCACAAAATTGTAACAGTGAATTTCCCTCCTTTCAATTTTATATTTCAATCTCGTATTCTATTTACAAATTAATTAAACTCAATTAAATAATCAACAAAAAAAAACTTTAATCAGTATTTATCCTTGCATAGAATAAAAGATACGGTGTAATTGCAGCTTTATTATTCGGGGACAAGAGTTCCTCGAATTCGGTTTGTGACATTGACTTAATTTTATCATCATCGCACATATACCATGTTGGTTCACCGTGACGTGTATTCGTTGCACTAGTCGGCTGCTGATGATAATTGTAATGATGTTCCGTATTATAATTATTTAGCGCATTGTCTTTATCGCTAATGCCATTGTTTAGTAAACCACCACCGTTTACTAAATGATGTCCATTGTTTCGAAGTAAAATACTTTCAGCGTGTATACCACAACAGCTAAGTCCACTGCACATTGTTGGATTTGGGGTCGTCGAAGCGACCGGTAAAGATGAATTTGTTGCTATTTTATCTGCATTACTATTAATACCGCCATTTGTTAGTTTACTCATCACACCGTTTAAATTTAGATTTTTTAAATTTTTCGTTACATCCCCACTGCTCGACGCTTTACTTCGCAAAAAATAAATTTTCTTTATAAGTCCGGAATTTTTTTCACTAGCATTACTGTTCGCACTTTCGCCGTGTTTACCGGAACTTGATTGACTGCGATTTAAATGATTCTTCTTATCTTTAGAACAATTCAAGTATTCTGTATAAAAGTCTAACGAACATGTATACGCAATATAATGACCTACGGACATAGTAGCACCAACATGTGTAATTATACTATATAAACGGTAAACGTGCCGTTTTTTATTCTCAACCGAATTTAAACATTTCACACAAAAACAATCGATTTGTAGCGGTGTTGGAATGTAACTATTAATTTTCTCCATACCACCGGAAAATCGTTTCAGCTGAATGACTAATAAGCGTGGTAGGGTTTCGAACGATATAGACCTTATGGCTTCCGTATAGCCGAAACATTCTTCACATCGGTATTTATTTTCACCGCGAAATGATTCTTTCGTAATACAAGAATTTTGAAAAAATAAATGTGGATTATCCATTTTCTCAATATTTTCGTAAATTGGTACTGCTATATCGATCATGGTTTCCTTTTGTTCGGTTATCGTTTCGCATGTTAAACATTTTGTTGTGGACACAGTTACGCCTACAAAATCTTCCGTAAAAAAATCTAATCCTAGTTTCTTTATTTTTTCTATAATTTTCTCATTGTCTCCTGTTGTTGGCGCGACTGTTGTTGCGGTTAGAGAGCCATTTTCGTCACCATCTAATTCCATCGTATCGTTAGTATGCTGGTTATTCTCCTTAAGAGGGGAATCCGGTAGTTTAAGAAATTTGGATTTTTCTTCTTTTTTCTTTGATTTTCGGGAAAAGAATGATGTTTTTAGCGGCGCTGGAGATGTTGACGTTACTTCAGATTGTTCAGGAACACTGACATATCTAAATACAAAAAATAAGAGAAATTTATTTGTGTTATTATAGTTTTAATTATTTTACTTGTATAGTTTATGTTTTTTTATATGTAAATTAGAGCAACCAGAAAATTACTGGCCAGGCTGCTACATGCACCAGGTGTTCACCAGTAACCTTTAACTGCTGGAAGAGGTTTGCATTTGGGTAATATTCTAAATCAGGTCACATGCTCTATAGTGTTCTTGAAAACTTTTTTCAATATCAATGCACTCCGGTATCGCCATGGCCCAAATCCACAATTTACAGTTTAATAAATTGTGTATTTCCCAAGCCACCATAACTAGCCCAGCCACTATTTCTCGTATCTTAAGTTCAAAGTTTCACTCAGAGGAAAGAGGGTTTTATCAAACAAGGAAGTTATGGTAACCGAAAATGAATAAACGCCAACTAGTATTTGGACTAATTATAGAGAAAGTTATAATAAATCTGTATTGACGATTATTGAGAAGGCCACATGCTAAGACCAAGCTTAGAGTTTGTGTGTTTAGCTGGTTTGTTACAACTGTGAGCAGTTATTCAATTCATTAATAAATAATTAAAAATTGTTAAAAGGCTTCAACAAAATATTGCCATCTGCAAAATATTATTATTAGAATTGTACTGGAGATGAACCTTGCAGTGCAGTTGTAACGCCATATTGACCAGGGCTATTTGTCTCTCTTTCTTTCTAGCACTATATATCCCATCAAGGGATTTGGCCGCCTCAAATGAGGTTTTATAATTATATTTTCACTTTGGATAATGGGAGATTAATTCATTGATCCTACTAAACCAGCCGTGAAACTTTTCCTTGTCATCATTGGGAATCGAACCCGCGACCTCCGGTCGCTGGAGCAAGCATGCTGACCACTTTGCCATCGGGGCGGCAAACTTCTTTTTGTCTACCACAACTATATTGTATATACCATTTCATTGCATTTATTTGGAAAATTTTCTATGAGTTCCTAAAATTTCTTGAAGATTGTTTTGGTGCACAAAGAAACTTTTTTGAGTTGAGCATTTAGAATTGCAATACTTTAAAAAGTTCGCTGAATTATAAAGCACAAATGTTGTGATTTAGAGAATGGTACAAAATATCAAAGAAATATGCTCTCCGTGATTGTTGGCAAATTTTTACTTTTTTGATAAAATTTAATATTGCATAGTTGCATAATTGTGGTTCGATAGCTGCAATAACTTGTAAGATCTCCTCTTTAAGCACAAGAATTTTTTGTAGCCAAAAAACCCCAAAGAAGTAGTCGCACGGTGTCAAATCACAAGATCTGGCTAGCAAATTCTGATCCCCACTCCGAACTACATATTATCTTCAAAATCTCTGTCTCTCTCTTTCTGGTACTATATCCCATCAAGGGATTTGGCCGCTTCAAATGAGGTCTCATAATCATCATGAGGTTTCATCACTTTGCCACCGGTGCGGCAATACGATAATAGGATTTGTAAAATTATCTAGTCTAAGGTCATGAAGATCCAAATTAATAAACTCTGGCCAAAGAAAACCGTTAGCATCGTTTTGTAACGCAAACCATAATGATGAGCTATAATGAGTTATAACAATAATAATCCGTTCTTCTTTTGTGTAACTTTCAATAATTACCAATCGCAACATTTACAGACCCTACATACAAATTTTTAAAGCTGGTAACCTAATAGAAAAAATGACACGGATTTTAAATATGGCGGTCTTATTGGGGAAAATACAATATGTTAAGTATGGAACAATTAAAATATAACAAAGCAGCAAATTGACAGCCGAACGTCCATTTTCAACCAAAATTTTTTTGAATTATAAGAGAGAGTGTTAAAGAGTTAAAGGGAAAAATCTAATTCGTGCTGTGTGCCTCATGTCAATTTTATCGGCTAAATTATGAACTAAACTTTTTTGATGTGACCTTACGCTATTCGCCGCCAGGTTACAAACGAAAAGCCTTCTCGTGAGGTAAATTTTCAATTTTGTTGCCAAATGCCATTTTTAAACATATTTTTATTTCTTTTCTTACATTTTTTCATTTTTAAAGATTTCGTAGTTTATAATAACATTTGCTAATAATGCAACTTCCATATCAACTTCCATTATGTTAATTTAATTTAATATTTTCTTTATCCATGAAAAGTCGATAATCTACTATTTCGAATAGTCAGGCACAACTTGCCTTTTGATGACACCTATGAATTTTTATTGTGAACTACTGAGAAATTTAGTTTAGTTCATAATTTAGTCGAAAAATTCGACCTGAGGCACACAGCATCAGTATTCAATAATTGCCAAAGTCAATTGTGTTCCGAAATGATACATAGGAGATTGAAGTATATGGTGTTTCGCGCAACTGACTGACACGAATGGTACCGTATGATTCCCTGATCAAACCAGAGGTGCTCTTTACATGTAGCACTTCGCACATAGATGCCCGTCTGTCCTGTGTCAAGCGTTTAAAAAATGCGTTTCATTGAAGTAAATTGTGTGTTAAAGAAACTGCCATTTCTCTCAAACCTTTGATTACAGTTTTTTAATATTATTTTAATTTTAAAGTTTATAAATTGCTCTATAAAGTGTGTTCAACAAATAATATATTTTATATTAGTTAGTTCTGACATTTAGTAAAAAGTGAAAATTTTCGAATTAAAAAAAAATTGTCCGCTACGTTAAAAAATTAAAAGGTGTCTATTCTAAGTAGAATTAAATTATTATTGTTTCTCAGTACTATACGTTTAAAAAAAACATCTAATTTTACGTTTGCTTATACCAGTTTAGATAACGTTTTAATCAAAACCATTGCAAATTATAACACGCATAAACCAAATTCTTTCGACACACGAATTTATAATAAATTCATGCCATTTGTTACGGAAACGCTCGCGTAAATCAACTAATTCGATTTTAGTCGTATTTAGTTTCCAGAGGAATTGGTATTCACATTGGAATTTGGAAGTTTATAATTCCGAGTTTGGCAGTCATATCCGGGAGTGCAAACCTTGTTTCAGCAGTGAGGAATTCCTTGTATGAAACACTTGGTTAGCGGCAGTGAGGTCAAGATAAAAAATAATTGATCTTCAGATCTTACAACGAATAAGGCAATGCCTTATTATTTATTGATATTGTTGTTCAGTTATAATTATTAAAACAAATCCTTAACATGTACTTACCCGTTAACTATAATATCCGGCGAATCACTTATAATTTTGGTCAAGGATTGGCACGTTTCTCTGATACTATCTAATACACACATTAAAAATTCATGAGCATCCTGCTGATGATTCCCTTCAAATATTGCACTAACCGCTTGAATTGCATGTAAAAATGTATCGGCATGAAACGGTTCGGTATTCTCGGAAATTTCATTTCGATGCAAATTTTGAAATAGTTCATGTAATTTCTCTGTAGCAATTTGGCGATTTGATTTTGGTGTGTCACAGCCTATATTATTACCAAGTGATGCTAAATCCTTACTACTAAAGCTGCGCGCATTCTGACCAGCCAAACCGGCCACGTTACGACCAAGCGATGAACTTTTAATTCGATTTTGTCCTAATTTTTGATTTATTTGATTTAAATCCTCGATTAAATGATGTAAATTGTGTAAAAATAGGGGCGCAAATCGTAACGTATATATTACTGAATTTAAGTAACACGTATTACCAATATTGCATAGCGTTGACATTGCTAATTGTGAACTATGGTAATATTGAAGGTTGCTACCCTGATGATTTAGTTCATCCTCCTCGGCCGTTAAATCAATGTACGGTTTCGTCGTATTTATATTAAACCCACCGGACAGGCCCCCATTACCTGTAATTCCAACCATATTACTCCCTGTATCCATTTGCTGTTGCGGCCGATGGTAATCGTAGACTGACATGTTTTCTGTATTTTCTTTTAATTTTAATTTCTTATCTGTATACGATTCGGTTTGCTGATTCTCTTTATTATTTTTCGCGGTCAGTATACAATCTTCGTCTAATTTACGTTTACTTTCGTAATTATTGCCGCTGTTTACTTTTTCGGGGTTAGTCAATTTTGGCGATAATCGATTATCAGCACCATTTATCTTTTTATCACCACATGGATAATTCGATAGCGATAACTTTTTTAACTTATTTTCTTTTTTATGTTTACTATTGTTATGATTGTTATTTACAATTTTACAATTTTTTTTTATTTTACTTTGTTTGGTGAGATCGCCCGTACTATACGATTTTAGCGATAACTTCACCTTTTTTAGTGAATTGGCCTTCTGTTTGGAATTTGCAAAGTTACGATTACCTAATACATTTAGTCTTGGTTGTATAACATTTAATAAATTATTTCTTTTATCGGCCGTTTTTAATAATCGTATATTACGAAGTTTTTCACCGAGCGTAATTTTAGATATCGGATCTGGTGTTATCACCTTCTTTAACCAATTACTGTATAAACTCTTCCCTGTGTTATTCGGGCCAAGTGAAAGTTTTGCAAAATCGGACCTTGGTTTATCACGGTTGCGTGCAAATCCGAAATTATGAGTTAGCGTCTCATCATCAGATTCTGTGTTTAATTGCATTTTTCGTTAACCTGTAAAGAGATAGAAATAAATTGGGTAACTCATTTGGTTTTAGAGATAATTGTTATTAAATGTTTTAAAGATGTTAACAATAAAATAAAATAAAACAAATAAATATATTTATAGGATCAGCGCATGATTTCAAACCGCAGTTAGTATAACAAACAATTCTAAACAACAAACTTAAATTTAATTTTAAAATTAGATTATAATCTTACGTATTTTAATTCCACAAACGCAAAATCGGAAAGTATATTTTTTTCTAGTCAACGAAAATCAAAAATCATTTTAAGCTCAATTTTATCTTTATGATATCGCCCATTTTCTAGGCGATGCCAACATTTAACTTCCAAGATGTGTTGATGCTGAAATTTATAAGCAATGTTTCATCAAGTTTCAGTTACTTGAGCTGTGGAAACTGAATTGTGAAGATGTGGGATACAAACAATTTTTATCATTTTAAAAAGCTCAACGGGTATGGACTCATAGTAACCTTTCGTTCACATTTGGTGCTGATAACACCTAGATCGTTAGAAATCGGAAATGAAGGAACTTGTAAATGAAGCTTATATAGGTTTTTATTAACCTGTTTAACGACTGTGTTGTAATTAATGGAAGAATTCATATATACATATTAGATTTAGACAAGTAGCATATCAAAATTCGACTCTTTTTGAGTTGTGAGAGGATACCGTTTATCACTCCACGGGAATTAAAGAAACTCTCCATTCCTACGAGGTAGAAACCGGCGGTGCCACTAGTAGCGAGCGAGACTAATGGTATGCCAAATTCGAATATACTTACGGTTATTATTGAAAACTATCGATTTTAATTATTAAAAAACTTTTTCATCTAAATTTAATAATGCATAACAAACGTGGATTAGAAAACAAGAGCGATCTGTAATTTAAGATGTCATAACACAAAAACAAAATTTGTGCACTTTGGTTGCGTACAAATTCAAATGTTAAAACGGTGTGTGCGAATTACATGAACATTTTTTTCTGTGGTAAATATAAAATTTGGTTTGTTTTCCAATCGACCACCGCAAGTACTTGTAAGTGCGAAAAATGTTTATTGGGTAAGTGTCGATTGGAAAGCACAAAAAATACAAAAGCAAAGCATAACCTACACAATATGTGTAGTTTATGTGTATTAACTTTTTAATAAGAAATATCTATACCGGACTTTTATTAGCGCTTCACATATAATATTCAATTATATTTTTCACAGAAAATACTACACACAATCACCTAGCGGATAAATTTATCGTAACTGCTTTCAACTAATAATAAAAAGGCAAACCAGTTGGGAGTAGTTAATTTAGCAGACAAAAACCTTGAGTCCTTTACTTTAATTTCAACCCGAATCATGTTAGTTGGCGAGTTTACTATAGAAAGTTATAACAATCGCCATTATAGAATACATATTTTATTTATTGGTTTTCACAGATTTTACAAACATAAGCGTCACTAATTTGATATTAGTAATTTCATGAGAAAATTTGTTTTAAGATGTTAGTTTGCCACCGTTCGCTGTCATAAAATTTTTGATTGTAGAACGTATTATGACACATGCTGGATATTCTTAAATAACAAATATATTTATGTTTATTATTGACGTCACTGCAATGCAGACACGAGCCTCTATATCCGTGACGGCATATCTAGTCACGAGCCTGTATATCCGTGACTGCATATGCAGTCACGAGCTTGTATATTCAACAATATTTAGATACCATTTATAAATAAAACCATCTATAAACAAAATATTACTGCATTTTGCGTGATTGCTAATGCCGTCATGACCCAATAGAATGTACCTTTATTTGACGGTTAGAGCCGTCATGTCCGCGAACTTGTTAAGTGGTATCATTTAAACTTTTTGTGTTGAATAAAAATTTAACTGTTAAAGTTTAGCCGAAGTAGCACACGGAATTCGCATTCCTTTAATACCCGCAGCAGCTGGGTTTTAACGCTTAAAAATTCGGTTATTTCACCACATAGTTCAAAGTAACTTTTTTTTGTTATTTTTATAATGGTATTTATTATGTACCTTCCAATACGCCCTACCTAATTTTGTCGACCAACTTGACTACAGACCATCCAATTTTCCATCCCATTCAACCAAATTGGACCAAACGCCTGGACTATCAGTTTCTTTAAAAAACAAAGGATATTGATTATAATCGGAAACGTGGTGAATAAAACATGAAGTTACTGTTTATAGTCCATATTGCCATAACATATTAAAATTGAATGTATGTTTACTGTAACAATTTAAAAATGTTCTTTATTCACCCTAGCCGTATCAGTGATACGCTTATGTAGAAGCCTATGTCATAAAAGAGCTTCAAATTACTTTTAACAAAATGACATTCAAATTTTGATTTATTTGATTAAAATGCGTCACGAATTATAAATTTTTTTATTAGTTATCGTTTTGAGACTCTTATCAGTTATGTTTTTACTGTTTGATGCAACCGAAAATTGATAAATTAATGATTTTCGATAATCAAAATGCAATTGAGTACATTTTCGTTTTATTCACCAGGGCCTGAGGCTTTTATTTATTTTGATTAGACAATAGATTGCGATACACAAAATTGAAATTGGCAAGAAGAAAATCATCTAGACGAAAAAGAAATCGAAGAATAAGTTAAATAATGCTTAACCGCATGTAGTAATCAAGAATAGTATAAAAATTTTAATTTTTAATTCAATTCTAACTCCTACGAATCGAATGTGGGATTCAAGAGCATTGCAGAGTAAAAAGTTCTGTTTTTCTAGGCTTACTTCATAGAATGATTTATTAAAAAAAAGATATAGGTTCACAATGCAGGGGGAAGAAGAGCTATCTGTAAAGTCAGTATGAAGTTAAGGTTTTCAGAACCTTTTGTAGTGTTTAAATAATCTTATACAGATCCATGGTCCTTTTGGCTAACCCTCCAGGCCTTTTCCAGAAACATTATCCAAATTTTTCAAACTAGGCTGCTATATGGGCGCGAGAACGAAGAACCATTTGCAGGAACGGTTTAAACAGAAAAATTGGTGAACATTTCTTTACAAACTATATTATAAAGGGGTAGAATGCTTTCGGATAGGTACAGGTAAATAAGTAAATCAATAACTTCCTCAAGGACCAGGAGTTACCTTAAGAAGAGACTGCAATGAAAGACTTATAATTTAATAAACCTGTATAACAAAACGATAATATCGAATATAGAAGAAGTGACTACTTAACATTCACTCGTTAGATAACCTTGCAACGAAATGGAAAAACACTAAACTAGAATAGAAAGTTTCAAGCTTACAGAACTCGTGTTGGATAAAAGATGTAACTTGAGCAGCAAAATAAAGGACACAAGATTCAAAAATATCAATCTGGAAAATAGATCATCATGCAATGATGGAAAAGGTCAGTAAATAGGAATAAGTAAGAAAAATTTATACAAACAGCTCGAGAAGAATTTTAAAACCCTTTCATATTTAATAACGAGCAACACCGGGTGAAGCCAGCAAAAAACAGAAGTTTCAAGCAACAATAAATTACGTCGTCGAAGTGCTACAGTTTATTTCTAAATAATCACTTTAACTTGATTTGACATTTTTTAAACCGATTCCTACAATGGGTCTATTTTTTAATTCAACCCGAGCAAGCAGGCTTACCCCGGGTACTGTACATCGAGCAAAGGTTGTACTGGGTAAAATTATCCGGTGTGCATAGAGTAATAAATTGTTTTTTATTTCGCACACTCCTCGTACACTGACATTAATTTCAGAGTAAAATTTGAAGAACCGAGTATGCACTGTGTAAGCACAGTTCACAAATAAAAACGCAGTGTACCGAGTAAAATTACCCAGGTTGAATAAAAATATACAAAGTATCTTTTGACAGCGCACTTCCTGCTCGGGATGAATTAAAAAATAGGCCCAATAACTAGTTTATCGCAAAAAAATTTTCAGTGAACAAAGACGACCTCTAATTACAAACGCGATTAATTTCATTTAACCCCCAAATAATTTAATTAATCAGTTTACCCTTTTTGTGTTATTGGCTCTTTGGATAAATCAAGTGCTTTCTTGTTGAATATCGCGATTAACTGTGAAAGTCAGTAGCATGTTGAATCTACTTCATTGCATTCAAAGATATTACCTGGCAGGTCTTACACTTTTTCGATTCATACTGAAAAATCACTGTTTCACGATCGCATTATGAATACTAGATGCCACTCGCTAAAGAAGAGCTGAATACCTAAAACATGAGATATAACAGACGCGTTACACAAAGAATTGGATCAAACGGTAAAGTTATTATAAAATAAAGTCTAATGTAGGATTGTAAATGATGGAAAAATATCTATAGAATTGGGCTTACGCAATTAAGTAATAGTGATAAGAAAATGTAAAGTGATTTCTAGAAAAAAAAAAACAAATTTTTCTTGAGATTATGAAATTGTGAACACACACAACACTTCGCATATTCTAAAATCATTATGTTGTGGCTACTGCCCTGGCCTTCAACGGCACAGGTATTGAAAATGTTAGCCTCATGGTTTGCACCTCATTCAATTGGACAATGCAAGTTTGTGAAGGTTGGCATAGTAATTTTTGTGTTAGCGACAATTGTTCACAACATAAACAATAATTATTTTCATCTCAGACAATTTTTTGTCGGATCTATTAATCCTTCAAGCTGTGTTCACTAGACGGATAAAAATCTCGGATTTTTCCATCCGAGATTTTTTTTCAATTTGTTTCAACTATTTTTTATGAAAAGAGGCGTGTCGGTTGTATAATTTACGTGATGTAATTGGTTAAAACGATGGGATAGAAAAATCTGAGATTTTTATCCGTCGTGTGAACAAAGCTTCAATGGGGCAATTTTTTTTATCAAAAAAAAAAATAGCTCAATATTAGAAAAATAAAATAAATAGCTCAATATTCGAAACTAGCGACCCGTGCGACCCATGCAAGCAATTTATGATTTGATTAGAAATAAAAGATTAAATAAAAAAAAAATATGCGGAATGAAGAACTAAACATTTCTAAACATTGTAATTAAGTATTGTTATGTTGCAAAATTTAAAAATAACAATTTTGGAATCCCATGTATTTTCATTCGCAACTTTCTGAAACTTTGATCCGCCACAGCTCAGCCCAGGAAGAACCTACCGGTGTAATTCCAACGGCTATGAACTTTTCTCACCGAACCCTAAAAGCATGCCAAATATCAACTTTCTACCTATTACTCTTCTCGAGTTGAAAAAACCTGCGGAAATTTGTGCATTATTAATAAGATTGGAAAACAAACTTCGGAAAAATGATACAAAACATATTTTTTTATTCCGCATTGTTCTTTATTTAAAAGAAAATTCGATGCATATATGAATCGGTGCGCAATGAGCCAAGCTACACACGGTTTCAGCTTCTGACTTCAAACTAAGTCATAATAGATTTTTATTGTTAATTTAAACCCTTATCTTATATTAAAACACCAAATTTTTTTGTATTGTTTTATTCCGTTCTCTCGAAAATAAAATTTAAACAAAAATCTACATCTCAAAAATGGCCTTAAATTTTTTTATTTTCATTTCTTTTTGTGTTACTTCGGTTTTACCGAAAAATTATATGTCGCAGTTAACATCGGTTTTATAGGTAAAAGGGGAAAGAAACGAAGGTGAAGCCGGTCTTATGAAACCATGTGTAGCATGGCTCAATAAGATGACAAAAAAAACCAATTTTTAGAAATATTTTAAAACAGGTTTTTAAGGAAGCATACGTTGCGTCGGATTTTGCACAAACCACATATGTTTGAGTATTACAGCTTGGGTTTTAACAACGCACGGGTTTAATTTCAAATAGGAAAGTGGTTTATATTATCTAACCGAGTATATTTGGGTCTTTGGATCTTGTTTTGCAACGGTAGGTTGATTTTATGACAACTCTGTAGTATTTTACTGAAGAATTTCAGTCTCGCCGGTGACTTTGAAAGTGAAAGTAGTTTTTACAATATTAGTGAAATTCGCTATGGGTAAAGCAAAAGACTCCAATGCTGTAACCGCAGTCAAAATTTCGACGTATTTGAAATTAGGCCAATATACGCATGCGCAAATAGCTCAGAAAACAGGAGTGAGCCGATCATTTGTCAGTAAATTTTCGAAAAAATTAACATCTCAGTTTTCAACAAGTCCCAGAAGAAGATGAAAACGTTGTCGCAATAGTAAAACAACAGCCAGGACAGATTTTTAATGCGGAAAGCTAAAGAAAATCAAACATTATCTAGTAAGTCTCTGAGGGGTGTAACGTTGGTGCGGAAATATCGGAGAGAACTGGGAGACGTAAATGGCAAATGGACATTTTACATAATCTAGAGAGGACTGGGAAAAGGTACAAACGATAAAAGTTCTTTTAATAATATTTTAAAGTTACACTTTTCGATAAATGTCTCTTTCAACTTTATCTTTTTCTACCTCTCGATTAGGTTGTATTCAGTGACGAGACTATGATGACTTTGACACTACCAATGTTCAGGACCTTCCTGTGCCCAACGGCAGGTCAAACAACCAGTTAGAGTCATGGTTTGGTCACAATATCATCAAAAGGACACTTCCCCCTTTTTGTAGTAAACGGGATAATGAACAATCAATATTTAAATATTCTGCAATCACAACTGGTACCGACTATGAATGAAAAATTCAATGGGGACGAAGTTTTTATGCATGACTAGGCTCCGTGCCATACGGCGAAAAAAATCACCGAATATTTAAGAACCAACGGCATCCAAATCTTTGATTTGCCAGCGAATAGTCCATATACGAATCCCATCGAAAATATCTGGGCTATTCTTAAAGAAAAAGTAGCAGAAAAGTGCCCGCGCACCAAATCAAAATTGATCGAAGCGATGAAGGAAGTCTGGGAATCTACTCTGGGGATCTACTCACCAATGCCAAAAATGCAATAAGTGGAATGCCACGTAGGATACATTTATTAAAAAATGCTAAAGGAACGTTCACCAAATATTAATAACTGTAGTTATCATAAAATTTTTTAATTTTTATTTGAAAATTTACTTTTTAAAGCAATAATCTTCCAAATATCTAAATGTGAGAATAATTTGGCCACATCTGTATACAAATAATAAAATAGTTTAAAGAAACTGTTGATAATAATTTACAAGCCGTAATCGCACGTCTAACTGCACGTGATTGCATTTCTTTTAATAAAATTTACACTTCTTATGATTTGCAACAATTACTAAAACATAAAGGATATAAAAACATTCCGAAGTCGCTGAATATAGTAAACAAATGGTACTAGAATATGGTTAGTCCATACATGCTATATTGAAAAAAAAATGTCTAAGAATAAACCAGGGTGAAGCTTTTACCCTCATTTTCGATGAGTGGACATCAATACGGAACCATCGTTTTTGATTCATTTTGAAATCTCGGTTTAATCCGAATTCAACCGTCAATGCCAGCTGAAAAAATGTTGCCAGTTGTTTTGTTACCATTTTTAATACTAAACTAACCGAATTTTGTATTGCATCATGGTATTCAACTGTCCCTACTTAAAGTGGTATATAAAAGAGAAGATTTTGTAGAAATAGAAAGTTAAATTGAAACTAGTAATAGTAATATTGATATCAATTTCGTTGAAGAAGATTCAGATTACGAGGAAACCGAAGATTTCGAAATAATAATAAAAATTCAACACTCACTAGTTGAAAATCAACATATCGGCCCAATTATCGCTAAAGCCGAAGGTTCGTATGTTAAAAAACAATATTCTTCAAAAGGTTTCTTTGAGATGCTGAGATCCGTTGGAACAGACTCCTTCCGGATGATGTTGAAGCGATTTTATCTAATAAAAACATGCATCCGTAACCGCTTCATTGACATCGAGCCTGAGATATCCTTTTCAGAACCGGAATCAAAATTATTGCAACTAACAGCCCTGTTGCCAATAAAAACAGCTGTATAGGCATTATGCCATAAGGTTGTAAATTTTTATATTGTGGATATTACGATAAAGTTCATGCTCGATGAGTTAACTAAACAGAATACAACCTTCAGCTAGGAACTAAAATAGGCTCTTATTTGTAGAATTACAGAAAGACGTATGAGCCAAAAAATTTAAATGGATTAGGAAATTTTGGATTATTTAACAAAGCCAATAAGAAAATGATTGTTAAAAAAATTATTGAGGTGCTTCGAAAATTTGCTTACAATATTACATATTTTTTTTACAAAGAAGTGGAATTCGAAATGGCTCAAGGGAAAGAAACATAAATCAATAGAGGAAATTGGGCCATCATCACAGGAAACTGCAGCATTAACCTTTAAAGAAAAAATGTATTTGGCAATAAAAAAGAAGACAAGTATCCAAGTAATTGATCAATCAACTACTATCTCCAAAACGAGTACTGGTTTGTTAGATATAGGAAAAAGTCGAGAGATATGGCGTTCTTCGAAGAGCAACATACAAAGGGAATACATATACTTAAATATGGTTCATTTTCTGCTGCTGGACTAATTGCAACAAACGCACTTCGTCAAACAGAAGGATCTAGAGATCAACCATTAATAATCCTATTATTCAAAGATTTTTCTGATTTGAAGTTCAATTGTTTCAACCCTGCAATGAAATTTTGTTCCCTTTTTCAATAAAGTAAATACACTATGTAACGAAAGTCATCATACACTCTGATTTTTGAGAAAAATTTACAAAATATAAGGATTATAGAACTTATTTTGCAGTTTTTAATTAGATTAAATTATTTTACAAATTAACAAATCAAAAAATACAAAATAAAAATTAATTTACCGTTTATAATAAAAAAAATAAAAAATCAAGAATTTTTTGCAACGAAAATGATCATACACTTATAGAATGAGCCTTGATTTTTTTAAATCATTTAAATAAATTATGTTTCATAATTACTTCAATATCGAATCGGTCCTTCTTTTATATTTAAAACCTCTTTCATATTGAATACAGGCGTATACAAATTAAAATGTAACGATTGCGATGCGTTCGGCTGGTGTTGGAAAGGAAACTACGCACGAAGAACGCCAAATAATAATTAATATGGAACTTACTGGAAAATCTGTGCGCGAAATTTGAAAAATAGTTGGCCGAAATCATTCTACAGTGTTGTAAATAGTATCCAGATTGAACGTCACACAATCGGTCGAAAACGAGCAGCAAACAGGGTGAAAAGCAACATTTTCCAATTGGGACGAGCGAGAGAATTTGGATTTGGTGAGAGAAAATCCAAAAACAAACGCTCCAAAATTAACTTCAGAAGTAGAGAAGATACCTAATAAAGCTACCCACCATCATGGCCGTGTATCACGCAAGAAGCCGGTACTTTCGGATGTTAATTCCAAAAAAAGAATTGAATGTGCAGAAAAATTTAAAACAAAAGACTTCAACTTCTGAAAGACGGTTGTTTTTTAACGGATGAAAGTAAATTCAACATTTTCGTAGTCGATATGGGAGAAGTAAAATTTGGAAGAACCCTGTAACAGCGCTGGGGCCAAAACACATCATCAACTATTAAACATAATGGTGGTTCGGTTATGATATGGGGTTCAATGTCGGCGAGTGGAGTAGGTAAACTTGTCTTTATAAATTGAAATTTAATCTAAAGGACAATTTGAAACCATCCTTGGAACAATTGAGACCCGTGTTATCATGGACCTTCCAGCAAGGTAACGATCCTAAGCATACGGTACAAATTGTGTAAGAATGGATTCTGAATAACGTCCCAAACCAGTCACATTCGCCACCCCAATCGCCTGACCTCAACCCCAATGAACATTTATGGGATCACCTGGAACGCCAAATTAGAAAATATAGGATTACCAGCAAAAAAACG
The DNA here is from genome assembly GCA_932526605.1 of Nephrotoma flavescens. Classification (NCBI taxonomy): domain Eukaryota; kingdom Metazoa; phylum Arthropoda; class Insecta; order Diptera; family Tipulidae; genus Nephrotoma; species Nephrotoma flavescens. The sequence continues at coordinate 56,623,439 of OW052220.1, read as the reverse complement.
TTGCAAGAAGCAATAATGAAAGAATGGGATAAAATTTCACCGGAGGTCACCAAGTAGTTAGTAGAATCAATGCCTAGAAGACTGAAAGAGGTAATAAAAAATATAGGAGGACCAACTCGATATTAAAATAATTACGAAACATAATATATGTAAATGATTTATAAAAAATCAAGGATCATTCTGTAAGTGTATGATCATTTTCGTTGCAAAAAATTCTAGATTTTTTTATTTTTTTTTATTATAAAAGGTAAATTAATTTTTATTTTGTATTTTTTGATTTATTAATTTGTAAAATAATTTAATCTAATTAAAAACTGCAAAATAAGTTCTATAATCCTTATATTTTGTAAATTTTTCTCAAAAATCAGAGTGGATGATGACTTTCGTTACATAGTGTATAATTTTTAAAATAAATTATGTTTACTTATTTTATTTAAATTTTCATTATGTAATCATATACATATTGGGATTTATCGATAAATTACCGGTAAATCGGTTTTTTCATAAATTATTTACCGTTTACCAGTTTTTTAAAAGTCGGTAAATTTGCGAACCCTACAATACTCGGTATCCGAGTGCCATTATATTTTACTCGGTTATTCCCGATCCTGGATGTTTAAACCAAGAGCTAGATTTGAGCAGCGTATCGCCATATGGCGCCAAATGTTTTGATCAATTCATTAGAACTTTGTCGTAGAAAGTAATTTTCATGGGGTGCCGAAATTAAATAAGACACAACGGATAATCCTGTGGCCTTATTCCTGAATACTCATATATGAATTGAATCAAATTCGTACGATTCTTATTTCAAATTGAATAGGAATCTTGTATTTTTGTTTTCGTATCGTATTCAGGAATAAGGCCCATTTTAATATTTCACCAACAAAATCCCCATCTTCCCCGGAGGTGCGTTTTTATTTTATTTTTTATACGATGATTTTTTCCTTTATCTCTTGTTTAGGGGTATAGTGTGTCTACTACAGCCACCATCTCATTGTTTGAGGGGTATAGCTTTAGCGCCGTTCTTTTCCAGGTCATTACTGGTCTTCATTCTCTCTTCTTCCCTTGCGGATTCCACTCGTAAATATATTGTGGTTAAATAATTAGGTCTTTATCTCAGTGTGTCCTGTCCTGTCCATCTCCATTTTCGTTTTTTGATGTCATGATCAATTTCGATCTATCTTGTTTGCCGCAGAAGGTATTTGTTTACATATCTGTAGTGTTCTTGCAATCTTCTGTAAGTGTTTTTACGTTTCAAAAACATACTGCAATACTGATTTTTCACGTTCACGTGTTTCATTAGTACTATTAGGAACAGTAGTGAGACAGTAAACATCGCTATCTAACTCCTAGTGTGTTATAATATTTGTCATTCTGCTTCCCTTTGTATTGTAATTTGCAACATTCTTGTACATTTATTTGATGAGTTTGATTATTTTATTCGGAATGCCTGTTTCGCAGATTACGGTTCGGTTGATGGGATTGAATACAACGAAGTCCACGAAGAGTACTTGGTAGGTTGAGGAAAGTTGGTAAATTTTCCTGCGTTTGTTTCTACAGCTGAAGATCTTGGTTATCTTGATAACACTGTGCTACTTGAAAAATGTGACAAGCTAGGCCCACACCTAATTCGAGTATGCTGAATTCAATGGTGCTAGTCCCATTTCAAAGTTAGTCCCCATTTTTGAGATATCGCTTTCGACATATTTTGGCTCTGAGTCAAAATATACCCTCATTTTCACGTTGATAGCTCCTGAACCATTAAGATTTTCGTTATGCGTTCTTCAGCAAAGTTGTTGCACAAGTCAAGACCAACAACTTTGCTGAACATATCAAGACCGAAAAACGACATCTACATTCACATTTTTGTGTTATTTTTCCATATATGTGTGTTTTACTTAGGCCAAGGTTAGCTTGGAGTGGCACTTCCGCACACTTAGACCAGGAGTGCCCCGTTGTGATACCACAGGAACCTATTTCCCCTTTACTCCTGTTCAAAACCATTCGGAGCAACGTACGTACCGCAAAATATCTCGCACTCCACATTCAGCGAGATCTGAAAGGTTGGTCACACAGGACAAGCCCAAATACCTATGCCTTCTGTATGATAGTGCCGGACACGAGCATAAGAAGTTATCTAAAGTCTCTTCTTCCTCTTCGTCCATGCAACTTCTACAAAGTCATTCGTCTGTAGACCTAGCCTTCTCGCATGTTCCCCAAAAAGGCAGGGTCTTGTCAGTTTTGGCAAAAGCTTCTCACAGAAGACTCCCGCGCCTACCTTGCCATTTCGAGAAACATAAGTACACAGGTAAGGCTAAATACAACTGGAATTCGGCACACTTAGGCCAAACAATACGCTTATCTCAGATAAGATACAAAGAACACATCACAAGTACATAAAATCAAGTTTCGTACAACACATAAAAACTGAAAACCATATACACTAAATTCAATAAAGATGTAACCATTTTGCACATAATCAAAAAAAGACTGAAATTAAACAGGTGTACCAATTTGACTCATGAGTCATGAGGCATTTGTATACTGTACGTATACGAATTTTTCATGAGTCATGAGTCAAATTACGGCCAAAATTCACACCCTGAAAATATACAAAAACAAAAACACTCACAATTTACTTCGCGACAAAATCAACACAAAACCCCAATAAAATTTACGACCTCCATAACTTAAAAACAAAGGAGGTACGAAACAGCAGCGCCTAGCTACAGTATATAAAGAGCTTCAAAATAAATTATATAACAGTAGCAAAAAATAAACCGAAGAAGAGATTATTCTTTTGTTTGTACAACATGCATTTTCCATCTGCATAGATGGCAAAACACTGGAGCCCCAATGCCATTTGGTATCCCGATGATATGGGTCGATCCACAAGGACATCATGCAGTTCAATGTTATGGGTGCATGATTCTCGGTACAAACAGAAACAAAATTTGTTCTTTGACCTACACTGCAACGAGAAATACTCATCTATCGCTGCCGCATTCAGATGAAATACCTGTTCCGGAAAGATCAAACCCAACTGAGGAATATTTACTAACAACATTTGAATCAGGTGAAACCGGAGAAACATCTGCATCAATATATCAATCATCAAATGTCACTGCGCCATGCAATCACATTGAAATCTCGCAAAGTCGTTTGGATATTATGGTACGACGTCTGAACCTATCGCAGCGGCAAGCCATTCTTTTGTCAAAGGATTTAAAACAAGTGAACATTTTGGCTCCAAATGTTCGGATATATGGAGCAATAAATCGTCATCGTCATTTTACGAATTTTTTCAAATCAATTGAGTATAATTCACTTGCTTTTTGCACTGATATCCGAGGTTTGGTATCTACAATGCACAATGCATATAATCCTGAAGATTGGCGATTGTTCATCGATTCCTCTAAAAGCAGCTTGAAGGCAGTTCCCCTTCACGTTGCTAACTCAAAGCATTCCTTTCCAATTGCACTCAGCACAAACACAAAGGAAACCTATGCATCAATGAAAAAAATCATCGATTTGATTAAATACAATGACCATCAATCGAAAGTTTGTGCAGATTTAAAAGTGATAGCTCTTTTAAGTGGCATGCAATTGGATTACACTAAAAACATGTGTTTTATGTGCTTATGGGATACTCGTTTTAAAGGCGACCAATACAACGAACGGAAATGGGCTTTACGTGAGAACATTAGATTGCGATACGACAGCATCGTTGAGGCTCCACTTGTGCCAATTAAAAAAATATTGGTACCACCACTTCATATCAAGCTTGGAGTAAAAATTTTATAAAAGCGCTGAATCCAGATGGAAATGCGTTCGTCGAATTGCGTCGCATTTTTCCACGGTTAAGTGGAATGAAAATAAAAGGTCGAATGGAAGTTTTGATCAAATGAAATTTCATCTCGCATCTTGTTTTTTATTACAGGAATACTTAATGGACCAGATATTCGTCGTCTGATGAAAGATGATGCATTTGAAAATGCTCTTAGTGAACGAGAGCTTCTGGCATGGAAATGTGTAAAAGAAGTTATTAAGAATGTTCTCGGAATTAGCCGAGCCGATGATTGGCGCAGATATATTGAAAATATGCTGACTGCTTTTCATAATATAAACGTTAGAATGCCACTGAAAATACATTTTTTGCATTGTCATGTGGAAAAGTTCGCAGAACAATCACCAGCCGAATTCGATGAGCACGGCGAGCATTTTCACCAAGTGACGGCAAGGCTCGAACATTGGTACAGCGGCAAAAAGCTAGATGCACTATTGGGTGACATTTGTTGGAATTTGCAAGAGGAAGAAGAACCCGAAGACGACACGAACAAATCAGAAAATAGCTTCTATTGTATCTATATTTGCCGATGAGATGTTTATTCGATAGATTTAAATTCAATAAATGGACAAAAAATGATAAAAAACGTTTTTTCGTCGAAATGAAAAGCAAAAAATGTCGTTTTTCGGCCTTGATATGTTCGGCAAAGTTGTTTGTCTTGGCTTGCGCAACAACTTTGCTGAAGAAAATATAACGAAAATCTTAATGGTTCAGGAGCTATCAACGTGAATATGAGTGTATATTTTGACAAATTTTTGACTCAGAGGCAAAATATGTCGAAAGCGATATCTCAAAAATGGGGACTAACTTTGAAATGGGACTAGCACCATTGAATTCAGCATACTCGAATTAGGTTTACCCCCCGGGTGCCCAGCTTGTCACGCAAAAAAAGTTTGCAATTCAAGCACAGTGTAATTTGGAGCTTCGACCAAATGGTTTAAATAATGATTGTCCCACCTCAGAATCCATTGGACCTGCCTCTGAAGAGTGTGGATTTAGCAGCATGCTTTCAATAATTTGTTTTAGTTTTCCAATAGCCGTATTTTTTGACTCTTGATATGAACGGGTTCAATATGTCTCGTGACATAATAAAAAGGCGCTTACTAGGTTTCAAATGAAAATTTGTGATCCAAAACAAAATTTGGATCAAGTTTTCCATACAAAATTTGAAACGTTTTCCATACGAATCAATGTCTGTGGCAATCGCATTAGCAGACCGATTTACTATTACACGTCTTGTTTAAATTTATGGAGTTTTGCAGCCGTAAAATGGCACACGGCGGGTTCATAAAAACTACAGGAGTAAAAGGAAAGTCATCTCCAAACATAGAAGGGACTTTTGAATTAACATAGGTAGAACAACTCAGAGATCAGCAACAGACGATTATAACGGGTGATTTTTTTGTGGTTAGGATTTTCATGCATTAGTATTTGACAGATCACGCGGGATTTCAGACAAGGTGTCAAAGAGAAAGATGCTCAGTATGCTTTGACATTTCATAATGAATAGACTTACTAACGAGCAACGCTTGCAAATGGGCCCTAGAAAAGTTGGCAGAAAATCCGCTTTTTTATCGACAAATTTTGTTCAGCGATGAGGCTCATTTCTGGTTGAATGGCTACGTAAATAAGCAAAATTGCCGCATTTGGAGTGAAGAGCAACCAGAAGCCGTTCAAGAACTGCCCATGCATCCCGAAAAATGCACTGTTTGGTGTGGTTTGTACGCTGGTGGAATCATTGGACCGTATTTTTTCAAAGATGCTGTTGGACGCAACGTTACGGTGAATGGCGATCGCTATCGTTCGATGCTAACAAACTTTTTGTTGCCAAAAATGGAAGAACTGAACTTAGTTGACATGTGGTTTCAACAAGATGGCGCTACATGCCACACAGCTCGCGATTCTATGGCCATTTTGAGGGAAAACTTCGGAGAACAATTCATCTCAAGAAATGGCCCGGTAAGTTGGCCACCAAGATCATGCGATTTGACGCCTTTAGACTATTTTTTGTGGGGCTACGTCAAGTATAAAGTCTACAGAAATAAGCCAGCAACTATTCCAGTTTTGGAAGACAACATTTCCGAAGAAATTCGGGCTATTCCGGCCGAAATGATCGAAAAAGTTGCCCAAAATTGGACTTTCCGAATGGACCACCTAAGACGCAGCCGCGGTCAACATTTAAATGAAATTATCTTCAAAAAGTAAATGTCATGGACCAATCTAACGTTTCAAATAAAGAACCGATGAGATTTTGCAAATTTTATGCGTTTTTTTTAAAAAAAAAGTTCTCAAGCTCTTAAAAAATCACCCGTTAAAAACGCGCGACATTATTGGAAAATTTAAAATTGTTAATTGTTAAAACCAGAAAGTAGTGGCTTTGCCTAATTATGTACATTATATTTATATATCTGTGAAAGAAATACATATATGAAATATGTAAGTACTCGTATACATATTATTATATCAATTATAATTTGTATTTTGATAACAATGAAAAAACTCAACCTTTCAATGTTGCGCACAGAGAATAGAAAAAACTACATTGAATCTGATTATCTAAAAATAAAATTACCTTGATTAATTTTATTTGATAATTATGATTAGAAATATCTAATGTTTTTATATAATAATGACTCATCCAATTTTCTAATATTATTCATTCTCTTGTATTCTTTCTGATTACTTCACATACTTATACGAAATGAAGAGGACATGCAAGAAAATATGAAACATAAATTTTCCGATGTGTATCATATTATTCATCCTTAGTCGCGCCGCCGTTCTAATTATTTTGTTGTTGGATTTTTTCCAGATACATGTTAGTTATATGTGCATAAAAGAAAATTCGAGTTAGACAAATTTCACTATCATTTTGTGTCGCGTAGTTTTCTTTGTATATAGCTTTACCGATTTCTAGTCTAAGTATATATGTAGTTTTTGCGTAAGATTAATCGTCTTAAAATAGTCGGCAAAAATTATTGCATTTATGACCTATTCACCTTTTTTTCTGTTAACGATTTACGGTGAACGACTGGGATGTCATTTATTTATTTTGTTTATGCATGTTCATTTTCAAAATCGTGCTTTATGATGAACCATTTGCCAAAATCTAAAATCTTGATTAATATGCAGACAACATAATCGCTTCCATACACATAATATTTTGTCTCAGGCTGGGTCTACTTATTTCTAAGAAATTTGCTAAATTTTACGACGTATATGTTTTGCACCTGAAGAGATTTATTTTGTGAAATTGAGAAACGTTTTCTTATATGGATTATGTTTGTTTTTAATTCAAAATAAATCGTCATGGGAGAACCCTGATAAGAAAGTAATTCACATTTTTCACGGTTAAATAGCCAATTTAAAATTTCATAATTATTTTATATTGTTAGAATTTTCCAAGCAGTGACATTTAATAACTGGGTTTCTATAAAACTACATGATAAAACGCATTGATTGATCGATGGATTATGGTCAAGGAAAACTGCAAAAACTCGGATTAAAACATAATACATATTATAATAAATATTAATGACGGAATCTGAATTGGTTACCTCAAGTTCGTGAACGAGAGACTCGCAATTTAATTGACGACATTAATGTGTGGTTCACCCTATGAGATGTCTGTGCACTCATCTATCAAATTTGTTGCTGCTTGAAAGACCTGGTGTGCTTGAATGTGTAATATTCATAAATTGTATAATACAACCAATATTTCAAGACCAGTCGAACAAAATTGTCATCATGATAGCCCGCTAAAAACACCAGCAGATATTGACGTGGCTGCAGAAAAGCTAACAAACGTTTCACTAATCATCAACAATTCTGAAAAAATTAATAAATTATCACATAATATGCAGTCACTAATTCAGGGAAAGCGGAAAATTCGACGGCAATGGCAACAAAAAAAAATCACCATTGTTGAAATGTAAATTAAATCGAGCTATCAAAACCCTGAAATTTGCACTGGAGGAAGAAGAAAAAGCAATGTGTCCAGAATTATTTAAGTGAACTGTCGGCAACAGAGAAGACTTAGTATTCTTTGTGGAAGGCAATAAAAACCGTAAAAAAGCCTACAAAGTCGAATCCATCGATTAGACTACAAACTGGATATTGGGCGAGAAGCGATGAAGATAAAGCCTTTCGCTGCACATCTAAAGGCGGTGTTTTCACCACACGAAGGAAGTAATAATATCGTGCTGCCTCACCAGATGGATGATGATTCATCCTTTAAACCTATTAAGTTTGACTGGAAGAAAGTTAAGAACACAATAAACTTGCCCGAAAAAAGCCCCAGGAGGAAAAATGATAAGGGAATTACCAAACAAATGCATAAAACTAACAACCTACACTTTTAATGCGATCATGCGAACTAATCATATTCACAGATACATATGCCTGGGAAAAACGAAACTCAAATCTCGTCATATCATCTAATAAGCATGCTTCTGTAGCGGTTAGAATATTGCAAACCAATATTCTAATCGTACATATTACAAACTTAATATCTCGCAAACTCATCGCTAACTCATCATTCATCACTCTGTACGTCTAAACAGAGGCAAAGCAATACTGTTATGCTGTGTTCATATGGATATGGCACAAGCATTTGACAAAGTTTGTCCAACAAGATGGTGCAACATGGTCCAACAAAATGGTGCAACAACTTTCCCAATTGATATTAAGCGCTGAAGACCCACAAGGAAGCGTTCTGTGGCACTATTCTGGTAATTTCATGGGCATAGGGAATTGGGAAAAGATTTTATATGTAATTTCTATTTAAATTTTTTTGTTCTGGCATACTGAGGTAAAAAGCTAGTGGTAATTTTTTTGAAAACAAAATAAAATTGGGAATATTTTTCCCTACCAATTTAGATATGGAAAAATTATTCCCAATTTATAAATATTTACATCAAACTTTTCACCTCAGTAGGCCGGAAAAAAAATATTTGAACTGAAATTACATATAAAATTTTTCCCCAATTCCCTATTCCCAGGGAATTACCAGAATAGTGCCACTGGAACCTATTTTATATTTGTTGTACACGGCAGACTTACCTGTTACCGACAATGTAATAATATCAACATTTGCTGATGATACAGCCATTCTGGTATCACATGAAAACCCGCAAACAGCATCAAGAGAAGTGCAAAGTCATCTGAGCAAAATTGTGGATTGGCTCAAGACCTGGCGATAAAAGTAAACGGAAAAAAATCAACTCATGTCACATTCACGCTGGACAAAAGCTCGTGCCTACCAGCACAATTAATATCGGTCGTTCACCGTAAATCGTATATATCCCTTAACAAACCAAAGTCAAATAAATATCTAGGCTTACCCTCTATAGTCGGCTAACGAGGAAAAAACATATTGAAGCGCAACCAAATAAAAATAACATTTTTCAAAATGTATTGGCTGATAGGAAGAAAATCCAAGTTATCTTTAGAAAATAAGGTCTTACTATACAAAGCGTTAATCAAGCGAAAATACTCCGATGTATTGCTAATGCTCCATGGTATATCCGAAATACTAACATACACAACGACCTTGGTATTAAAATCGTTAAAGAAACAATGAAGGAATTCAGTTCGAAATACTACTCAAAACTTCAGGGACATCCCAACGAACTGGCCCGGGATATACTAAAACAGCCGCGATTTAAACGACTGAGAACAGGTGATTCACTCGGAATAATGAACCCGTAAAACCATTAAATGTGTAGATTGCGCTTATAAGTAGGATCTAAATTAAATTGTGAACTAATATTAAGTATTTAACATTTCTTATGTAGAAAGATTGAAGAATAAAGCCATTGGCAATCTAACAAAAAAATAATTGTGAAACAATGATTATTCTGGATGACAGCCAGGTCCAAAAGGATTAATGCTATTTAGATATTTAAATAGCTTTGAGAAAATAAAATCGAGAAGAATGTCAAAATTAACATCACCCGAAATGAAAACCTCATCATACCGGCAGGAAAAATAGCTATTGGGACTACAAATTAATTCGGTCAGTGACAGCTGATTTCCGTTGTTTCAGACAGATTAGACATCTGCCGTTAACATTCAGTTTGTATTGCTTTGAGTTTCATACAAAACGTGTTTTTTTACGGTGTTGAATATGTCAGATTTTGTGATAACTAAACAGCATTTGCGGGAAGTGTTAATTTATTGTTTTAAATGAAAGCTGAAGCACATCGAATGCTTGTGGAAGTTTACGGTGATAATGCTCCAACTGATGAACCATGTAGAGAATGGTTTCAGCGCTTAAAAAATTATGATTTCAGTGTTGAAGGTAGGTCTCGCGTAGGACAGCCAAAAAATTAGTAGAGGATGAATTAGAGGCATTGCTTGATGAAGATCTGACTCTAACGCAGGAGGAGCTTGTCATGCATTGGGGTGACCCAACAAACAGTTTCCATAAGATAGTAATTTATATGGGCATGCTTCAAAAGCAAGGAAATTCGTTGCCTTATGAATTGAAACCAAGAGACGTGGAAAGACGATTTTTTTCTTGTGAGCAGCTGTTTCAAATCAAAAGAAGAAAGCGTTTTTTTTACATCGGATAGTGATTGGTGACGAGAAGTGGATCTTCTACGAAAACCCCTAGAGAAAAAAATACTACGATTTGCCCAGCTGTGTTACCATCGACCTCAACATCAACAACAAAGACGAACTTGGTTTGAAGGTTATGCACAACTAATTCGTGTGAGCCGTGCATTACGAGCACAATGACCGTAATATGAGGAAAGGCATGACAAAGTTATTCTTTTGAATGACAATGCTCGCCCTCACGTTACAAAAGACGTAAAAAAATATTTGGAAACGCTCAATTAGGATATTTTATTGCACCCGCTGTATTCTCCGGACATTGCTTCTTCTGATTACTGGTTGTTCCGACGGATGCAAGACGATTTGGCAGGCCACGGTTCACTTCTTTCGAAGAAATTGTAAATTGGCTTCAAACTTGGATTGGCTCAAAAGACAAAACGTTTTTCCGAGATGGAATTCGAAAATTGCCTAAGAGGTGGGAAAAAGTCGTAAATAGCGATGGACAATATCTTAATTAATCTGTTCATTAATTTTATTTTAAAATAAATGCATTTTTAAAATTTAAAAAACGGACCGAATTAATTTGTACTACCAATAAAAAGACACTCAATGTCAAAAAGGAATTTTTTAAATCGACCATACGATCTTTTGTTCGTTTTAAGTGATTATAAACCACACCAAAAAAATACTCAAAGTAAGAAACGAGCCTTTGAAAAGTTGGGAGAGATGCCAATATAATAACCGACGTGGAATTGGGAATATTAGACCATAAAATTTTTTCTTAGAAATAGATGACAACAACTGGGACCCCATTAAAAAGTATGACAAGTTCGTCAATATTTAAAAACAGAGCTGAAATTAAACAAGTTGGACTTAGTCCGAAGCATGTTTAGTAGTTATGTATTTTGAGTATTTGTAATTATATTTTAGCAATATATATTTTTATACAACTCTAATGAAAATTACACATTCCAATGTACAATATTTTTAACATTTATTTTATAAAATTTTATTAAAATATCTCTTTATTTATTAATATTATTTTTTTGATCTATATTTTTTAAACGTTTTTTTTATCATTGAAAAAACAATCGACCCCATTTTTATTGTTTTTTTGGCTTGCTCCTTTTTGACAAGTACATACAAAAAAAAACTTCTTAAAAGGTTTTTCTGTACCCAACTAACCATTTATGGTGCTTGACAATTTAGAAAATTTATTTATAAATTATTAAATGATTTGGTTGGGCAAGGTGTGAAGGACACCACAATACTCCCCTCCCAGAGAGATCGCAGATCTATCGTTTCAATCTCTAAATCTGGTTAGAGTCCTGGACTCACGACCCGACCTTGTAATCAAAACAGGCCTCGACGAGAGATGAAAACGAACCTGTTTGCGAACTTTCGGCTCCACGGTAGATGATTTAGATCCGTCAGCCGAAATAATAGGTTCTGGTCGGTCAGTCGGTACAAGTAATCCAGTTTGCGAAGTTGGTGCGTCCGTAGTTTGTTGTTGATTGTCCGAGTAACATGGTTTGAGTCGGTCGATGGAAATTTTGGCGTGTCGTCCGTTTAGATCCAAAGTGTAAAATTTGTCTGCACCATCGATAACCAAATACGGTCCAGTATACGGTGGTTGCAGTGATTTGCGTACTGCATCAGTCCGCAGGAAAACGTGCGAGCAAGTGAGCAAATCTTTACTAATAAAAATTTTGTCCGTAGTATGTCGAGAAGCCGGTACATGTCGAATTTCGTCAAAGTGTCGTCTTAAATTAGTAATAAAGTCTGATTGTGAAATTTGATCGTTCGTCGTATCTAAAAATGTTCCAGGAACTCGAGTTGTACATCCATAAACCAGTTCAGCTGGAGTAGCTTTTAATTCGTCACTGTACGTCGTCCGTAGTCCAAGTAAGATTGCAGGAAGAACACTAGTATAATCAGATCGATTATAGCACATAATGGAAGATTTGATGACTCGATGCCATCTCTCGATCATGCCATTACATTTGGGATTGCAACTAGTTGTTCTCCTGCGCTCAAAACCAAGTAAGTTAGCCAGTTCGTGAAAAAGTTGTGATTCGAATTGCATGCCTTGGTCCGTGACAATGGACTCTGGCACACCAAAGCGAGCTATCCACTGTGAGTAGATAGTGAAAGCGACGGTTGCAGCAGTTATATCCGGAACTGGAACCGCCTCAAACCAGCGAGTGTATCTTACAATCAATGTTATGCAATACCACTGATTATCAGAAACTGGCAACGGACCGATGATGTCGAGATGAATAATCGAAAAGCGTTGAGAAGTTAATTTATAGTTACCAATCGGAGATTTTGTATGTCGTGAGATTTTAGCCTTTTGGCAAGCTACACAATTTTGGGCCATCTTCTGAACGTCTTTTTTAATTGATGACCAGATTACATTCTGAGTCAAAAGTTTTACGGAAGCTTTGACGCCAGGATGAGAAAGATTATGAAATGCCTCAAAAACTTGTTTTCTGAAATTTAGGGGAATGAATGGCCTAGGTGTAGTTGTAGAAGTATCGCAATAGATGAATTTGTTTGAATTAAATGAAACGGATAATTTCTCGAATTTGAAAACTGAATTACTCCTTAAAATTTCTTGAAGCTCTTCATCATTAGTCTGTGTATCTGCGATGATAGCATAATCAATACTTCCAGGAATATAGAAATTTGATTAATGCGTGAAAGAGTATCTGCAACAACGTTATCCAGTCCAGAGATGTGCTGGATATCGGTTGTGAATTGACCGATGAAATCTAGGTGTCAAAATTGACGAGGAGATGCTTTTTCCGGATTCTGATTAAAAGCGTAGACAAGTGGCTTATGATCGGTATAAAGCGTAAAAGTACGACCTTCGAGAAGATATTGAAAGTGTGTTATTCCCGAGTATGCCGCGAGAAGTTCACGATCATAAGCACTGTATCTTTTTTGCGTTTCATTAAGACGTACTGAAAGTGGTACGAGTGGTTGCTAAGAATTGGATACACACTGCTGAACTACCGCTCCGATCGCAGTATCGGAAGTCAACCACGATGGCCAGAGGTGCTGATGATGATGGATGAATAAGTAAAGTCGCGTTCGTAAGTTTAATTTTGCAGTTGTCGAACGCTTCGATAGCCACCGTTGACCATTGAATTGGAACTCGACTGTTTTTGGTATAACCTTTTAGGTAATCGTTCAACAATTCCTGGCCAGCAGCGGCAGTCTGTGGTCGTTCGAAATTTTTGATGACTTGAACCCATTCATGCGACGGTAATATACCTTGTCCAGTTACCAAATGGCCTAAAAAGATAATTTCACATTTACAACTAGTCCGTGTTCGTCTAATTTAGAAAATATAATTTTAATATGTTCAAGATGTTCGTCGTAATTTCGAGAGGCAATGAGCACGTCGTCCAAATACACAAAACATAGACAAGTCCGCGTAATACTGTATGTATAAGACGTTGGAACGACTGTGCTGCATTCCTAAGGCCGAAAGTCATTCTACAAAATTCGAATAGTCCGAAAGGTATCGAAATTGCTGTTTTTGGAATGTCGGTCGGTTCAATAGGAATTTGATGGTAGGCCTGGACAAGGTCTATTGTTGTGAATATAGTGCAGCCCTCGCTCGAGTCGTTGTGTAAAGTCCTGGAGATGTGGAATTGAGTGCCTGTCTGGAATTGTGACTTTGTTTAGTGCCCGAAACTCTCCACATGGTCTCAACGCACCATTATATTTGGTACTAAGTGCAACGGGCTGGACTAAGGACTGTTACTAGGTCTGCAAATGCCGAGTTTCATCATATTTTCGAATTCTGTCCTCGCGATGATGAGTTTGTCCGGTGCTAGTCGTCGTGGTTTGCATGCAATCGGTGGTCCGTTTGTCTCAATTTTGTGAGTTACGTTATGTTTAGTATCGTCGATATTAATATTTCCGTGAATTGCCGTACTGAATTTTGATATTACTTTGAAAACTCCTGGGTCTATTGCTGACTTGTCGATCCTAGATACCGTAGAACCATTGTAGGTAGAAAGTTTACCTTTCGAATACAAGGCGGTTAACGGGTCAATGAGCCTCTGTCCCTGTATATCCCCCAGTAAACCAGTTTTATTTAAGAAATCCGCGCCGATTATAGGCATCGACACGTCAGCAACAATAAACTCCCAGGAGAATTCGCGGCGCAGTCCAATGTCTATTTTTAAAATTTTTGTCCCGTACGCGTTTACCAAGGAACCGTTAGCCGCAAACAACCTAAATGATGGGTCAACCCTTGGGTTCCTGACAAAACGAGCGGGTAAGACTGAGACGTCTGCAACTGTATCAATTAAGAAATAAGTTTGAAAAAATAGTTCAAAAATTAAAAAGCGGCTGGTTTTTGTTACGTCATTACACACCGCTAATTGTGAATGACCGCTTAGTTTTTTGTAACATTGTTACCGGAAGTATTATTAGATACAAATCTGCAAAGTGGCTTACATTTGTAAGCCTTTGTTCCGAAATAATAATGATAAAAACAGATAGTTATTTTCGATCGAAGGTTCACCATAATTTGGATCATAATTTGTTCTAAAATTTGATGAATTTTGTCGCGATTTATTGAATGTAGAATTTGAGCGTGCCCGCCTGCAACTTCTTGAATTTGATTTTGAACGAGATCTGAAATGTTGGTTAATATTTTCCGATACTTCCGATAACAATGTTGTTTTAAAATTCAAAAGTTGTTGATCTAAAGACAACGAAGAATTTGGAAAAGACGAACAAGGTGCAGATGTCTCGAGACTATTCACTTGAGACTGTGTCATAGTCTCGAAGACGCTTTCAGCCCGTTCTGCCAGGACTGGCACAGAGACATCATTTTCAAACGGTGTGAACACCATTTGAACGGACTGGGGCAACTTCTTCATCCAGAATTGGCGAAGTGTTGCTTCATTAAAGTTGTTCCCAGCGTTCAATTTTTTCATTAAACATGAGAAAGGGTCGTGGAGTCGTGAATCCAAAGCTGCAACCGCATGAGCATACCGCGTTGCCTCAGTTTTTATATCCGCCACCGTGAACTGTTGCTCGAGTATGTCGAACCAAACCTCCGGGTTTTGTAAATGTAGTGGTTGTGGAGGTTTGAATGCCACTCGAGCAACCGTTCCGGTGTAAGAAGGAAACGACGCGTGAAATTGAGATGTCTCTGGTAGAGGACTTGTACTATTCCGTCCTACCTGCGCGACGGCTTTAGCGACAGCATCGTTGATCACGTCGGGGTCACCAGTTTTAGTGGTCGTGTATTTTGAGTATTTGTAATTATATTTTAACAATATATATTTTTATACAACTCTAATGAAAATTACACATTCCTTTGTACAATATTTTTAACATTTATTTTATAAAATTTTATTAAAATATCTCTTTATTATACATATATTAATATTATTTTTTTGATCTACATTTTTTAAACGTTTTTTTTATCATTGAAAAAACAATAGACCCCATTTTTATTGTTCCTTTTTGGACAATAAAAAAAAACAACTAACCATTTATGGTGCTTGACAATTTAGAAAATTTATTTATAAATTATTAAATGATTTGGTTGGGCAAGGTGTGAAAGACGCCCACATGGATTTTAATAAAACCGAGAGTAAAGAAAAACTCTCGGTAGGCATCGAAAATCGTGACACACGTCAAACAATAATATGTACATGCAACCTTTTTTTTTTTTTAAATAATTAGTTTTTTCTTTCAAAGGCGCAGGCTAACGGACACCAAGCGTCACGTTGCCCCATATGTCAAAATGTGAAACGAAATAAACAAAACCAAATAATACCGGCTATCGAAACTGTATGAGAGGAACGATACTTATCTATTAATAAAATTCTTCAAACTATAACCAAGCAGAAAAGTCTCAAAATTTAATGAAAAAAAAAATTAAATTTGCTAGTTGTCGCAAAAAAACAAACATTAAACTTACAAATTTATGTTCCATTCCATTGGACCTTTGCTCACAAGTAGTTGTAAGTACTTTGCTAACGGAACGCGGTGCCAATGGAACCGGGCTATTATTAACTTAAATAGCACATCGCCTGAAAAGTTTCCGGTCATGTTAGACCTGAAAGAGAAAACACAATTTTTTGGGTGAAATACATTTTATTCATCAACACAATTTCCATCTAGAGTGATACAATCAGTCCAACGCCTCTAATATTTTGATGCCTTTTTGTAGAACGATTTATCTTCATTGGAGTCAAATCTCTTGCTCTGGAGCTGTTTTTTAGGTCTGCAAACAAATAATAATTAAAAAAAAAGCTCCAAACAGCGCACGGAATCATCGACGCGTTGTCGTTTTTGATCCATTCCATGTTTATGCAAAATATAACCAATACATTCCATTCATATCTTTACAATGTTAGCTACCTCACGCAACCTCACTTTTTACCGCCTTTAAAAACAATTTTGTGGAATTTTTTTACGTTTTCTGGGCGTTGCACGACCACGTTTAAATCCAGCATACCAGACAATGATGGTTGATTTTCCTGGTGCAGAGTCCGAATAACACTTATCAAGCCACTGCTTTGCTTGAACGGTATTTTTTCCCATCAAAAAACAGTATTTAATCAACACACGCAATTTTTGTTTCCATCGTTTTGAAATTAACAAAAGTAGTGTCACTAAAACAACTGTACCTTATAAACGTAATGATTGAAATGTCATGAAATTTTAAAAGGTATATCATTTGAAGGTTGGTAGAATGTAAAAATCATATGGGTTTTAAATTTGTGGTACCATCTATGTGTTAGACCGGGAACTTTCCAGGCGATCTAATAGGCGATGTTTAATATGTTATAGTTGGTTTATCGCATAATTAATTTTTCAGCACAATCAACGGAAATTAATGAAGGTTTGAAACTGATGATTTGTTGTCTGTTTAATAAAGTCATTTTCGTTAATGGTAAATAATTTCTAAAAATATTTAAATGCAAATTGGGCCAATTAAAACAGTATGTTGCCCGCCCGGCAACAGTATACACAATTTGATCGCACGCTTCTTTATTTTCATTAAAAATTGCTCAAATTTAGCATAAATAAACCTTTAAGTAAAATTAAATATATGCACATATATCTTTGGCTAAATTTTCACACTTAATTATTCATTTAACTTGAAATTCAATTTGATTTGTGTGGTTTACGTTTACATACTCGTATGAGTAATACAGTAAAAATCTTAATTTAGAACACAACATTATCAACTAAAATAATTCAGATAATATACATTTTAAGCAGAGCGGCCATAAAATGTATCCGAATTAGGAAATCTATAAGTAGTGTAAATGTCGTTAATTAAATTTGATAGTGACATTTCTTTTATCGATAACACATTCATATATAGCCATTTTCGGGCAAAAGCGGGATTTTTGGGATTCCTAATCTCGTCGATTTATAAAAAATGACCATATGCGTCATTAGAGTGGTTTTATCAGTTAATACCTGCGTTGTCCCACAAAATTTGCAATGGACACACACTGTATAGATATAGATGGTGCCTATGATAATTAAGGTGCTGATAACTAAAAAATTAAGTAATTTTTGTTTCATTTTTATTTATTTTTAGAAAATCGATTTAGACAAAAAAACATTTTTTTGTTTTGTTTAACTGAAATTTTCTTTTTTACTTAATATTTTTTGCGAAATAGATAGTTCGTGTTTTCAACAGTTTAGGGATATCTGCATGTACTCAAGTTGTCGTTATTTTGTTATTACGGGGATTAATTTATTAATCTTTAATTAGAATGAAACAGGGTTTCTACTTAGTAACAACCGTATTTCAAAATCGACCCAATGTTTTTAAATGTTTCATTCGAGTTTATACTTAATAAAATTAAACACTCCCTAGAAACTGTGCCCGATCATTTCTTTTAAACGAATCTCAAGTACTACATATACACAAATTTTGCGTCGTTAGTACATCTGGAATCATAAACTTGAGTGTTGTTATTCTCAATATTGGTGGTTGCCTGAATTTTGGAATCAATAATTATTGGTTCATGTGGATTCTTATTTCCGTAAGTACATAACATTGATAATTGAATGCCACTAGGATAATGGCATAAAGTAAGATAACCATTGCTTTGGTTCGTACAAATGTGGGTGACCGTATATGGCAACATATCCAGCCTTGGGAACTAGCTAGGATTCAATGGACCAGCAAAAATTAGAACATCAGAACTCTTACGGAAACATTAAGGTTAGCACAAGTTGAAAAAGAAATGAAGCGATACAATATTCAAATACTAAGGCATCAGTGAAGTCGAAGGTAGATTTAAGAAGTAGACACAAGGCGTAGCAAATATTAACAAGTGCTAAAGGATAGAAAGAATTGCTTGAATTGAAATTGAAACCAATAAACAGCAGAATAATAATAACAGCATGATTCCATTTGAAAATAAAAGAGTACAACAATTATTCAGTGTTATATCAAGCAAATGCAGATGATATTACGAAAGATCAATTCTCACAGGTGGTGGATAGTGAACGGCCTATCGATAGGTAGGTTAGCAGTGAATTAAATAAGCCGTCCCCAACGGCAGCTCTGCTGGGAGGAGAGTCTCAGAGAACGGGGGAGTGGTTAACCTCGGTTCACCAAATTCTGAGTGCCTAGGATACCCAGTAGGGAAAGGCGAACTGATGGCGCCATAAAACCATCGACCACAACCACGGTGAACTGAGCGTCACGTCTCCTTGCGCTCCCGGGCCTCCAGGTAGTGAATGGGGAACCCTATAAACGGGTATCCCATGAATGAAGTGGGTCCCATTTGTTTGGGATATCCATATGAATGGTGAATGAGTGAGCGAATGTAGAACGGCGGGGGCGCGAGGAACGGGCTGGAATAAGGTGTTACACGACCCGTGCTGATGATCGGCTAGACTGGGGGCCCATTTAACAAAGCCCAGTCGTGAACGGAGCCCTCTGGATACCTGGCGACCTCCAGTTGTATTTAGCTTTGCCTGCGTACACGGATCTCTGCGCAGGTCGACTTATATTTCTCCGATACTCGTGGGAGAAACATGGAAAATAAAAAACAAAACAAAAATAAAGGGGCCGGCACCCTTCAAAAACCGGAGGACGGGAGTAACTCTAACCGTGAAGGTGAAGCTACATCATTAGGAGCAAGGGTAAGCGACACTTTGGCATCGAAGCCAAGTGGCCATAGAACCGCCAAAGGAAATAGGGGGGGGGGGGGGGGTTTGAAGGAGATCCCTCCGTCGAAGCGTCGATACAGGGAAAGGCGGTCGGCATTCCGAGTTCTAGAAAAACTAGCTGCGACCCCTGAGGGGCAGCTTACAGTAGAACAGCGTAAATCTGTGACATGGGCTAAAGAAACTGTCGGCTGTGATAGCTCGGAAAGGGCCCTTGTGCCTAAAAGACAGAGGTCCCAGGATGAGCTGGAAACGGGCGACAGCAAGCGAACCAAGGTGCAAGCAGGCAAGACATCTGGTGCTCCTAGGGATCGAAAACTGAAGCTATTCAGTGAGACCCTAAAGAAGCACGTGTTGGTGCTAGCCGTCATTGACAGAAGTCAAGAAGATGGGAGCATCACGTCAGAGAAGTGGAGGGTAGTGTATAATGCACTAAACTCCATTTTTCTGCGGATCCTGAGAGAATCCAGGACCCCACCGGCCTGCAGAGATGCGGGATGGTACCAGGGCGTGTGAAGTTGACTGCGTGCTCAGACCAGAGATCGGCTGACCTTTACAAAAGGGCAGTGGCCGAAGTAGGCGAGGTATGGCAGGGCGCGAGGCTTGCGGCAGTCTGCAGGGGGAAATCCCGAGCAGACCGAGGGCACGTGTATGGCTGCCAACCGAGTCGGATATGGCTGCCAATCGAGTCGGATAAGACAGTAGAGATCCGCGAGTTCATCCGGGCCAGCAATCCCGATCTTCCGACAGAAGACTGGAAGATTTTAAAGCGAGAGGAGGCTAAGGGAGGCTTTAGATTGGCAATAATGCTGATCAATAAAGAGTCCCTGGCTTCCTTTGCAAAACTAAAGGGGGTGATCAACTTCGGGTTCGGGTCGATCACCCTTAAAATATATAAAAAGGATGAGACCGAGGCGACTGCGAAAGACCAGCCTGGGGGTGACGGTGAACGGACCCAGCAGGAGACGGTCAAGCGGGCTGAGGACGGCCAGGAGAGTGATGCTTTGGACGTGGGCAGCATCGTAACTGGAGGTAGCCTCCTCTCTCTGGAGTCTGGATTATTACCTCGGACCTGGGAGAGGCCACCATTAGAAGGCGGGTGGTTAGAGGAACTCCGCAAGGAGGTGTAATGTCCCCCTTTCTTTGGAGTGTTGTGATGAATGGTTTGCTGTTGGAACTGGAGAGAGAGGGGATAGGGGTTGTAGCATATGCAGATGATGTAGTGATAGCTGTCTCAGGCAAATATCTGGACACGATTAGAGATGTTATGCAGAATGCACTTCTGATCGTTACGAAATGGGCCAGCAAATGTGGATTAGGGATCAACCCTTCCAAGATCGAGCTGGTACTATTTACTAAGAAATATAAAATTCCGGTAGTCAGCCCTCCTACTGTGAACGGCATTAGACTGGCTTTTGCTGACAGAGCGAGATTTTTGGGCATAATCTTGGACAGTAAGCTGTGCTGAAAGCCTAACATTGAAGAAAGGGAGAATGAGGCTAATGTAGCCATTTACTCGTGCAGGAACGCCATAGGTAAGAAATGGTGGTGGCCAGCTCTGGAGAAAGTAACATATATAAAAATTATGGAAAAGGTGCAAAG
This sequence comes from Nephrotoma flavescens, assembly GCA_932526605.1. NCBI lineage: Eukaryota > Metazoa > Arthropoda > Insecta > Diptera > Tipulidae > Nephrotoma > Nephrotoma flavescens. Next base: position 56,602,252 of record OW052220.1, on the reverse strand, counting down.
AACGGCCTACATGCTTATAAGCGGGGCGCTTAGGTCAATACCTACACGCGCTTTAGAGGTTATGTTTCATCTTCTTCCAATCGTATTTTTTGGTAAGCAGATAGCAGCCAATGTGGCTACGAGACTCTCGGCTGTCTCTCAGTGGAAGTGTCTTCACGCGGGACACTCGACGATAATTAGATCGCTAAGGGAAGAACTGGCGAATCTAGATTATATTAAACCAACGTTGTGCTTCGATAAAGGTTTCCGGATCATCTGTTCTTCGAGAGAATCCTGGAGGAACGAATCAATACTGAAAAACGAGGCACTGCAATTTTTCACGGACGGTTCTAAGCTAGACGGTAAGGTAGGAGCCGGAGTCTTCTGTGAGAAGTTTAATGTTAATATTTCCGTTCGTCTCCCTGACTACGGCAGCGTGTTGGAGGCTGAAGTGGTGGCGATAGGCGAAGTCGTGACATGGTTGAAGCATAACGTGGTATCCGTGAGGGATATCGCAATTTATGTGGACAGTCAAGCAGCGGTTAAGTCACAGGTGGCGCTGGATTGCCGATCATCTCTTAACGAGATGAGCGAGTATTTCAGCATTCAGATAATCTGGGTCCCTGGTCACTCGGACGTCACGGGAAACTTCAGGGCAGACGAACTTGCTAGGCACGGCACGACTCTCCAGATGCAGCCGGGAAGGGCAGATCTAGGGAGGTTTATAGCAGCGCTCAAATTGGCGCTCAGTAAGAAGACAATCGCCTTGACAGATGAGAGGTGGACCAACACTCTCACGTGAAGGGTAGCAAAACAGGTTTGGCCAAAACTGGACCTGCGGCGCTCCAAGGCACTAGTATCCCTGGGAAAACGAGAGTTAGGATTGGTCGTAGGGATACTGACAGAACACTACCTTTTTGGGGAACATGCAAGAAGGCTGGGCCAACAGACGAATGACTTTTGTAGAAGTTGTTTGGACGAAGAGGAGGAAGAGACGTTAGATCACTTCCTATACTCGCGTCCGGCACTATCATGCAGCAGGCATAAGTATTTTGGTGTGTACAGTATGGACAGCCTTTCGGAACTCGCGGGCTGTAGAGTGCGAGATATTTTACGCTACATAAGTAGCTCTGGATGGTTTCAGCGGGAGTAAAAGGGAGATAAGATCCTGTGGTATCACAATGGGCCACTACTGGCCTAAGTGTGCGATAGCAGCCACTCTAACCTAAGCTAACCTAATAACAATCAAAAATTGGAGGATGCGTATAATATCAATGCAATACTTAACATGAGAGTTAAAATAAAGCCATTGGAAATTTTAATACCGCAGTGCAAAAAATATCAAGGTTTTAAACATACGCAAAAATATTACTAAAGAGAGACTAGATGCGTGAAATATGTCGGAAAGCATCACTCCCAAGTATGCTCGATTAGTAAAGGTATTACTGCAAAGAGCTACAACGCAGTAAGATGGCTGCGAAGGAAGAAACTACTTGATCCACTAGATCGAAATTTGTAAATCAGTTGTAATAAATTTAATATAATTTAAAAAAAAAACAAGAAATGATATCTAAGTTTGATTTAACATTTAAAAATAATTCTTTAGGATTTTTTTTAGTTATCCTTTGACAAATTAAAGTCAAATAGGTCATCGATGATGTTGAATCATTTAGAGTTAGACAACTTATTAATGGTAATATGGGGTTGTTTTCTCCATAGTTTGTGGAATGGTGTTCTAGTGCTAAAAACTCATGTTTTCCAAAGTGTAAGCTGAATCAATGTGACCAAGCAACAGGTTACTCATAAATGCCGCGTTCAAGAGAAGTCGTCTATTTTCAAGCGTATATATTTTGGTGACTTTCTTTAACAAAAAAAAAAAAAAATTGAAACTATTTTGAATGCTTTCAATTTTTTTTATGTATGCACAACCTAGTACGGATACCATACCGTTACACCGTATTCCAATTGAGATCGAACGTAAGCGAAATAGAGTGATTTATATATCTTTAAATTCACCTGTCTATCGTTTAACAAACCCATACATGGCATTGCCTTCGCAATACTATTTTCAATATGCCTACTGGCGTTTTCGACAAATACCTAAATCCATAATCTCATTGACTCTTTGCAATACTTCGCTGTTGACTTTGTATGAAGTAATTAACTCACTTACTTACATCTATCTAAGTCTTCTTGAAGTTTTTGCGTCTCTAGCATTCCATTAACAGTACTAAAAATTTTCACGCGAAGGCAAATAAACATTTAAATATTTTAATATTTATAATTAAAATTTATAATAAAATTGCATCTTAAAATTAAACCTAATCCTGAAACAGATTGAATATATTTATGGCACTAATTCCTCCACTCTAGTGGATCACACTCAAAGGTGAAATAAATGATACTACACCGTTAAGTAAACTCAAAAGCTGTTTAATTTTAAGAATTTAAAACTGAATTCTGGAAATAACTTATTTCCTTATGTAACAGATTTGTTCTTGAATAATGCTGAAAATCAATGTAATAATTATTTTAAATTTCTTCCACAATAATTAAATTAACATAATCATTTATTATGACCCTGTTAACCAATATAATAAATTGCTAATTAAAAAATATAAAATTTAAGTTACCAGCTAAAAGCAAAACAATTAATTCACACTTAATTTAAATTTAACACGTGAACAAATATGATCAAAACAAACAACGTAATGATCAAATAAGAATATTCTTGTCACCGAACTATTGTTTCACGTACACCGATTCTTAACCACTTTTACCGAATTAATTTCCATTGCAAGAGAATTTAATTTACACTGAATTTAACTTTAACTTACTTGATCATCAATATCGGGTAACTAAATAGGGTTAAATCAGACAAAAACCACCCAGGTCAAACGTTTTTTAAATTTCAATATTTCAGTTCCTGAAACCACTATTGGCCATTGAGACCAATAGTTTCATTCAAGATGAACACACAGTTTGAAGAAATTCTCTCGACACTAAAAGAGAATTTCTTGAAACTAAAAATATTGGTCTCATCAATGGCCACAAGCAAGACCCTATTGTAGTTTCTGGAAAGGAAATATTAAAATTTGGCCATTAAACGGCGTCGCATTATATAGAAAAATCCAGCGAAATTTTGTCCCAAGAATATGCAACGAAATAGAAAAAAAATACGAGAGTACCAAAACACACTGGTGCGCCAATTATGTTTTGTGCTCTCTCTATGCACCTATTTCTCATCTACGATATCAATTAGTGAGTGTAATATAACAGGTGTTTTTTAAGCCTGATAGAACAATGAAATTGTTGAAAATAAAACAAAAAATTTAATTTTTATGAAAAATATACTCTGGCAGATATCAGTGTGGTATACTCTGGCAAATCATCGTGAATAAACTGACGCTTGAACAACGCTACGAAATTGTTAAAATTTACTTTGAAAATCAATCGTCGATACTCGCAACTTATAGACGACGTCAATGGAGATCATTACATCACCATGATCAATGATTTTTTGTTTGAAAATATGGATGACATTGATCCGGACGAGATGTGGTTACAACAGGATGGCGCTACGTACCATACGGCGACCGCAACCATTGACTTATTAAAATCAAAATCTAGCGATAAGTTGATTTCGGGAAATGGACCTGTCAATTGGCCTCCAAGGTCGTGCGATTTGACACCCCTTGAATATTTCCTGTGGGGCTATGTGAAGTCACTGGTTTATGCTGATAAACCAACAACAATTGAAGCGTTAGAGGCCAGCATTGTACGTGTTATTCGTAACATACGGCCAGCAGTGCTCGAAAAAGTGGCCCAGAATGCGCTTCGTCAAGAACAGCCACGGTGCCCATATGCCCGAAATTATTTTCATATTAATGCCATGTATTGATCTTTCAAATAATAAAAACATTAGATTACAATTTAATTTTTTGTGTTATTTTTTACAATTTCAAGTTCTATCGGACTTAAAAAACACCGGTCACACACCGGTAAAAATAAAAAACCAAAAAATAAAGTAAATACGAGAGAACCAAAACACACTGGTGGGCCGAAAATCAATTTTTGGGCTCAAACTTTTTTATTTTTACTATATAAATACAAGTACTCTAGCCCAAAACAAATGAGTAGGCTTAAGCTTTTTTATTTAGGCATTAAGCAACATTTCAAGCCCCATCTTCGATGTTTAAATTTTTAGCTTAGGCTCACACTTGGGATTTTTTGTTTTATTTAACCCTGTAAATGTCAAGAGAATTTCTTCAAACTTTCAAACCTAGCAATGATCTAAAAATATTGGCCCCCTCCAATGGTCACGATATTTTCTAAAATTGTGGAGAATGCCATTACTAGCAAAAGGTGTAAGTGTTTTTTTTATTTTTAATAAAACTAGTTCCGTAGTAAAAATTAGGTTCAAGGTTCGGTCTAGTCCATTTTTTATCTCGCAGATTTGGCTCAAATTTGAGTCAAATATAGTGTCGATGACTAGGTACTCGTTAGCCGAATTCACGTTTACAGGCATAATCGTCCGTTTCTTCATCATAATTCCTACAAATGTTTGACAGATTAAAATCCTCCATAATTGTATCACAGTATTTGATTTACGATGATGTAGGCAAATCAGGTGAAGTATACGTCACGTAAGTTTGTATTGATTTATTGATGGCTATTTTAACACAGTTATGCTCGATCGATGGATTCGTTAAATCAACCAATTCATTTCGCAGTAATGTATCGACAGCTATACGGACCCCGCCGCGGAGAGAATTCCAACTTAACCCATTAAAACCCGAACTATGTTCTAGTGACCCGATTTCTCTGAAAATCGCAATTCACGTATATTTCAAGTCGAAAAATGTAACTGTAAAAAAAAATCAATAAGTCATGTCAATGGGGCTCTGGTATGATATATCATACAATGGGCAGAAACAGTATATTTTTTATATTGTTTCACCTTTTTTAAGCATTTTTGTTAAAAAAAATGCTATATGGTTTCGGTTTGCCGTCTGTCCGTCTGTGTGCACGATAACTTGAGAACGGATAGAGATATCTACTTAATTTCTTCACTAAAAGTTCAAGCAATTCATGATCCCTATTGATTTGGACATTTCTGTGTTATGGGTATTCGGAGATAGGTGGGGTTTTGTTAACCCCCCTCCTTAAAACTGATAGATTTTTTTTTTATTTTCTATTCTATTTTGGTTTCATCGAGCATGTGAATGTGGAATAAAAGTATATCTCGTCTGGATGTGGGTTTGTGTGGGTGGTGTGGTTATGGGGGTGGTAGGTGTGGGAATTTGGGATTTGGTGGATGAAGGTTTGTGTAGGTGGTGTGTGTGTGTGTGGAGATGTGAAAGGGTGATAATATGGGTGGTGCGGTATAGGGTGGTGCGAGTGGTATGGGTTTTGGGGTTTGAATTGGATAGTGGGTGGGGGGTAGTAATAATGTTTAGATGTGGTGGTTTGTGGTTGATTGGGGTCAGTTGAGATATAATGATTGGGATCGGTTGGGCTGGGTGTAGATGGGGTTAGGTGGGTGTGGGAGTGGGTGGTCGTAATATTTGAAATACGCAAATCACACTGCATAGAAGTTCTTTATAGGCAACAAAAATGCTTATAGAGTTCGGCTCCGAACCTTTCCCGTCATTTTTATTTATTTATTTCTGTTTCTAATGATAAATGTAGCAAACAATAATATAAACAAAACATATTACAATTCATTTAAAATTGAAAAAATAAGAAATTTTAACACAAGAAGTAAAAAATTTGGAACAGGGTTTATGTAGAAGATTCTGTGCAAATATTAAGCGAACCAAATCTTTAGTAAATTATAAGAATGGGGCCTTTGTATGTGCTTGTCTGTACAAAAACCGTCTGTTAGTAAACGACTCCATTTAACGTGAACATCATAGCCCGTTGTATGATATACCATACCATCGAAAATATGTCATACTAGAATTCCTTTAATTGCGAGTTATAATTTTTATATTCTTTAAAATTAAATTAATTAGTATATCCTTTTTGTAAAAAAATTACATAACACACAATAAAAGTTAATGACACAACTAATTTTTTATAAAGTCTCTACTTTCCAACGACGTTCCATTTTGTCCTTACTGCACATCGATCAAAATACAACTAAACCTTTTTTATCCGTTAGCTTTTAAATTATTCTACTAGTATACACCATCCTCAACCACTTAAGATAAAAAACAAAAAAATTGTATGTATATTCAAGAGAGAAGATGTTAAGAAAGTAGTTATTTGCATCATACATTGGGCATTAATGGGTTAAGATTTTGTCGTTGAATGATGTTTCATAGATGAATAAACCAGAGTCTTTTTTTTATTTTTTTTTTATTAAATAATTTACAAGTAAGGCATAGCCTTTTTACAATTCTCCTTATATCTAAGGACAATTTTCTTATGCAAAAAATGATAATACAGAAAAACTATAAATATAAATTTAAACTGAGTTTTTTTATTTTTTATTTTTTATCTTTCTTAAACTTAAATTTTTCTTGTTTTAATACAGAATTAACAATTACTTCTAATAAAATGAAGAAAATATGGAATACAACACAATTTATCAATTTAGAGACGAGAAATATGCAAAACATTCCTGCTTGAATTGATCTGACAATGGATTGCAAATTAGGATTAAGGAAATTCCAAAGCTTTACAGCATCATCAGATAAATCACAGTTAAGGACCGACCGCGAATACCTAGAGATGGAAACATGTTTCCTCTTATTGAATAGATACCGAGCGCATGTATTAAAAGCAATCCTTAATCGATCAAAACAAGTTTTCGAGCAACCCGAGTAAATAGAGATGATAGAGCATCACGAGGAGTATAACTTTCATAAGACCACAGGTTGATAAGCGTAGCATAAATTTTAGTGCAAATATGATTGACATGATCGTCCCAATTTAGCTGACTATTCACAATTAAACCAAGGTCCCTAACTTTGTCCACTATTTCAATTCTGTTGCCATCTACCATTATGTAAGAAGACATGAGACTCTGTAGCAATCGTTTATTGCAAGTTATAAGCATGGTTTTGGATTTGCCCGGATTAATGTTAATTAGGTTGTTCCTACTCCAAGCTACGATCCTCGCAAGAGTTTCATTGATATTTAACACGCAAGCCTCCACATTGCCATGCGGAGCTGAATGATAAATTTGTACATCGTCTGCAAATAGGTGAAATTTTACGGAGGTGAGAGAATTTGCAATATCATTAATAAACATACAAAGTAATATAGGACCTAACCTTGTGGAACGCCAGATAATTGGCGGGAAGGCTCGGAGAGTTTCTCATTAAATTTGACAATTTGGTATCGATCTGTTAGATAAGATGCCACCAGCCGGATTGAGGGGCTGAAAAAATTAAACTGCGTAAACAATTTATCCATTAAGATACCATGATCAACAGAATCAAACGCCTTAGAGAAATCAAGAAGAACCAACAAAGACACCATCCCGTTTGAGAGCTCAAATCATCAACGATTTTGGCGAAAGCAGTTGTTGTACTATGACCTTCGCGAAACCCTGACTGGAACCGGTGCAATAGATTGAATTTATCAATATGAGTAAAAATCTGATTCTTCGTGACCTTCTAAAAGACCTTCGATCAAGGAAATATACTAATTGGTCTATAAGTAATCATGCAGTTTAACAGGCCTAGAAATCTTACCTACCGGCAATAAATAAGCCAGCTTCCACGCTTTATGAAAAATTGATTTAGTTAATGCGGTGTTGATTATGTGAGCCAGATATTTAAGAGTTACTGGAAGAATTAAGCGCACAAAAAAAATAGGTATACCATTTGCACCCAGACTGAATGCCAGAGATTGCTTCGTATACCTCAATGTCTGTTACATTACTAAAATAAAATGCATTGACAAAATGAGAGCCAATATAATCAAAATCCCTCAAATTAAAAGGCGGCCCTTGATAACTTGCAGCAAAATGCGTAGAGAATTCTATCGGTTGAAACCGCTTGCTTATTTTTAGAGACCAAACTTTTGAGAAAACTAGAATGCCTGCGGATTTCTTAAATGAAGTGAAGATGTGACCATGCACAGTACTTTGATCTATTTATTGTCCGCCATATACAACTTTGCCACCGAATTAATAGTGCCCGAATATTTTTCTTCCAGTTGAATGCTAGATTTTTTTATTTATGATTTTAGTAAACATTTATCCAGCTTGTCGTACATGGCTATTATTAATGATATATCAGGCAGTCCTGTAGTTTTATTTCCGGAGACATTATTTCCGGCTCAAAGAAAAGTACAGGTTTATCTGGAAGCAACTCTAAGATTTGAAAGGAGCTATCCGAATGCTCCACCTGAGTAAAATTATCAATTAGGCGGCGCTATTGAAAAACACCTTTTTTGACCCAGACCAAATTCTTTGACAAACAGCCCTGTCGAGCACAGAGTGGAGTTAATGGTGCTTTGAAAAACTTCACCTGGGATATTGATTCTATACGATACGTAATCATATTTCAATCCAAAACTTGGTTTCGGCACCGTTCGTTGGGAAAATAGATTATTTAATTGTGTATGCAGTCGACGAAAAACTACTTTCTAGGTTGCGCCACTCGAGTTATATCGTTACTTCGTGCTGACTTTTGATGATCAATTATTGTTGTCGCTATTGGATGGCTGACGGTGATGCTAGTGATTATATGGTATGATTTTTATTCACTAGACTTGGTATTCCGGTCTAGGTGGAGACTGCGGACATGGATCTTGTGACTCGACGTTCTTCTGGTTAAACAGGAGATTGGAACAAAGCATGAACCACACTTGTTCGAAAAAAGAAGTCTGCAACATACTTCTTAAATCGCTTGGTAGTTTATTATTGAAGGCTACTTTAACGCGAAAAACATATTCTAGGAGTTTACAAAACCAAAGTTTTTGCAGATAGATAATGCAGCTTATAAAAACTATTTTATTGGAAATACATACTTTGCTAGATCGTATTAAAAAGAAAGATAAACAAAAGAACTCTTCTTTTAAACTAATTTTTTGGTGGGTGCGCATACGATTTCACTAAAAAAATACTAAAAGTAGTACTTAGCAGTTAGACTTAGCAGTCAAAAATGAAGAAGAGCTATCGTCAAACCATTCTCCAGTTTTAATAACAATAAGTGACGCGGTGATAAACCAAAAAACTGATTTGTTTGCCCAACACCTAGAAAATACCTTCACAAACCACCAACTAGACAACCGGATAATGAATATTTTACACCTAAAAGCAAAATAGACGAGGTATCTATGCTACCAGTTATTCTGAAAGAAATCAAACAAGAAGTAAAAAACCTCAAAGATAAACTAGGCCCTGGATACGACTTGATAACGAGGCAAATAATCAAAGCCCTACCCGAAAAAGCACTAAGGAAACTACAGCACATAATCATTGCTACATTTGATTTTTGTAGTGCTTTGAATAAATACAGCATCAGATTACTGATCATTAACAGTAATAATCATTATAAGTAGGTAATCATAATTAGTAATTAGTCATTAGAAAATAATTTAAGAGTTAAGCTTTTAAGTTTAAATTTAAGTTGTATGAATTTAAAATAAAATTTTTAATAGACGCGAGGTAAGTATTTTAGAAAACATGTGACATAATATGTCGAAACTACTAACTGTATGAGCTATTGAGTATACCTCGACTGTTACTAACTTCTGGCAAACGCTTAATTAGTTCCTGAGAACAAATTTCTTACAAACTGAAGTTTTAGACCCATTTCTCACATTACACCTATAACTTCCAAAATAACCCATCATAACTATGTTGTTTTGTTTTAAACTTCTTTTAAGTTCAAATAAACTATTGCGAGTTGAATTTTGTATACAGATGTGATAAAAATGCCATAGCTTTACTAAATCGTACACAAGTACTTTAGAGAAAAACTCTCAGTACAATTACTGAATTGTAGGCGTCTTTCCAGTGACGCTAATACCCGTCCAAGCTACTACGGATACTCGTCCAAGCTACCAAAGAGATCCTCTATCTGAAGAGTCGCTATTTCACTATATTTCGCATCAATTGTTCTCGATTTTACCGATTGTGTAGGAGCTTAAGGATGTTTTCAGGTGTAGTCCTAAGCGAATGCCGTCCGCTCTGAAGTTGGTCCAAAGGTTTTTTAATTAGAGTGTGAGTGTACTTGGATCATCATCATTTAAGTAAAGGGTTACTCTAATGCCTCTAATGCTGGAATTTCAATAAATTCTAAATTGATTCTATTTTTGAGTTAAACAACTCAAAATCGAAAGCTGGTCGCTTAAAGTTTTTATAATTTTTCCGACATTATACTGTAATTTAATTAAAAGTTGGAAAAATCTGGTTTTGTATATGGTATTCCTGCACCTGATCTTTCAATTTTCTACTTTGCTTAATTTTTCTTGTTGCCTGTCTCACTTTCGATGTAATTTCGACTTACGTGGCCCCAGAATAATCTAATTTAGAATCTCTCATGCACATTTCGTAATTCTAGTGAAATCATGTCTAAATAGATAAAATGTGTATAGATAGGTACACTTAAATATCTAAAATAGTAAAACTAAAATTAATTCATTTAATTGATTTTGGACTGCAGCGAGTACAATTAGCATAAATACCACATTTTAATTATAAAAAACTCTATAGATCAATAATACATTGTTGTGTGTATAAATTAATAATTTATTACATCATGTTTATTAGTAAAGCAATATAAAGATGATAACTTAAAACCTCATTAAAAATGTTGAACGTTATTTTAGTTAATTAATTATCGAAATAATTGAGTGGAATATAATTATATAATTAAACACTATTTCGGTGGGGGTTAATTAATTAGTATTTAGTAGCGCAATTATACAAGATGTAAACACGGGTTAGTTATCTTTCTTCAGTATAGTTTATCATAAGTTGACAACAAAACGCTAGCAATATTTAAAAGGGGAGTTTATTGCAAGTTTGCAGATTGATAGAGTTTGGTAGGCGTCAATTTGATTAACTAGCTTTATCTATATGAAAGCTAGAATATTATTTATGATGCGCTAGAATAACGAAAGCGTTAATACACGGGGTTTACTGATTTTTTTTTAAACGTTAGTATTACTTGGAGGGACTTAATACAAAGTACACCTACGCCTCCAAGATTTAGGTTATTTTTGAAATGTAGCTTCAGTAGCTAAGGTCTGGTGACATCATTATTGTGTAATTTTTTCAGATCGCAACTTAAATTTCAATTCAGCTTAGCTAAATTACAAGAGATATAAGAAATTTTTGAACATTTATCAAGAAATTTATCAAAATAACCTTTTGTGGTTATTAAGTAAAAAAAATTCAAACATAAATAAGATAGGTCTCAAATAGAAGATATTGTACTAAAATAACAAACGGAAAAACAAATTCATTAATTGACCTAATTTTTATCGGAAAAAGGTCGGCCAGACGCAATATTTTCTGATAAAAAGTTTGTTCTCACCAAGATTTCGTCAATATTTCTTTTATGAATTAAATTATATCATTTGTGGAACATTTTAAATAATATCACGTAACATTCCAAAGGTATTGTAAGCTTTTTATATCTGTACACCAGCCAGATTAAGTAAGCTATACATTTGAAATTTTTCATTCAAAATCGGCAACGAGTACCACGGCCATTTAAGTTTATAAAATTTGTGTTACTATTAAATTAATAGCGCTCCATAACATCCTTTTAAAAAGTTCTGCTTTATTTGGATGAACTGTTGTTTTGTACGATACTCCGTTGGGGGTCTAATTCCTACAGAAATGCCCATTACGTACTTCGCAATTCAATTTTGTCTATACATAGGCCTTCCCAATAGAAACGAACCCCACTTTCGTACTTACCCTGCCAATCAACTTTAAAGGATAATTTAAATAAATATCCTTTTCAGAATATCGTTATTGGGATGTCTGGGATCAAATCATAGATGAATTTATTATTTAACGTCAGATTTTCCGCTCACAATATTGTGAATAGCACGACATTTTCGTTATCAGTCAGAAGTACTTTCTAATGAAGACAATACTTAAGTACAGTCTTGGCAAAAAGTATTGAGCACCCATGATATCTTACATTTTTTTTGGGAGTATCAATTTGAAATAAATTGAAACAATTTTTATAGGTTCACATTACTATTTATTTTATAAAACTAATATTTTGTGGGTCCACCTTTTGCCTTAATTACGGCAGAAATTCTTTTGGGTAGAGAGGACGTATGGTGCTTCATTGTTGGTGCAGACAGCGTTTTAGGTCTTCTTTGTTATTTATTGTGTAGCGCCTGACTCTGCGTTTTAATAAACTCCATAAATGTTCTATGGGGTTCAGGTTCGGGGACTGGGCAGGCCACTCCAGAACCTCAATGCCATTTTCTCGAAACCATGCCATTGTGCGGGCAAATTTATGACATGGCGCGTTATCCTGCTGGAATGTAACGCTGTCCGTGTTTGTATCACCAAAAAGTGTTAAAAATGAGGGGATCAACGCGGATTCTAGGACGTTTATGTATTTTGAAGAGTTCATGTGGTCTCCACACACGAACATTTCGCCAATTCCAGAATTAGTCATGCAGCCCCAGGACATTATGCTGCCCCCGCCGTGTTTTACGGTTGGTACCACACACTCTGGACTAAATGCTTCGCCTACCCGGCGACGCACAAAAGGCACACCAGGTGTACCAAAAATGTGAAATAAAGAAAATGTAGAGACTTCGGAAAACTAAAATATTTGTATCGACGAATTTTATTTTAAAATCATATTATTTATTATTATTAGGGCATAGAATTGTTAACTTACTTCAAAGATTGATTCGTCTGACCACACGATATTTGACCTATCTTCTTCGATGAAACTTTGGTATTTTAAGGCCCATTTATACCAAGTCTTCTTGTTTTTTCGAAGCCAGGGTTTCTTCCTGGCTTTACCGCCTTTCTAACCAGCTTCCTGAAGCCTTCTGCGAGTGGTGCGAGCAGAGATTGGTTTCATAATTTCTACTGACAACTCAGCAGCGAGGTTTGAAGATCTTTTTTCCTATTTTTTAAAGCTTCTCTCACAAACTTTCGGTCGTCACGCTATGTGGTGATGCGTTTGGTCCCGGTTCTATACCTATTACTGTGTGATCCAGTAGCGGTGAATCGCTCAATAGTATATTGCAAAGAATGGTGTGAACATTTCACAGTTTTAGAAATCTATACTTCTGATTTCCCTTGCTCGTGCAGAAGCGGTATCTGCACACGTTGTTGTAAACTTAACTCTCTTTCGACATATTGCAATAATGTCACTAAATTTAACAAACCAAAACACCAACCGGATGGTTTATTGCCACACCTGCGGTGTGAGTCACTGTGTTTAGTCCTTTTTATATGTCGAAAAAATAATGAACAAAGGGTTGTTTTTTGTTATACTTATGGTGTACGCCCCAAATATATAGGGTGCTCAATACTTTTGGCCAAGGCTGTATATCCAATGAAGGTTTCATGGAACACGATTTCTGAAAACTTTACTGCGCCTTATCACTAGACACTACTCTAAACAACCACTTGTTTAGTAAGCGGATTCCTGACTATGTTGTGGTGGAACGGAGAAGAAGACGGTTTAACCACTTCCTACTTCTTTCTACATATGTATATCACATTGTTTCAGTTGACGTTTCCTAATTGAGGGTTAATTCATCAGAAGCACAACCCGTGTTCGGGACTATGTATCTTGGATTCCTCGGGAATTGTCTAGAAGGTTCATTTAGATAAAATAACTTAAAGAGAAATAAAGTTACGAGCATTATATTACATAATTTTAATGGTGGCTGTTTCTCGTTTCTTCCGTTTACATTTTAAATAGTCAAGAGAGAAACAGGATCTTTGGGGTTTCGAAAAAACAATAATAGTTTCGTTGTAGTAGCTCGTTAACGCGATTGAAATTATAAGGAGAGCTCATTCCTTCTACTTTTTAACACAATATTGTTAGTGCAGCCGAGAATTAAGAAGTTAAGCCTTTATTCAGGTTGTGAAAGGTGATGGAAGCACAAATTACAAAAGCTTTGTAAGGTTGTACTTCAGTGAAAAAATTTACACCCCAGAGAAAACATAGTTAATTCTAAGACCTCGAAAAATTTATATCTCGGAGCCAAAATCCATAAAATAACGGTGATATTATACGGATGAGTTTTTCATTTCTAGCAAAAAAACAGATTTCAGAGTTTAAAAATGTAAATGTGATGAACCGGAAAATATCACTCACTAAAGAGTGGCCAATCAGAGCCCCTATTAATCAAAACAAACTATAGATATATTAAGAACGGAGAGGCACCCATAAGAGAGTGGGCGCGAGATTCGTACTTCGTCGCGGCTCCCTGGATAGTTCTAATTGAATCAGATGCTGCAGCCGAGTAAATAACACTACATGACATGGCGTACATTATTCGCGCTGAAAAACAAATATTTACATAGTAATGAGTGGCTCGACGACTATTGGTGATAATACGTCGAGAACAAGCAGAAGCTTACTAAATGGGTCCAATCCACAGCGATTAGAGGTAGCTTAGTTGGGAACAAATGTGGCTGGTGTGTGCCAATCATAAATTCAAAGTGTAGTAAATCGAACCGTCACGGCGTTCGCTTGAACATTTGGAAATTCCCGCGGCATAGGCCTTTTAAGGGTGATGGGATTTGTTGAGATGAAGGCATGACTGGCATTTCCAATCTCAGAACAGTACAATTTTGGCAAACCAATCTCCGAAACCAACCGACCAAATGGCACAGTGGTTAAAGCTTTGGCATTTGGATCGGGAGGTACCGGGTTCGAATCCCGATAGGAGCAGGATGCAAGTGAAATTACATAACAGATTACGATCTGTGATGAAATGTAACACATCTATGACCCCCTGTCAGAGTGCAAAACTCATGGGCCGGCCCGTCTTCCATGTCAGTATAGCCCTTTTGTGTTTTACTAACACAATTGTGCGAGTAGGGCAACAATGTCAAAAATTTATTTTTTTAATGTTTTGAACCAACTTACACATTTCCTTTCAAATTTATTTCGTCCGAAAAATAATACTATAACTGTATACACACAATTGTGTTGGTTGTACTTCAAAACAAGTGAAATTTTTATCAAAAACGCCATTACATACTATGATTTTTTATTCACACATTTGTGTGGTTTGGACTTCAATTGAGCCAGTTTTTTTTGGTTAAAAAAGATATAGACTTGCATGGAGTTTGCAATGTGCAGATGGTCTTAAAATCGGTCCTATAGCCGTACGTCATCGAATTGGGTGACTGCCGTAAAAGTAAGGATGGAATAAGCAAACCGCGAAAGAGTAAGGGGCGCCTTGAACAGGGCCCGGAACAGATTGCTGGGATAATAAAAAAAATCGCCGAAACCAACCATATGGCTGCACTAATCCGTCTGGTGCTTACTTTCGGAAGCGAAAGCTAGATCATGACCCCCTTCCGACTGCCTCACTGGTCATATGATCGATATTTGGAAATATTAAAGTTGCTGACGGTCAACTTAGTATTTACATGAAATTTGGAATCACGTAAGTATCTCGGATATTGTGACATTATCGGTTACAAAACCTCCAACCATCTGGCTCAGCGTACGTTGAAACAGCCGCACTCCAACGAATGATTAAAATTAGTCTAACAACAATCGACCGGATTACGATTCAGAGAAAGCTCGAGACTATGCTTATGCGAAAACATCGAATAAGATCTCCATATTATAAAACGTCAAAACTGGAGGCTACATGGATTTGGCCGAGAAAAGAAGCAAGTGTACTCACAATCTGAAGAAGGCTTTTGGTTTTTACGTTTACACATTATCTTGGTTTCTAGAAATTTAGGATACAGGCAGTTATTTCCAATTTTACAAAAAGAAGGACTCAGAGGTATGGCAACTTTAAATATTAAAAAAATTAAGCAGAATGGTAGGGTAAATAAATAAAAGTATCCTTGATAAACTCATGAGGTTGAAGACTATTGAAGGTGGGTTAGGGATTTCTCTTAGAATATACCATTTGAGTGCTCAAAGTAGCAAGAGAAGTTATTAGTAGGTAATCGAAATTGGATATGAAAGGGTAAACGAACTACCGCAAGTATCATATAAATGTTATTTCTTTTGAAGTATCCTATTAATATTCGACTGGTTTTGAAACAATCTCCAGTTGCTCTTGCAATCTTTACCACAACTGCGAAACTCATACGTTTATTCTGAGAATTTCTTCAAAAAAATTAAAATTTAAAATTTTAGCAATGTGCTTCTTCACAAATTTTTCTTTTGGTTGGATTAAACTTACATGATTATCAAAGATCCGAAGGTTAAACAAATTGGAAGTCCTACCGATTTTATAGAAACTCGCTATATTACTGAATCATTGCGGACGGTTGGCGCATGGTTTATAATTCCTAAAGCGCAAGTGACAATCGATTGAATATCCATAGAGGACTTCATTAGCAAATAGTCATCACAGCTTAAGGGAGAAAAACGATATCTACATACTTACTTAGTACATGTATTTTAAAATTGCCCAGAAGTCGGTATACTATTCCTACAATAAGAAAATTGTCGTAAAAATCACAATTTCAATGAAAAGAAATGATTGAAAATAATATTATCAGTTTGCGAAACACAAATTCATCACAGATTTGTAAATTGTAAAACAATAAGTAGGTAATTATGAATCACCCGAGTTTATAAGGCTGTAACAGCTGTGTTGTTGTTATTGTTTAGGTTCTCTTACCCTTAATATTAAAATACAATTTTCTAAATTGTTTTCATTAGCCACATCACCGGTGGCAAAAAATCAAAATATGTACGTATTTCAATAAGTTTGTTGTTATTCCAAATATATCCCATATTTAATAAGCAGATTACGCTGTTCAAGAAAAACAGTTTCATCTCAACATCAATAAGACGATAAAACCAATCTTGGAGCAAAACAGCTAAGCAAATGTTACACAAATATCTATGTAATTGATTTGTATCCAAGTTGTTCCATGGTTTGTGTACATTTGTAGAATTGAGAAAGGTCAATGGTATATTTATTATAAAAAAACATTTGCAATGAAATTATAACAAGTAAAACAAAAACTTACCAAATAAATTTTACCAACAATAATAAATTACATTGATTTGTTTCCATTTTACAGACGAAACTAAGTGAAAAAAAATTATGATGATCTTTCAAGTTTGTCTGGTTAAAATATTTTATTATGTGTGCTGTTGCAAATTTTCATCTCTTCGGACGCAACGAAAAAAAAAACTTTTGAATGCAATAAAATACTACACAAAACTTTTTATGCTTATTTACTGTGGGACAGTAGTTTTATTATACTTAGTTTATTATTAGAACACTAGGTAGGGTATATTAATATGAATAACAACAATAATTATTTTGTTATCAATTTCACTAACTAAAGCCCAACTTCCGATAAATTTTTTTTAATTAACTGACATTTCAAGGTTTCTCTTTACATTAGTACACTTTTCTTGATTCTTCTTATTGTTGTTGTAATTATTTAAATAATTTGATTTTTAATTTACTTGTGTACATACATATGTAAAACCTATATTTATTTTAATCAATTTAAATTCTTTATTTCTTTGCACTTAATGCAAGTAAAAATCCTGTTATTACTGTAAATACGAAAGTAAAAAAAAATCTTCTGTCAACAATATACATAAATTTGCACTCAAAACTCAATAACAAAATGATTACAATTTTGCACTTATATATAAATTAATCACAGCACTTTATAATTAACTAAACAATTAATAATGTACAATAAATTTAAACAAAATTAGCAATTAAAAATTATGAAAAAATTAATTTTTTTTGTGTATCTATTTTTTGACACATGTAAAGTGTTCTTTTTTCTTATGATTCTCAAGTTATGTAATTAATAAATATTAGAATATTTATTAGATACACGAGATAAATACATAAAACAATAATTATGCCGTTTTTAGATTAGGTTTTTTATGATTGGGAATATAATTAAGTTTTTATTTTAAGTTTAATTACAGAAATTTTTATAAATATCACCACCGGTACGACATAGAAAATAAATTTTTCTCTTTACGATACCTACACACACGTAAAAAATATGTTTGTATGGATGAACACAGGGTACCACTTTACTGACGAGTAGTCAAGTTTTGCTTTAAATTTTACCGTGTGATTAGTGAGATTCTCGATTTTGCTCAATCCTGTTGATAGGTGTTTTGTTCATAGGGTTTGGTTGTTCATTCCGTGATCGCACTCTTTGATTCTTTCGTCGTGATTCTTTCTTCGTTTCCTTCACCTTCATCTACCTACAAACTAATTTTATGACGGGGAAATTTTTGATTCTTTTTTCAGCAACATTTTTTTTTAAAAAGAATCAAATTGTGGCAAGGCTCATTTGGTTGGTATATACCGTGACTACGTAATGCATTTTTGAAAGAGTGGCGTATTTAAAACCCTTTCGGGTTTAAAGAAAATTCTTTTTTTTTTGCTACTATTGAAGTTAACCATACACAAATGTGTATGTAAATAACCAAAATTTGTAATGTCTTACGGAGTTTTTTATATGTTATCAAATTATTATATTTTTTTCTTTTGAAAAAAATATAATAATTTGATAACATATAAATTAGTTAAGATACTAATTATTTGTGTTCGATAACATAACAATTATTTTATTATAATTTATAGTTATAGTGTTATTTTTCCGACGAAAACAACTAATAAAACTAATAAACCTTAATTTAAACTTACTTTTTTTATTTTATTAAAGCATTAGAGTTTTTAATGTATTGTGAAATATTCTTAACTCAAATTAGATTCGTTTCGATTCTAACATAATGGTAATGAACCACACACACACACACACGTACTCGGAGCCGGTATGCCAAAATTTTCAATCGGTTAAAGTAATGAAACACCTATTCGATTTCCATCAAATATCAATGTAGGTTTCTACGACTAGAAGGGTAACAAAAGTTGCCAAATCCATTGTTGTAACCATTTCGATCCCTTTTAACATTTTCACGTACTGCGTTTTGCAGTAAAAGTAACACAAGCAGCACTTGCCTTTCACGCAAAATTCGAGTGCGGCACGTGTCTATGTATGTGTAAAATTATTTTCATTTTATATTGAATGCTTGGGGAAATTGGATAGAAAAATCAAAAAATAAAATTTAAAAAATCTAGAAGGTATTGAAAAAAATGCAAAATTCTTCACATTTGCTCAGATCTTTATTTTTTACCAAAATTTATTTTATCCGAAATGAAAATATGATTATGAAACCTTGATGGGATATAGTGCATCCCCTTGATGCGATATAGTGCTATAGAAAGAGAGAGAGATTAGTCGATAAAACAAATTCCAACCTTATTTTTTTTTGTTTATTCAAAACTATTGCTACAAACGTGCTGCAGAAACATATATTTTAAAATTTTGTTTATAGGCGAAGAGATAAGATCAAGAAAAACGTATCGTGTTGCCGCACTGTGTGGAGAAGCACTTTTGCGCATTTTGTTCACCAGCTGTCAGCTACTTTTTTGCAAATCGCCAATAGTATTGCTGTACCAAATCCATTTTGTAGGGGAAACCAAATTTGCGGACATTTTAGTGCCTAATTTTAAATTTAAATAAATCAGAATAACTTTTTCTTTTTGTGATAATTTGTTATTTTATTTTTATTTCGAACTAGTTCCGAGAGCTCTCTATTCATCAGCTATTTGTATTTTAGCAGCTAATGGGGAGGGCCCTAATGGCTTAAGTAACTCTCACGGGAATGAAGGAGGTCTCTACGCCCTCCTGCTTATCCCTTCTACAAAGCTTTCTATTAAAATTTCGGAGCGGAATCGAAACCACGGTACCTCCCGATACCAATGCCACAGTTTTGACCTGATTAAAAATATTTTTTAGTGGACAAAATGGTTTATTTAATTATTATTCAAACAAATACATATGCATTTTTTATTTGTATTGGTGGTGGTATTTTGTTAATGTAATGTGGTCCATAATTTTTAAACAAGAAGCAGTGCGTTGGATGGAATACATGTATGTATTCCTCTTCAGACTGTGTTCACGGAATGAGATAAAAAAGCTGGCTTTTTTACTAACTTTTGCTTAAAAAATTTGTCTACAGTTGTCTATCGCACATCCTTTAAAAAAATGTCATAACACAAAAAACAGTTTTGTGATAAATGCATTTTAAATTGCTATACTTGATTATTTATTTTATAAAGCTAATAATGAATAATCTCAGCATCATCACAGTAGCGTTAGCAATTAACAAAAATTAAAATTCATTTATCTCAAAACTGTGTTTCAGTGTTGACAGTTTTTAAGAGAATGTGCGATATGTTTTCTGTTGTTTTGTATTTTTTGTTTACAATTTCTGCTTTGTTTACGATTAGATGGGGCTTTATTTTAATTTAATCGAATAATCGTATGTCTGGGGATTACAAATACACAATATTCGGTTTTATACACACATCACAATTTATAAATTATCAAATAATTTATAGCCCAACAGTTGTAACAAAATAAAATTTTTGGTTGTCATCCTATAATTGTTTCACTTAAATGCATCTCGCATATTTCTTTCATTTATTTTATATAATAACCTTAAATTAAATTATTTAAGGCGATAACCTAACAAATTCATTCAAAAAATGCCAAAAATAAACAACAACAACAAATATTTAAGCAAAATTATTGCTCATACTTCCGGTTATTTTTGTTACTATGTTGGTACGAATTAGATTATTTGCTCAAAAGATGGAAAAATTTCAACTAAACCGAGATCAAATTGGGCGGGACTTGAATATAAAGATTTGATTGGCTGAAGCGTTGGATCAAAAATAATCCCTTTCCGTGAACTAAGCATCAAAAAGCGTCTTAAACCCGTGATTTGCAGTCTCGTGCAACGCATAGAAAGGGTGTAGTAGCGAATGAGCCCTCTTACCCTAGTAACAGTTATTGAGCAATTTTCAAATTACGCAAATGTAGCGCAAAATCACCATCAAAAAATTTTACTTCAAAATCATCAGTCAAAAAATATTTCTCTTTTGCGTAGAGAATTTGGCAAGGATGGCGACTGGCGTAAGTAAAAATTAGAATTTTAATCTTAAATTATTTCATCCATCCATTTAACTATTCGTAATCTATTTTATCATATTTCCGCAATGTTTGTTTAAGATTTTAATTAGAGACGTTTTTATTTTAGAAATTGTATACTTATCCTGATAATTTCCGTGCTTACAAAGCATTGATTGCGGCCCAATATTCCGGTGCCAAAGTCACAATAGCAGCCGATTTTGTGTTTGGTGAAACAAATCATTCGGAAGAATTTTTAAAGAAATTCCCAGCAGGAAAAGTAAGTAGTATTTTCTAGTGAACGGGAATTAATTTTCCCAGTTTTAAGTGAAAAGATTAAAGAAGTGATTTTGTGAGGTTAAGTCATTTTTTTTTGGAATGTGCCGACATTTTTGATGACGTGATTAATGTTTTTTTTTTATGTTTGTAGGTGCCAGCTTTTGAAACAAGTGATGGAAATTATTTGTTCGAAAGTAACGCCATTGCATACTATGTAGCGAATGAACAGCTTCGTGGCAAAACTCCTTTACTGCAAGCGCAAGTCGCCCAATGGAGCAGTTACGCCGATAGTGAAATATTGCCAGCATCATGTTCATGGGTATTCCCATTACTTGGAATTATGCAATACAATAAAAACAACGTTGAACGTGCAAAGGAAGATGTTAAAACAGCTTTAGCCGTTTTAAATCAACGTCTTCTAAATAATACATATTTGGTCGGCGAACGCATCACACTTGCTGATATTAATGTATTTTGTACATTGCTACATTTGTATCAATATGTTTTGGAGCCGTCATTCCGGGCTCCATATGGCAGTGTAACAAGATGGTTTAACACAATTTTAAATCAAAAAGAGGTTAAGGCTGTAATTACGGATTTCCAAATTTGTTCAAAAGCCTTAGAATATGATCCAAAAAAATTTACTGAATTCCAAGGTAAAGTAAAGGGAGGAGCAGGTGGAGCTGAGAAAAAGAAGGAAGAAAAAGCACCAAAAAAAAAGGAAGCAAAGATATCCGAACCAGCTGAAGAAATGGATGCTGCTGAAGCTGCACTCGCCATGGAACCAAAATCAAAGGATCCATTTGAAGCACTCCCAAAAGGCACTTTCGTAATGGATGATTTTAAGCGTAGCTATTCAAATGAAGATACATCTGTATCAATTCCATATTTCTGGGAGAAATTCGATCCTGAAAATTACTCAATTTGGTATGGCGAATACAAATATCCCGAGGAATTAACTAAAGTGTTTATGAGCTGTAATTTGATTTCGGGAATGTACCAACGTCTCGATAAAATGCGTAAACATTCATTCTCATCCATGGTTCTATTTGGCGAAGACAATAACAGTACCATTTCTGGTATTTGGGTATGGCGGGGTCAAGATTTGGCATTCACCCTATCACCAGATTGGCAAATTGATTATGAAAGTTATGAATGGAAGAAATTAGATCCAAAATCGGAGGAGACAAAGCAAGCGGTACAAAATTATTTTGCCTGGACCGGTACAGATAAAGAAGGTCGTAAATTCAATCAAGGCAAAATCTTTAAATAAATTAGGTATATAACTTTTCATTTTTTTTACCCATTTATTTGATAACCTAAGCTAACCATCTTAAAATTAAAAGAAATATTTTTTTGGTTCTAATTTATATGCTCTGTTGAAAAGAATTAAATACGAAAAATAATATAAACGAAAATAGAAATTGTTTTTTCTTGCGATTTTGGCATTTTTCTTATTGACGTCATTTGAAATCGTCGTATTCCATATTGACAAGGTATAAATGTAAACAGCTGATGAAACGGTGAACGTTTCGATGCTGAGTAAATTGTAAACATTTCATTAATGGATTGTAACTACATCCTTTGGCCGGTATTTACATGTAAGTCGAGACACAATAATGAGAGCACTAGAATTTTGATAAAAAGTGGTTATTAAAATTTTCATTCCCTCAAAACTATATTTAAATAATTTTAGGCATTTTTCTTGTCGGTGGTAATTGCGAACCAAACAATTTTTTGACATTTTAAAAGAAAGTGAATTTTTTCCTTCAAATTGTATGAGTGAGTGAGAGCGCTGTGAGCTATAGTTTTTTGTGCGAAAAGTGTTATTTTTCAATAAAAAAATCTGTATAAATTATAAATCAATTTCAGTTTATAAGCATATATATTAACTAGATAAAATAGGCAAAACTCTATTAAAATAATGTGCGGAGGTTTTCAGTGCTCGAAAAATGCATTAATTGCATTAAATATTCTATACATTGTGAGTATCCATCATCAACATCATCAATCGTAATCATTGATTGTTTCATTGAAAAATTTCTCTATGGATTTCAAATGATCGATTTTCTAGTTTTTACTACTTAATTTAAATAAAATGTAGAATTTAGGTTACATAACTTAATTTAATGCTGGTTCTATAATTTCATTTTTATTTTTGTGGTTTTGCAGCAAGTCGGATTTTTATTAATTGGTGTAGGAATTTATGGACGCGTCTCATCCATTGTGACGAACCTTCCAATTGTTGGAGGAATTCTTGCTTGCGGTGTGATACTAATTTTAATTTCTATACTAGGATTGGCCGGGGCTGTTAAACACCATCAAGTTATGTTATTCTTCGTATCCTTTTTGAATTACTTATATCGACAGAAAAATAATTGTTGCGGTTTACATTATTTTTCTAGAATTTTTTGTTATCTCGCGTCCAGCGTGATAAGAAATATGTTAGAGGTTTTTTAAAACGTATTTTTAGATTTAACGGTCGCAACTGGTTTGCATCACTTTAGATTATTTATGTTTAAATTTAATTATTTACAAAAACCAAACAAGAAGTTTTCCTTAAAATAATTTTTATAGTACATGATAATCTTATTTTTATTGTTCTTGATTCAATTCTCTATTGCTACATCTTGTTTAGCTGTGAATTCAGAGCAACAGAAGCAGTTTGCTGAAGAGGTAAGTAATTTTTATTTTATTTTTCAATATCCAGTAAACATGTTGAGAGTTTAAAATACTTTTATCGATTGTGACAGGAGTACAATTCTAATTTCTGGCGAAATGGTTGGCCTCTCCTCGTTTGTTGTGTATATACAACAATGCGAGGATGTATCGTAGTCACTTTGTTGATTTACGCGATTAAATGGCATCGAAGGCAGGCCTGTCAATGTTGTAATTAGGAAGCTCTTTGGCTTATCTCATCCTAGTATGCGACTATCCTTGTTTTTTTTCACAAGCCGCTGTACCGCAAACTTCAATTTCATTATTATTTACGGACGGAAAGGGCTTAATTCACAATTCATAAAAATATGATAAAATCGTGCGCCCTGGTTTTCAAGTAACCATTGCTATCCCATAAAACGCATATACAAATATAAAACGCATATACAAACACCTCATAAATACTTCTACTTTTTGTTATACAAACTTATTTAGGATGTGTTAATTAGTAAATATTCTGGCCCGAATTTTTAGATTTCTACTTGAAAAAATAAGATGGGTCAAGTAAGTAAAGTAATAAATTTGCCGAAATGTTGATTAAATCAAAATTAGTTTAAGGTTGACCTAAATGGCTGTCATATACTCATATGACTGGCACGAATTTTTTCCTTACCGACCAAATGGCACAGTGGTTAAGGCTTTGGCGTTAGGATCGGGAGGTACCGGGTTCGAATCCCGATAGGGGCAGGATGCAAAAGGGATTTTTCATCATCTGATTACGATCGGTGATGGAAATTAACACAACTATGACCTGTCGGAGTGCACAACTCATGGAATAGGCCGACCCATCTTCTATGCCAGTACTATAGGCTGACATGGAGCTATGCAATGTGCAGATGGTTCTACGTAAACCGAACCTAATAACCGTACGTCTTCTCGATTTGGTAAGCAATGCGTAAGGTAGGACGTCAAAAGTGGACTGCGACTATCTCTATCTTCACGTCCACTCGACAAAGGTTTGTCAGGTCATTTAACAGAGGAGCACTAGAATAAAAAGTTTAAGTCTGCTTGATTCTAGATTTTGACAAGTGCAAAGCCAATGTAGTAAGTTTCTTCATCTTCTCCTCTGTGGGGAATATCCCTTTTCCGGCCGGCCGTATGTAAATTTAGATGAAACAGAATGAATTTTTTTTTCTTGAACTCGAAAGGGATATCAAGTCTGAACATCCCCTCACAGGATAGTGACGTAACGTAATTGTGTAGTCGGAGGTTTGTGGGATGGTTCTATAACTAAAACGGATGAGTAGCCTATGTTCATGCAGGTTCACATGGAGTAGAGTTGCGGTTCGTAGCTGACCTGGCTGCCATTTGCCTACCTGTTGAATATTCACGGGTGTGAGAGGAATGGGAACGTGAACTCTACTGTTTGAGTGGATGCACTCCTAAGTGTCCCTCTGATCCACAAACTAGATTAGCTTTCACCAAAGACTTAAAGTTCGAGCATTTAAAGCTGACCATCGGACAGTAATCTCGTATAATGAAGAAGTTTGTACTTCCTAGTGGAAAGGATCAACTTAGATATGTGTGGATCCAGTTTGTGAATGACTCTTCCACGTCCGTTCCGTATATGTAAGTGCCCGCGTGATTGCTCTCGGTTTGACTTTGTTAATTTATGTTCGAATTATGCAGAACTTATACCCGAGCGATTTCTCAGCGGAGTGAAGGAGGGAGCCTAGTGCAGTTTCTACAGATTTCCCTTTACAATATGAGTGTTGAAGTCTCAACAGGTTATTTAGGTCGATCGAGAATCTGGTATATGCTTCTATTTGTCTCTTTAACATTTTTAGAATAAGAGGATGTGAGGTTATAGATCTAAAGTTTTCAGGATTCTAATCAAAACTTTTCCTCGCCTTAGGTGTAAATATAACCTTTATTAACACGAGTCGCCTGAATGACCTAGTGTGTAAGTCAGTAATTTGCATTTGAAATTCAATACTTGAATTTTCATTGATAATCCCAAATGTTGACTACGATATTGTGTAGTTTGAATCATTAATTGAGAGTGATCGGAAAGTCAATTTATCGATCGATCGATAATTCAAGTCGATCAATTTTGAAAAAAAATATCAAGTGGTTGATATAGCAGATACCAGTGACTTAACAAAATTGAGAATTTAGATGCCCCCCCCCCCCCCCCCCTCAATACCCTTCCCATCATGCTTAATCCTACAAGGTTTACTCAAAGTCTAGTAAAAGGACAAGCAGTTAAGACATGCCCAAGTTCCATTTAACATGGCCGAACTTCAAAAGTTCTACCAAAATTCTCGTTAAAATTCCTATCTAGTTTGCATCTGTCCAAATTCCAGAGCTTCGCAAAAAATTTGGATTGGAATCCCAAACCAGCTCTACAAACGAAATTTGAAAAAAATCTGTTAAGAATTGGTCTTGTTTCTTTCACTATAGCTGACTTGCAGAACTTCGTGAATTTCAAATTTACACACTAAAATTGTTCATAATTTGTTAAAAAATTGCCTATTTCCATTCAGGAAGCTCGAATTGGAGAACTTCAAAAATTTACGTTATAATCCTAATCCAGTTGGCAGCAAACGAAATTTGACAATTATTGTCCAAAGTCCATTAAGGCACCTTAGAGTACAAATCACATTCCATAAACTAAAATTTTACCATCAGAGTTCATAATAAATAAATCCAGCTATATGCGGATTTTTTGATTTTAAAAGTTGGATTTTAAAAGAATGGATTTTGCAAGGAGGGTTCGTACCCATTCCACTTTCTATAGCCGTCTTATAAAAGAACGGTAACCGTTGGTCGGCGCAGTCTTTCAACTTGACTTGGTTTCGATACTACATCCTACAATTCGGCAAGGCTCCTTTGTCTGTTTAGCCTGTTCCAGCATTTCATTATGCTTAACTCTTTGTACCATCGAGATCTTGGTTTTCCTCCTTGTGTCGCACTTCTTATTCATCCATTTTATCTCCCCCTTGGAAAACAAGGCCAAAGTTCCATTAGCAGTAGCCCAGCAAGAAAATCACTAATGACTCATCAGCGACAAACCAGCATGACATATAGAAATTTATCAGCCTGAGCTGAATTGTTTATGACTTGTCTGAGATCAGTTGTATCTGAGAAGCCACAGACGAATCGTATGTGACATGTCTGAGATGATTGTATGTGATATATCTGAAATAAATCGTTTATAATATGTATGAGATAAATTTAACAAAAATGTTTACATAACATACACAAAATTCAAATATCTATGGTGTTGACACAACTAGTGGCCAAGAAATAAACTGCAAGCTTACTTTCATATGGAAAACATTAAAGACTTGTCATACTTGTTTCACTTAAGACATTATCATGAAAGATAAAATGTATATGACATATCTGATGCTTGTCGTCGAACGTGAACAGTTGATAAACTAATTTGACTTGTCATAAATTAATCATCTAGACAACATACGATCAAAAATCAACAAAAAACTATTTTTTTTTATTTTTCAAGCACATTAAGATAATCGGTAAGACATAGAAACATCGTAAAAAACTATTCAAATGCATGTTGACAAATTTTCAACTGGTAGTACGCGATTTGTTAGAGAGCCAAACTAATTATTATTGTTAGCTTGGTTTAAATCTGTAATCGGTCCCTGAAGTAGCGGAGAAAATGGATGTGCTTATATGCAGTGATCCGCCGTACTTGGATTACTGATTAATTGGATTACTGCGTTTCATATCTTGGTAATTGCAATCTAGTTGCGAAAACCGAATAACTATGAAATGCAAAAAAAACGAATCTGTAAGTGTGCTCAGAATTTTATTTCACATGACATTAAAAGTTACAATTTTTATTAAACTTTTGCTGTTGCACCTTCTAAATACAATGACAGATTTCAAATAAATGAAACCAGGAGACTAGGCAGACCAGGCTAATTTTATGTCGAATAAAGTTTTGTGAAATTTATAAATCTCGATTGCGATGTGTCACTAATATATTTGAATATCGCAAAGATTTATTGAATTTAATACTTCGCTCTTGCTAGAGTATTCTGTTCAAGTCGACACTCACACACATACACAGAACTTTTAGCTCGGCTGTGTATGCGAACTATCAGAGCCACTTCATAATTAAATTCTGTCTAAGTAGGGTGTGCAAATTCGTTCTTAAAATAGTTCAAATGTTTGTTTTATTTTTTCTTTTTTAGCGGAAATATTTTGCGATCAAGAAAAATATCAATAGGCCCAGATCACGGGAAACTGTAAAATAAAAGTGGTAAAAAAAGAAAAATAGCGAATTTTGAAATAAAATTGTGCACGGTGAAACAACAACAATTCAGTGTATTAATTTAGTGCGATTGCGAGTGGAAAGTTACTTTTGAAATTGCGCGGAACAGCACAGCGGTCGGTCAAGCAGTCATGTTGCGCAATTCAAGTGGAACATTCCAGAACAAAAAACACTATTTTCTGGATTTTTGAGGCCGGTGAGCACAATTGAAAAAAAATGAAAGGTGAACGTGTCAGCATTCAAAAATTGGAGGGCGTTCAAAATTCTCCGATGTGGAAATTCCAGATGCTTCAAATCTTGGAAGCAGCTGTACTATTTGACTACGTTGATGACACAATCGATAAATCAACTGTTGCGAGAGCAAATAATGTGACGGAAATTGTGACTTGGAAAATAACAAACCCAAAAGCAAGGCGGACAGTTTCAACTACATGCGGAAAACAGTCAATACGGCTAATCATGGGCTGTGTTACAGCAGGTGAAATGTGGACGGCGCTCACAAGTACGTATCAGCAAAAGTAGGAGAGTAATAACTTATTTTCTGCAACAAAAGTATTACAACTTCACTAGCCGTCAGACGACATGGCGACTTTCATATCAAAATTAATAGAAATTGTAAAGCAGTTGAGAGATCAGAAGGCGACCATATCTGACTCGATGATAATTCCGAAAATATTGAATACGATGCCTGTCGAATACAATCATTTCAATACCGCATGGGAGTCTGCGAGTGCAGCAGATCGAACACTAACAAATCTGAAGGCGTGTTTGATGGCGGAAGAAATGCGGCAACGAGCACGATCTTCGGAAAAACACCATATGAATTGTGGCACAACAAGGAAGCGAAGATTGACCATTTGAGAATTTTTGGTTCGGAAGTCTTCGTGCACATTCCAAAGGAAAAGCGACAGAAACTCGATGCAAAGGCCACCAAAATAAGTGTACCACCAAAAAAAGGTGTAATATCATACGACGTGGTATTTTTTTGAAGTAATCCATGGCAACGCTCGACATGGTAGCTGAAGAAAAAGAAGCGTCTAACATTTTCTGCATCGACGCAACACAGTGCAATGTTGGCAATGAGCGAAAAGCCGAGGACATACGAGCATGCGATACAATCGAGTGATCGCAAACAGTGGGAGCATGCAATGGACGAAGAGTACGATTCGCTCATTAAAAACCGTACATGGACTTTGGTTAAGGCATCAACTTACGAAAGAGTAATCGACAATTGGTGGGTCTACAAGACCAAGAAAAATCCGGGTGGAAGCATTGATCGCTACAAGGCGCGATTGCCAGTGCGAGGATTCACGCAAGAATATGGTATCGAAGAAACCTTTAGTCCAGTGGTGAAGTTTACATCGATCAGAGCGATCCTGGCATTGACAGCGGCGAAGCAAGAGGTTGAGGCAATTCGACGTCAAAACGGCATTTCTAAATTGAGATTTAGAAAAACATGTATACATGCGCCAGCCGATTGGATATGACGATAGTAGCGGAAATGTGTGTAAGCTATCCAAAAGCTTGCATGGACTGAAACAGGCGTCACGCTGTTGGAACAAAAGATGCACTACTTTTATCAAAAATTTTGGATTCAGAGCAAGTGAATTGGATCCATGTGTTTTCGTCTGCGGCAGAAAAATGGTATGTTAATCCTTGCAATTTATGTTGACGACGGTTTGATTGCTGCGGACACGGGAAGACATTACGCCGATCATCGAACATTTGAAAAAGGATTTCGAGATCAAGGTTTTCGAGTTGAATTGTTTTCTGGAACTTGAAACTGATCGGCAATCGGGCGGATCGATTCACATAAATCAACAAGGCTACGCAAGAAAAGTCATCGATCGTTTCAACATGACGGATTGTCTGATCTATTTGGCCGTCACCACCCTGCCAGATATCAGCTTCGCAGTTGGAAGTGTCAGCCGATATTTGGAAAAGCCAGCTG
The DNA here is from genome assembly GCA_932526605.1 of Nephrotoma flavescens. Taxonomy (NCBI): domain Eukaryota; kingdom Metazoa; phylum Arthropoda; class Insecta; order Diptera; family Tipulidae; genus Nephrotoma; species Nephrotoma flavescens. The sequence continues at coordinate 56,571,940 of OW052220.1, read as the reverse complement.
CAGCACATGTGAATGCAGTCAAACGCATTCTGAAGTACGTTCGAGACTCGATGGACACTGGAATTCGTTTCGAAGGCAAAAACGATCTGGATTTCTGCGGATACAACGATGCGGACTATGCCGGCGCCACACAAACGAGACGATCAACGTCGGGCTATGTTTTTATGTCTGGTGGTAGCATCATCAGCTGGGGATGGGAACGCCAGAAAGTTGTGCTTTCGGCGACTGAGTCGGAATATATGGCATCACACGCCATAAAGGAATTGGTCTGGCTACGAAACTTGCTGGGTGAACGTCAGCAAATCGAGAGCGATGCGCCCATATTTTTAGAGAGCACAATAAGACTGGTGAAGAATCCGGAGTTCCACAATAAAACACATCGACGTGCGGTATCACTTCATTCGTGAAAAATTTGAAGACGGAATTTTCGAACTGAAGTATGTGCAATCAGATGAGGAGATAGCGGACATCATGACCAAAGCGCTATCAAAACCAAAGCATCATTTTTTCTGTAAATTAATGAGTGTAATGCCAAAGAATTAACGTAGTTGGCATCGACTTTAAACAAAAAGTGGGAGTATTGAATTTAATACTTTGCTCTTGCTTGAGTATTCTGTTCAAGTCAACACTCACACACATGCACAGAACTTTTAGCTCGGCTGTGTATGCGAACTATCAGAGTCACTTCATAATTACATTCTTTCTAAGTATAGGACGTGCAAATTCGTTCTTAAAATAGTTCAAGTGTTTGTTTTTTTTTTTACAGCGGAATTATTTTGCGATCGAAAATAATCTCAATAAGATTAAAATTGAAATTGTGTATCGCGATAATTTTTGTGTCTTGGTAACCCTGGTTGGTCCAAATATATATTTACCGGTTTATTGGGTATTTAAATATTTAATTAAAAATTTGATCATTTTGATCATGATCAAGGATTACAAATTTTGCTCCAATTAAGCACCCTGAGCGTTCTATTCGAACTAACTGCTTTGTGGACGCACTATTTGTTTCGAACGCCTAGGTGTTTTTACATGCGAAAAAATAATTTTTACACTGGGCCGGTACGGTACCTCCATTTTAACCTAGCCCAGTGCCTGGCTCAGTTTAGCGTTACCTATAAACCATTAATATGGCGGTATGAATCTCAGATTTCGCCCCCAGAATCGGAACTTACGTAGATAGATTTTCATAATAATACGCCTTAATGCTGTGTATGGAAATTCTAACTTGTCGAAAAAGTATTTGTTTAGGCGTCTAGGAACTAAATAATTTAACAAAATGATTTTACTTCTAGGATTTTTTACGGACACATTTAGACTGAGATTCTTTAATATTTTTTTAAATATAATTTTAGGGGTGGTCTGGGGTATCCGTCACCATCAAAGGACGGGTTCAAACTGCATTTAATTGTTGTGGGTTTAACTCAACATCAAAGGAGAATCCTTATGCATCATGTACTGAAGTAAACGTAAGTTTTCAATTTAATTAAAACTCTATTCGGTATTATATATAAAAATATATTTTATTAGGCTATCTGCTGTGCGGGGTCGGTAGAACAATCTTGTTCATGCCCGCCATGTATGCCAAAACTTGAAGACTCAATTGACTATGCTTTCAAATTATGTGGCGGAATTGGTTTATTCTTTAGTTTTACTGAGGTAAGTAATCTAGCAAATTATTATGTGCGATTTATTAGCATTTTGGGATTATTCTAACATTTTTTAATGGTCAAGCGGTTTCGCATTGTGCTATATTTTGCATTATCACTAATTATATTAACATATTCATTATTATTGGTATACTAAACTATTTTGTTTTATATTTAATCTGTATTTTGTAAATATTTAAAATTTATACCAATTGTAACGATATATACATATAAATACATTTTTAATCTCACATAACACTAATCCATTTTGGTTATGGTTTTCCAGTTTTTTGGTGTTTGGTTAACAGTACGCTATCGCAATCAAAAAGATCCTCGCGGTAATCCGAGTGCATTCCTTTAAACATTATGCAAGTTTACATACAACACAGTGTATACAACTAATGCTAAAACAAACAAATAGAATATTGGTTTTGTTTTCATTTTGATAAATTTACAATTTTCAATTTACAGAAACTATAAAATAATTACAATAACCATTAATCATAATGCATTTAAAATAGGTTTGTTGAATTATATAATTTTCTTAAAAATGAAAGCAGCCAAAAATTTTTAATTGCATGGTATAATTGTAGCACCTGTATAAAAAACATTAAAAGAAAACATTTACCGGGTGTTATTGGAATAAATTTTTGGCTGAATTACAATTACTTAATTAAATAGCACTATTTTGGTTTGGATCTGTACTAATCTAAATTATATGTTTTTATATTTAGGTAATTGCCGTTTTTATTGCACGCCAATATAGAAATCAGCAAGATCCACAAAATGACTTACCAGCTCGCGCGGTATTTCCGCAAAGTAACTATCAATATTAAAGAATTTTATTTATTTTATACATATACTGTGTGCCTGACATCCATTTTTTTTTTGGTTAAATTTCCAACTAACTACATAAATTGATGGTTGGTTCGTACCATTTATTGATAGATGTCTCTAAATTTGCTTGAATGCAGTTAACACCCGAATTAACTGCAAATTTTACTTTATTTAGCAAATTTTAATTAAACATCGGACAAACTAACAATCAATTAAGTTAGTCAGAAATTTAGATAAAACAACCGGTATCAGGCACAAATTCATGGTATCAATTTTATATACAATACCAAAGAACTGTGTTTATTTTAGTTATTTTTTTTTTAAGTACCTACCAGATAAAATAATTATGCATAATGTACATACAAAATATTTATATATTTACAAATCTGTGGGGGTTACAGAATAATCCTTACTAGTTTATATATGGAAAAGGTAATCTGTAACGTGTGATAAATTAAAAAAAATTAAAAAAAAAAAATATTGAAACTTGACTGGACTATTTAGATGTAAGATTTGTGTTATATATTTAGTAGAGCGTTTATTTTTTTTCTATATACTTTCTAACATCTAAAGTTATGATTACTAACAAATTTTGTGTCTCAAACTTTAGTAATTTTAATTTGGAACACGTGATCTTACTTGTATAATTATTATGATGCCAAAGTTTTGAATTGTGTCGTCATTTACCTCAACTGAACAAAATTTGTAAGAGTAGCTCTTTGAGATTTTCTTATACGAATTCACTAAATAATGAATTATGAGCCTAGTCTTTCTAAAGTTTTTTTTAAACCGGTTTATTAATGTTTACATAACCAAGTTTGAAATTGTGCAAGTGATTTTCATTAAAATCACATAGGTACTCTTTTTGTATTATGTAATATATGAATTAAAGAAATTTGTAATTTAAACACCAACCCGGGATCTTCTTATAAAACCCTAGAGTGGGTTTTGCGTGCTGATTTATGAGTTCGGTGCGAGAATAGAGCCATTGGAAATACGAGGTTAATACTAATGTATGTAATAAGACGTGTAATAATGCTTAGATAATAAATTACTATAAATCTTTTAACAAAGGTCTTGTGGGCTGGTGGGTATTAAATGAAAACACAGCTCACTTTATGTGTGTCTCGCTGTTTTTCTTTTTTTCCGTAGCAAAAAGTTGTCGTAATTTTTTGTCAAAAAGAAATGCCGATAGATGGCAATGTTCGTACCTTAACCCGTCGCTGTAATAAATTTTGATTTATTAATTTTACATGTTTTTGTGGTGTTGCAACATTAGTCCACCTCTAGAGAAAATGTGCGGGAATGGTCACCTTTCTTCCCAATCTGATAAATCTCGACGTCGGTGGTTGTGTGATGGTTGGCTCGGTTGTTACCGGAACGGCTGATTGCAACTTATCTTCCGTATACGTCATTGCTGCGGGTGATTAATTATCCTCGTTGATATTTGTAAATGTAACCTTCAGCCTGTCGATGGATACCTTTGATGATTTCCCGTTGATTTTGAGAACGAAATATTTATCGCATCGTTCTATCACTTCGAATGGTACATTATACGGGTTTTGTAACGGTGTTCGTACGCTGTCTACCCTGATGAATGTATGGGTACAGTCATTAAGGTGTTTCAGGACGACTAGCTTCCTTGTATCGTGGTGGGCTGTACTCGTTGAACGTATTTGATCCATATGACGACGAAACTCCTTTATGAATTCGGTTTCGTTAACTTTTTCTTTGCTGGGAGTGAAGAACTCTCCTGGTATCTTTAGCGTTGTTCCATATACGAGCTCGGCAGGTGAAGCACTAATACCTTCCTTGAATGTAACTCGCAGGCCAAATAAAATCGTTGGCAAAAGTTTCACCCAATCGTAAATCTGTTGACACTTAATTACGGCGTTCTATGCCATGTCTCTATTATTGGCCTGTGGATGATACGGTGTCGTTTTTAGATGCTTTACTCCCAATGTTTGGTTTAATTCTTTGAAAATTTGGGATCAAATTGTCTACCGAGGTCACTTGGTATTCTCGCGGGTACACCAAAATTCAGATACCAACAATTATGGTATGTTGATGTATTAGTGGAAGATGGTTTACTATTTTCACGTCGTACTCTTGATGAGGCTCGCGATCGACTCTGAAATTCGATTTTACTGATCCGTATAGTTAAGCTTTGAATCTGATTTTCAAGCGACGTAACGTATGCCGCCGAATTTGAACCGCTTGCATACGATGAGTATTGCTTAGCGGATGACACGTTGATGTGAGACGAATCGCTTAGGTCGATTAACTTTTCCGCCATTTTAGTATGTCGTCGACTTGGTCATTGCTGGTTGACACGATCATCCTAATTTGTGATGCCAACCGTTGTAACCACAGTTGCTTCAATAATGCGTCTGTTAATTTATTTCCACCTAGTGCCCGCATCTCGTTAAGAAAAGATGACGGTTTTTTATCACCCAGCTGTATATCTTCGAGCAACGTTTTGAATTTCGTATGCTCGGAAACTGCGTAGCTTTTTTAAGATTGTCTTATTTTTGTTCTGTCGGTGGATTGAGAACAGCTGCATTTACTTGTGATAAAATACTAGTGTCGACCGCTGTCAATAAAGTATAAAATTTGGTATCATCCTGTGTGATACCGCCAAGTACGAATTGCGCTTCGACTTGCTGGAACCAAATATCGACTTCGTTCTTCCAGAACGGTGGCAATTTCACCGACACTCGATGTATCACGTTACCTTTATTGTCTTCGCTTGTCATTGTATTTTTTATTTCGCAAAAATACACAAGAACACGACAAAAATAAATCGCGAAAATGTGCTTAATCTCAAAAATGGATTTTATCGAAAAATTGATTGAAGTTGCACACTTTTAACAATAAACCGCACTAATTTTTACGTATTTATTCGCATCGTAGGTCACCAATTGTGGGTTGGTGGTTATTAAATGAAAACACAGCTCACTTTTTTAATTAATTATTTTTATTCTTGTATTGTGATCGTGTATAGTGTCTATCCACGATGTTTGTCTCGTTTTTTTCTTTTTTTCCGTAGCAAAAAGTTGTCTTTATTTTTGTGTCAAAAACAAATGCTGATAGATGGCAATCTATCTGTGATGTCGCCCCAGTCTTATTACATGAAACGATGACATTTTTTCTTCAGTCGAACCTCTTTTATGCGTAATCCGATCAACCGGAATCTCCAATATCCGGAAGTATTTTTGTCATAAATGAATTGTTCTATCCGGAAAAACCTCTATTATCCGTAAAATTGAAATTTTTCACGTTAAACGTAACGATTTTTATGTTGTACTTTTGTGTTTTGTTTTGCATGTCGCACTATGTAGTACGTGTTATTTTTATAGAAAAAGATTAAAATGGGTATACTCACGTTCAATTTTATTGAACATTATACTTGTGTGACGTCAATATTGCGCAATATATTGTGTATTTTTTCGGTTTGTGCAATTAATATATGGAACGGAGATTCCCCAAAAATTTGAGAAATAATTGAGTGTATTTCACAAATAATTGAATGTGACTGTGTACAATTCAATAAAGTTGAATAAGTTTCAGTTGTTTTTCGATTTTTATAGCAATATGTCGTTCGATAACAGGAAACAAATACTTCTTGATTTTATTTTATTATATAGTTTGACAGATCGGGTTTAAATGCCAGTTAAAATAAATTTTTCTGCTTCAAAAAAAATTATGGCGCCGTTAATTTTATCGACAGTGTTGAAAAATAACGCAATTATTTTTCTTTAATTTTTTGCGCAATTTTAATTGTACAATAAAATTGAATGTGAATACCCTCCTTTAGTCAGTAATAATATAAAATTAAATGAATATGGCCCACGGAATAGAATCTTGTGGGAAATTAATCTGCTTCTTAGAAACGAAAACTCTCATTAATAAGTCTTAACCTAATTCATAATTAACTACTCAAAGAGAATCAAAGAAAAGCAAAAACAAACAACTCTAAATCAGTTCTTTAAGAAACAGTATATTTAAAAATTGTCAAAAATCGATTTTATTATTAAATTTATGTATTTTAGTGAAATATTCTAATTATTTTTTTGAAAAATGAAGTAGAAATGAAATATAACTGAAATTATAAGTTTAAACATAAACAAGACATTGTATTTCTGTCACACCGGAAATATCGTTTATCCAGAGTTGATCTGGAACCGGATATTCCGGATAAAAGAGGTTCGATAATCGTTTCTAAGTCGTGTTGAATATAACAAATGCTAAGTGAAATTCGCTTGTAGTTTTGGATGTTCATTTGTTGTTTCAATTACCGAGACTGAATTTTAAAGAGGGATCATCACATTTATGGATTCTGTCATAAAATTTTGATGTATTTGCTTTGTTGAATAGCGATTTTAACAAACAACAGATGTAACTCTGAATTTTTTGGAGCCGATTCCATTGTTTTGAAACCCTTTAGTCCATTGTTTTGAAAAATTATTCCTTCGTCTAGTGTGTGATGTAATGGTCCAAAGTAATGGTCCACCCGGCTTTATTGCTGTGCAACATCGGCGTCACACTCGATTGAAACATCTTCCACGGAAATTAGGTACGAGGTATACTTCTCGTACTCACGCACTTTCAGTCAACGGTCATCCAATATCATTTTGTAGACTTTCCTCACCATTTATGGTGTAGTCACCTCATTTGGTCGACCACTGCGATGTTCGCCGTATTCTCCCATGAAAACTCTGCCATCTTATATTTTATTATTGTTAACGAAGGAATAGATTCCTCCACTGTTGAATTTTTTATTGGATAGTCTTCCGATTAATTGTTTATACGATGTGACCATACGGTTAAATATTTACGATGTAACTTGTAAGTTAAATTATGCAGCCGTATAATTTCATCAAACTCTTTGTTGATATCTGCAGTTTTCATAAATTGTATTGCACATTCGTCTTCAATATCTATAATATTTTTATTCTCGCTCGATGTTGGTTCTGGCATTTTTCAACTTTAGAGCATTGCACTGGATGGTTTTTATTCTCGTACCCAGAAAACCATAATTTTTATTGGGGTTAAAAATTAAAAGCTAAAATAAGAGAAAAAGGGGTTATAATCCTTGTTGAAAAAAAAATTGAAAACACTTTAAAAGAAATGCTTACATAATTATTTTCAACTGTTTCGTTAACGTCTCGTAGCTTCGGTAAGAGATCCGCCAAGCACTGAGCCCATAGTTTTTTGTCTTCCGTTGACGGATTGTCTTTTCGACACAATATCAAATAATCGACAGCCAACTTAATTATTTTTTGTTGATCGCTTTTGGGAAGGTCTATGTTGGTATTGCTGTAATCTTTTAATAATTTATTTCCGTCAAAAAGTGCGAATTTTGTCTGGTTTTTTCAAATAGTGTGATAAATCCTAATATAATGAACGAAATAACAATCACAATTCACGGAAAATTATATTTTTCTATTAAGAGTTTAAATGTTACCTTTTTCGTGTAGTGTTTATAAAAATACCTCGGGTCCTTATAAATAAACAATTTCTCAAAATTTGTGAAGCTTGGTTCGGTCAAATCAGTTTGAACGTCGTGTTCTATTGATAAAATCGTATTATCATGGCAAATATAAGTCATAAACGCAACAAAAGCGGTGTCGCTAATATAAGCGTCCGCGAGTTATCTTTAACCTTGATTGCGCCGCCAATCATCTCAAACTTTTCTAAATACGACCTATCGTCCCTCAAGCCAGCTTATTTCAGACATGTAATAAAGAATTGTCATTTATTTGTGATTTTACAAGCACTCGCCAAGCTCAACCACTAAACTCTGTAATGTGTGAGCTTAAAGTTTTTATCACCATTTAGTTTATCACCCTCACAAGTAAAATCTAGTTTATATATTTATACAATTAATATGCACATAGGATATGCATCTATAATTCTATAATTGTTCATTATTTATAAATAAACAGATATATTTATTTAAAAATTCATGGTAATAATATAGTACTATATATAATATGAATATAGAAACTGCCACTCTGCCTGCATTAATTAAATCGGTATACATCATTACGGTATTGTAATTAACTGTTAAATATTGCAGTTTCTTCTAAAACTTCCTTTATTTTATGAAATTTTGGGTTATTCTGGATAATAGCCAGATTGTGTTTTTTTCTTCCTTTATTTTATTTTATGATGTTTTTCGCGTGTTACTTGATTGATAGTTCGTACAGAAGTGAAATTAGCTACAAACGTCTAATACATTGGAACATAGGAAATGATTCAATGCTTATTTTCAATACTCCTCCTCATTTGAATCATCAGTTAACTCCACATGCATCCCGAAGAACATTGACACGAGGTCCCCCCGCCAATGATTTTGTCAATAAATCTACTACCATAGTTTCCGTGGGACAGTATTGGCATGTAACAATACATTTGTCGATGTAATTGGTAATGTAACGCGACGACAATTTCCCCTCCTTAATGAATTTCAAACAACATTGATTGTCTTCGAAAATTGTCGTCGGTTTACCGATGCGCTGATCGAAATCGTTGAATAAACGACGAATCCAATTCGCCTCTTGACATGCTTCAGACAACGCAATAAATTTTGTTTCCGTTGATGATAATGCAAAGCAATCCTGTCTTCGGCTGCACCAACTGAGAATACCGTTGCAATACTTGAATATGTAACCAGATTGTGACTTTCGAACAAATCCGTATCTCCTCCTTTATCATATCCAACTGATAATGGAACTGAGGACTCCTTTGCATCAGACATTTGGAAATCCTTCAGTACTTTTCCAATGTAAGCAGTCTGATTCAACGTGTAATGGCCATCTGCTTCCTTCTTGACTTGAAGAAGTTCTTAATCTTGAATTTCGAACTTAAAAGTGTTTCGCACTTGGAGATTATCTCGTTGTTTTCACCAGCAATGACCACATCGTCAACGTAGATTAATACGTAGCATATTTTTCAATCATGTTTGTAGGTGTACAAGCATGGATCATTCTTGCTTAGAACAAAACCGAAATCGATAAGAATTTGATGAATTTTTTTGTTCCAATTGCGCGCTGATTGCTTTAGACCATATAAATTCATTTTTAGTAGACACACTAAATCTTCGCCGCCTTCAACTTTGAATCCTGGAGGTTGTGTCATGTAAATTGTTTCAGACAATTCACTCAAAAACCTTGAGCGACAAGCCTTGCCTTGTGTCTGACTACTTATCCATCTGAATTGCACTTTAGCTTGTAAATCCACTTGCAGCCAACTAGATTTGCACCTTCTGGAATTTTCACAACCTCCCATGTTTGATTCTCTATCAATGACTTCATCTCATCTGTCATTGCTTGAATCCACAGCCTCTTTTGATCACACTTGATGGCCTCTTCGAAGCACTTTGGTTCTTGAATGATTGAATTCACCACGTTAATTTCTTCAAGAAGCCTCTTTGGTGGAATTCCTTTGTGAGCGCGTTGTGATCGTCTAACAGCTTGCTCTTCGCAATACATTCCTCGAATTTGCTGTAAACTGATGATTTATTTGCGATTAGGTAGCTGACTGTAAATTTTGAGTAATCGTATATAATGTCACTGTATAACGATTACCTGATGGTGTGGTCGTTTGCATCGGACCACAAACATCCGAATGAACCAGATCGATGACTGCAACCGCTTTATTACTCGACTTGACCGGAAACTTGATTCGAGTAATTTTTCCTTCGAGACACACTCTGCACTCGGAGTTGATTTCTCAATCCGCTGTACACTCCCTGAACTTGATGCCTTTAACCAAATTTCGTTTCGCCAATGATTTGGCGATACACAACTTCGATGTCTATGCCAATAATGTATGCAGCCATTGGATTCCTTTTTGACCGAGTAAACTTTGTGAGGTTCCTTTAGTCTGTAAAGTTTACCGCTGATTTCGCCAACTGCAATTTGCCGACTGTTTTCCCTTATTTCACACTTGTTGCCTTTGAAATTTACTTGAAAACAGTTTTCCGTTAGCTTTTTGACTGAAAGCAAATTTCCCTTGATATCTAGCATTAGCAACACGTCTGCGATTCTTACTGAAACACTTTGATTTTCCTCGTTCAGAAAATCGACTTTAATTGTGCCTTTACCCGCAGGTAATTGTATACATTAATTGTTGACCACATGCAACGCTTACTTTATCACTACAATTCATGTTGATATTGACGAAAGTATCCTTAGAACGTGCAATGTGACACGTGGCACTCGAATCGACAATCCAGCCATCACCTACTTGATGTGTCACAAACAGTTTTTTTTTCATCTTTCGCTAGATTTGCCTTATGATCACTTCCTTCCTTTTTGTTGAGACAGGCGTTGCATTTTCGACAATCCTTTTTGATGTGACTGCTTCTTTTGCAAAAATAGCACTCAGACCTTTTATTTTCACAACGTGAGTGTCGATTCACCCTCTTCTTTACCATCGAGCACCGTTATCAAACCGTCGTAGCTTGGTGGCAAAGAAACCAGCAACGTAGCACTCATAAAAAATTCCGGACCAAAATGTGCACCGAGTGCCAATAATTTTCGAAACAGCTCGTTCAGGGAATTTACTTGTTCTTTCATCAAGCCGCTGTTGCATGATTAACTTCAAAATGTGCACACGATTACTTGACGTGTTTGATTCATACGTTTCCTTAAGAATTCTCCATGCACTTCTTGCTGAATCTGCACCGATGATGTGATGAATTTGATCGTCTTCTACGTTCAATGCAATTGTTGAATGTGCCTTTTCATCATTTGCTGTCCATGCTGCTGTAACTGGTGATGTTTGTACCTCATCGATGACTGCCCATAAACCTTTTTCGGCCGAGTTATCCATTTTTATTTAAAGTGTTAAAATATAGGACGTCCTTCTTTTTTTCGTGATTGATTGGTAAAATACTCGTATAGCATTTCTGAAGGTAGATCAAATTAACCGGATTAATTGCGCGCCTCAAAATTTTTAAAACTCTAGAAGGCTCCTCCAAATCAAGCGATTTTTTAAATTTGATTATACCAAATTGTTTTGTATCAAACCTTTACTTAAGATATTAGGATATTAGGAACACGCACGACTATTTTGATGCTTCCCACATTTATCGGTTTGTATTATTGCACCGTCCTTATAAAGCTTATTTGTAATGGTTCTTATAAATTTTGGTGTTTCTCCTAACGTGGTAATTAAGCATGATTTACAAATGCTGCTATCGAATCCGTCAATTTTTAATGCATATTTGCAAGTAAACCGGCGTTGTCTTACTGAAGTTTGTTCTAACTGCTGTTTTTTCGATAATTTCAATGGATGACGAGCCGACATTTGTTTGCCACTTTCGTTGATATACAACTTGCCGGCGTTCGTGTTGAACTTTTGAATTTTTTCATTTGTTTTCTTCTTTTGTTTTCTATAGAACTTAGATTGTCTTCTAATTGATACGCCATGAGTTCTATTTCTGAATCTGTACTCAGGTTTCGTAGTTTAAATTCGGAGTCTTGATCAGAATCGTAACCATCCTCTTCGAAATCTACTTCTAAATTGTTAATTTCTTGTGAAACAATATCACTCTGAATAACTGTCATACCATGCGATACACGCGGTTGGTTTCGGTTTGCACAAATTCATGAACAATCTGTGCATCTATTGTTTTTATAAGAGTGAAAGAAATATTTATTCGCTGGTCATTTTATTTCGATTTAGACCCAGCCATTTCTACCATTTACGGGCTTGAAATATTTTCGCCCTTTTTACACACTTGTTAAATCGCACTAAGTATATTTAAATTTTAAAAAACCCAAAACAAAAATTTTACATAATGGCTTAACTATATTGTTGTGGCCAAAACTATTTTAATTAGCATAAAACATAAGGCCACAACTCAAGTTAAAAAATATTTTTAAATAAAAAATATTTTACAAAAGGGCTTAACTTTTTAAAATACATAGTTTGCCCTTTTGTTAAATTTAAACTTACCTTTTTTGTTTTAAAAAAATAATAATTAGCTATATTCCCCAAAAATTTTCGTTTCTTAATAATAATGTCTAGTGCAGACAACTAACTACATTTGTAAATCTGAAACAGAACGAAAACGGTGATTCACCAATATTTCTTTCAATTTTAGTAGCTTTGAATCTTTCAACATCTAAATGATAAACAGTGAGGGGCACAGTTTATTCTTCATTCGAGTTAAACTTTTTTTAATATAACCTTTTTGTCAAGAACAATTCTAGAAACACTCACAGATACGAAATGTCAGTTAATTTCGAAGCCTAATAAAATGGTAATTGACACCTACCTGACCTCTTCAGGTTAGTTTTTAACTTTTTCTTATGATTTGGCTTCGCAATTCAAAATTACACTCGACCTCACAAATTCTCGAGTGCTGCTTTTCGATGTTGTAATTTTTAAGTGACTTATTTCACTCACTGTGATTTATTTAGTACACAGGCTTTGATAGGAGTACGTCGGTCTCCTTAATAATTAACGGTGCATTTTGTAAATTTCTTCCATTTGTTTTATTGAGCTTTCTGTTACTTGATTTTTCTTATTTGATGATATCGAGCATTACAATTTTAAATTTTTCATTTCCAAACGACACAAATCGAAGCTTTGGTGTTGTTACATGTATAAAAACAAATATATATCGAAAGTGATTAGGTAGTATTTTTTATATAAATACATTTTATGTAATATTTATACATACCTATATACAGGTATACATAACATACAAATTTTTTGTAGTAATAAAGTATAATGTAGGAAAAATATTAAGCAAAATCTTTACAAGAAAAAAATATATTTATAATAATTCTTCACGGTATCCCTTTTTCAAAGCGCAAGAATACGTAAACTGAAAGCTTTTTTGAGAAAACTTGAAAAAAGCTTTTTTTAAAATAATTGCTAAATTAAAATTTTTATTTTACCTAGAATTTAATAAAAATAATATAACTATTTAAATAAAATGTAATAACTTAAACCGATGGGATTCTAGAACATCAGACATTCTAGAATTTCAAATGTTTGAAAAATATTAACTTTTTAAATCCCATTTCTTTAAAAAAACTTTTTTATATTTTATTTTGCTAAAGGTACAATCTTTGCTATTTATACGAGTTTACCTGAATATTGTGTAATATTATTTTAATTACGACAAACTAGAACAAATATTGGAAAATTCTAAGTCATTATTATATAATTTATATTATTTTACAATATTACTTATAATAATATTTTTTTTAAATTAAGTTTAAAATCAATATTGTGAGTGTCCTCTGTCTTTCTTCTCTATATACAACAATTTGGAAATATAAATTTAATATGTATTTTAAAAAGGGGCCCATTTTACAAAAAAGAAAAATAGTGGACGCCTACAAATCCATACTTTGCGTTCCGATATTTTTTTTTTTTGTGAAACTGGGCTTTAAATATTTATATGTGAATATTATAAATAAGACATAACTGTAATAATTGCTCACAAATTCGATAAATAATCATATATATTATATTTTTCTAATTATTTAGATATATAATGGAAATATAAATTAGAAATAATAATAGTTAAATATATAATTGGAGAAAAATGTAAATTGAATATATAATTTGTATTTATGTATAATTACTATTAGCATAGAGAAGTATTATAATTTTATCGTTTGTTCAGGTCTATTTTGATTTCATAAATAAAACAATAAGCGATTTATGTATTTAATTTGGAAATGCTGATTAGATGTTTTGATTTGAATTATTTTATCTAATTAAATTCAGTCTTGTTTGCCCTTTAAAATTTCAATTGTGTAGCGTGAAGATTGAGGATGTTTAAAGGGGTATAGCGAAAATAAATTTGTATTATATACTGCGCAAAAATTCAGCCAATTTGTACAAATTGTTAATGTTAATTTAGATTTTCGTCAAATTTCAGATCATTATTAAGGCAGCTTGAAATTTCGCAGTTTGATTGTATGCACTAATGAATAGAAACCAACCTGTTGCAGAATAATCAAAAGAAGAAACTAAATTTATTCAGAATGCCCAGAAACGACATTGAAAAATTCGAACACTCAACACTAATTTACAAAACGTCTTGAATAAAAACTGTGGAATATTATTGTAATTGACTTTGTCACATACCAGCTATTCGGAGGAGGAAGTAATTTTTTTATGGAATTAAATTAAAAAAATTAAACATTCGGTAATGATACAAAAAGACTTAACTAAAGTGAATTCCTTTTAAACATTTCATACATAAAACACAATATTAAATTTAAATAAGTGACTTGATCCGTTTTAAATATTTGTGTTTTAAACATTGTGTATTTTGACGTGGTTTTATAATGTTTTGTGCCTTCGTGAAGTGCAAAACATTTAAAACGTAAGTGAAGTAAGACATCATATTTTTGATACGGTAAATTAATAAATTTATTTTTTATTAGTTGGTTTTACGTTGTTAATGTTTGAAAATGGCCAACCGATCGCAAAAAATGATTGAAATGGCCCGAGAAAATAAAGCTGTTCAAGAAGCTTATAAGAGTTCAACATTAGGTGAGTTAATTTAATGATTTATTTACCAACAAAAGTATTTAAAAATGATTATTTTGTTTTAGAAAATATTCTTAAACCTGGGATCGACCAACATGGGAACCAAGCTCCACTATTTTAACCGTACCTGTGAAGGTTCGAATTACGTACTACAAGAATCATTAAACCAAACTGGTGAAGATTTAGATAACTATGGAGAGTTAGAAAATTATGACACTTTCGATGATAGTGATGCGGATGATATTGAAAAAATGGCCATTGAACTGAAAGGCAATTTAATTAATCGACCCGGGACAAGTGGCTTACAGCAAAAGACCAGGCAACGAAAACGAAATTCTGGGCAAGCTTACCTGAAAGCGAACGGAAACGAACAAAAACAAAGAGAATGAAAACCTCTCAATAATTGCAGAAAAAATGTAACACGTAAATAAGTTTTTTGGATCAGAATTTAATCTTCACCGAGTATTGGGCTTTAGGGAAATACAATTTGAGGTCTGCATATGTGAGTGGTGAATAAATGAAAAGTAGTAGTATAAATGAAAAAAAAAATCAGTGAAAATAAATAATATTCCACTGAGGAATCGACGATTTGCGTACAATTTTTTTTTTAAATTAACGGAAGCCAACTTGAAGTTTGTTTAACTTTTTTCAAATTTACATTGGGTGAAACCAAAAAATTTTTGCGCACTATAACCAAAAAAATGTTTACAACTTGCGTGGTAAACATAGTGTAAAATACAAAAGCCTCCCCGAATCAGCTGTGATGGCTATAAAGGAGCATATAAATAGTTTCCCAGTCTATGAGTCGCACTACACCCGTCGTACTATCGGCCAAAAATATTTACATGCGGACCTTACCTAGACCCAAATGTACCAATTGTATATGGAAAATAGAGAAAACCCTGTTTCAATTTGGAAATATACACAAGTTTTCAAAACCATGAACATTAAGTTTAAAAAACCTGCATTGGATCAATGCAATACTTGTGCAACGTTGCCCCTCAAAATTCATCTTGTTGATGGGGTTGAAAAAAAAAACCTAGAAGAAGAGAAATGCATTCATCACTACGCAGCTGATGCAGCCTACAAAGAAAAGGAAAAGGATAAAATTATGGCAAAATCAGACGAGGCACTTAAGGTATATACGTTTGATATGCAGAAATTTTTATGCAGAACACCATACATAAATACATCTGTTTCATTTTATAAACGAGCATTATGGACCTACAACGTCACAATTCACGATTGTGCGTCAAATCAACCTTACAACCATATGTGGCATGGGGCTGTTCGAAATCGTGGGGTAACGAAGTTTCATCATGCTTATTAAACCATTTGCAAACCTTATCCGTTAATGTCAAACGCTTAATTTTGTATAGTGCTTCTTGTGTCGGACAAAACAAGAATAGTTTCGTTGTTACCATGTTTATGGAATTTTTTTACAATAGCAAAAGTGTGGATGTCATCGATCACAAATTTTTGGAAGTGAGTCACACTCATATGGATTGTGACACTGTACACGCTGTTATTGAAAAGCAGAAGAGATCTTCTTATAATATCCATCACCCAAGGGACTGGTATCACACATAGTACAATACATAGTAACAGATTCGGGGTTCGACACATTTTTTGATTTTGCTGAAATAGCTAAAACGAAATTTATGTTTCGAAATACTGATACCGAGGGCAATAAATTTTCCTGGCAGTCATTTTAATGACTAAGATATACGAAACAATTTGGACTTATCGAATATAAAAACTCGTTGGATGACAATGGTTCTTTTAAAACTTTGACCGCAAGACGTCGAGGAATAACACAAATAAAACTAGAAGTTAAAAAATGTTGTTTGGGGCCCCTTAAAATAAACGAAAAGAGGACTTGTTGGATTTGTTGCCCTTAATAGCCCCGGAATTGCATGCATTTTGCAAGTAGCCTATCAACCGAAGCTGGACCTGACAATTGTCCAGATTTATTAATTGATGAAGAAGATGAAAATTAATGGTAAGTAACTTAAATTACTGTTAAATGATTCAAAATGGAATTAAATTAGACTTCTAATAATTATTACTAAAGTAATTTGAAAACATATCGTCGTTAACAATGCAATAGTGTGTAACAACGTTTTCATTTTTTTACGGGAGGCGATAAAAACTTTGATTTTGCTCTAGCTTATATGAAAATAAAATTACAAATTTCTAGATTTGACAAGCTTCAAATCTGTTTGGGTGGAACTGAAACTAGGAAACAAGTCAAACAGTGGCGACCTTAAGGATAATGTAAAAAAACGAATTTGACTAGGGAAACTAAAATGGAAACATTACGTCTAACGAGAAAAGACGAGTGTTAAATATTAAATACAGTAAAATGGACTAGCTCTCAGCGAGACACTTTGTGCTAACTTTACCTAATAAATTGCTACTATATACTGTGAAAAATATGACACAACAGAAGTTAGAAAGCAGCAAATTAATTTTGGTTGGCTTCATAGGTAATATCTTGAACAGACTGCTTATTTTGGTCGGGTTTAGTTCAACATTTACACATTTAAATGGTTTGAATACATTTTCAATTCTTATTTAAATTTTTCGAAACTTAAATTTTATGATGTAATTTGGGTAATAAAAGCACATTTCACACGAAATACGCCTAAACCATCTGGTTAGTAACCATTTACAATTTGTGGTGTCTTGTTTTGTAAAAAATTCACAGCACTAAGCAAAAACACTAAACTAGCTAATGGCTACGAAGAGTCAAATTAATCTAGATCATCCGTTACCGTGGTCTATGCAAAGAAAAAGGGAGGTATACCAAGGGCGGATGTATAAATGAGATTCTATAATATTTTAAGACAAAAAAAGCTAATCTGCTAGATCATTTTCGAAATTCATTTTCTATTGGTAAAACATTTCCGTTTAAAATTGCTCGATTTTCAAATAGTGGTCGAATCCAATTTTGCCGAAACTATCATTTATTTGTGTTTTCATACAAAATATCTAAGCCAGCTTTGACCATTTTTCAAACTTTTTGTGTTTGTTCATTTTGAAACAATTAATTTTTCCGGTCGAATTTCATGATCTCGACCCAGTCCAAATATCACAAGTAACATTTTAAACAAATTTATACCGGGTTTCCATCGTCATAGTATACAAGTATAATAGTATTATAATATTAAAGTATTACGATGGAAAACCAAAGTTGATAGTATAATAGTTTATTAAAATATTTCAGTATACTAGCTATCAAATTATAATACGTAGCAAATATTATTTTTAACGTTACAAATTTAACAGTGTAAAAATAAATTTAATTTTTCTAGCTTATCCATTACCATTTTTAATATTTTCTCGCCGCAATGAGAAACAATTTGTTGGCTGATTATCGTTATATATTATTATTACATAATACGTGTCAAAAAAACTAATAATATCGTTTTTATCAAACGCTCATTTCGAATAAGCTTATTTCAAACCGTGCGATGGAAAACCAGCAGTGCTTGATAGTAAAATAGTATTATACTATTATTCTATTATGCTATCGACGATGGAAACCTGGTATTAATTTAGCACTTATTTTGGTTACATTATTTGGTTTGAAGTTTTGTGAACCTTTTCAGGTTGCTTCACGATGCCGTCATGCACTGAGCTGCGGAGATTACCAAGATTAGAGCACTGTTGTTTTTTACAGTGCGGGCTCTTCACTTTTTCAACAATCAAAATTATGACCCTAGAATGTATTTGCTAATAAACGGTTTTTATAATTGTGGAATACGCAAGAAATTCAATATGAATCCGTATTTTTCGTTAACTGTTAATAGAAAATAAGGCGCTACATTAAATTTTTTTATTACTTATGAGAAATTAAAATAAAATTTCGTACGCGCCAATCCGCGAAACTGCTTCCATTGGTTTTATACCACTGACTATAGTGATCTTGATATTTACTCGTTCATGTCACGAAGATGTCGCTTATTTTGTATATTTCCCCTATTCGTAAAGAGAGGTCTCTGATGTAAACTGATTAAATAAAAATACGAGTGCAACATATTCTGATAATTAATATTTGCTGATTGTGCGTAACTTATCAATTTAATTTAATTTTAGTAATGAACAAATATTTTATATACTATATAAGAAATTGGTAAACTTTTCTATTGGTAATTTGCTCGTCAACACATCACGCAAGTTGTTTTTGTTGTACTCTTTGATAAATACAGTGCATCCGCCATTCGTTATGAGATGTCTCTGAGGGTTTAATAATTATTAATTTAATATTTTTGATTAAATGTACGATCTATTTATTTATAAATGTTGCTGCATAATAAAAGAATAAATACAGGTAAACATACATTACTGTTTTGCGACAAATATATACATAACATGTAGTAACTTTACTTTAAAATAAATTTTTCGATTTTGTATGCTTTATGTAAGATCATGATGATATCTGGTGGTTTCGTTGATTTTACGGGGTTAAAACAATTTTCGGTGCTTTGTGTAAATTATGCAGCATTTTATTAATTAACTTTAAAACGAATTAAAATTTTTTGAAAAAAATACTTGGAGATGCGGGGCATCGATCCCCGTACCTCTCACATGCTAAGCGAGCGCTCTACCATCTGAGCTACATCCCCATGAATGTTTTATGCTATATTTAAATTTATATGCTGTTTTGTGAATATTCGATCGGAGATATTTTAATCAAACAGTGCTTTAAAGTTAAATAATTGTAATCAAAACAAAAAGTATTAAGTAAAGTTCAAACACAACTTTTGGAAAGTTTTCTTTCGAAAGTCCTGCTAGGCCTGTTTACTATGTAAAGATTCATTCGTTGCAATGTTTTTTTGAAATGTTTGTATTTAATTCGGTAACATCTGGGTTAAGATGAGTGATAACAGTTTTGCAAAACCTTAATAAACACATTTTTATTAATCACTTGTTTTTTGTTCCGCAGAATATTTTGAATGTCTTTCAAAAAGTTTAAAAAATCACTCGATCGATTTCGACTTGTTAGGTCATCATCAGGAGTATCTACTGATTTGTATTAGTAAAAATTTTTGTTATATAATAGAAAAAAGCAAAATATAATAAAAGAAGGAGAGAAGAAAAAATAAGCGATAAAAATTAATCTACGGATCGCGCAGGTAGGCGATGAGTCATATGTAGGTTGAGTAACAAAATTCAAGGTATATTATTGCGTACGTGAGAATAGAAAAGGGCGGGGTCTGTAATTGGTGAGAACCGGATTTCTCTTTGTTCGTTAAGGATATTTTGGTTAAGAAATATTGATTTTCGAATTTCGTAAGATTCTAAGGTATCTAAACGTCTGCCTTTGGGTTGTATATGTAATATGTCTAAATTGTTCAAGCTAGCTGTATGATTTTCTGAAGTTAAATGGTTATGGAAAGTTGATTGATTGCAACCAGATAAATGTTCTTTAGCTCTAACTCCAAAATTGCGCCCAGTCTGACCAATATAGGAGAAACTACAATCATTGCAATTGATCCTATAGACACCAGATTTGGAAAGGCGATCAACTCTAGGTTTATTGTTAAAAATCATTTTCTTTATTGTGTTATTATTATAAAAAGCAAAACTAATATTGGTATAATTGGACACGATGTTGCTAATCCGTTGGCTCGTTTTTCCTATATACTCTAAGCGACGCCAATTTTCCCGCGTTGGACTATCCGGTGGATAAATACCCGTTAGAGTTTTACGCTTTAGCTTTTTATTTAATAACTTTAATATAGTCCTAGTTGCATATCCGTTATTCGTTGCTATTTGAAGAATTATGTTAAGCTCAGTGTTATAATTTGAATTTGACAGAGGGATGTTTATTAGTCTATCTATGAGTGAGTGGAAAGCTGACATTTTAATATTATGGGGATGGTTTGAAGAACTAGGGATAACAGCGTCTGTATACGTGGGTTTCCGATAAATTTTGAAGTCTAAAGTAGAATTAATCCTGGTTATTGTTATATCTAGAAAATTAATACATTTATTTTCTTCTTTTTCTAACGTAAAATCAATGGTGGGATACTGAGAATTTAACCAAGTAAGGAAAGAGTCTAACAGTCTATCAGTTCCATTCCATAGACATAATATGTCATCAACATATCTATACCAAAAGATTATATGACGAAAATAAGGATTGTTATTTGATAAGATCATTTGCTCGAAGAAATTCATGAAAATTTCAGCCAACAAAGGTGACAGAGGGGAGCCCATGGGTAGACCATCAGCGAATTTGAAATATGTATTATCAAAACAGAAATAATTTTGTTTAATACAAGTCTCAAAAACTAACTTCAGTTCACGACGTAAGCTCTCATCTACAACATCCCTATCTAAGTAATTACAAACTATTTGGGACAAAGTATTAATTGGAATAGAAGTGAAAAGACTGGCAACGTCAAATGAAACTAGTTTTGAATGTAACGGAATATCAACGTCTTGAATTTTGTTAATCAATTCTACCGAGTTCTTAACCGAATAAGCCGAACAGAAATTAGTATGACAATTGAAAAAATTTATGAAACCCTTACATAGCTTGTAGGCAGGAGCATTGCAATACGCTACTATTGGTCTAATCGGAATGCCTTCCTTATGGATTTTTGGTAAACCATAAAGGATCGGGGCAGATGGATTCATGACAGAGTACTTCCAACCAGTTCCATCAAATAACTTCTGGCATTGGTTGATACACTTACTAACCGAAGTCTTAAAAGACTTAGTTGGATCTCTGCCAAGCTCTATTGCTTTACTTTCTGTAATAAAATCAGAAATTTTATTGCAGTAATCGACTTTTGTGAGCACGGTAATTGTATTGCCTTTATCCGCTTTACACGCTATAAGGTCATGGTCACGTAGTTTTTTCTTTATCGCACCAATCACTTTGAGGTTAGTATTAGAAGCAGCAGAAGAAGAAGAGTTTATCGGAGAAGAAGAGTTATCAATACCTTTCTTTATTTGTAACGCACACACTGATTTTATTTGGGTTATCTGGCCAGATAAGGCTGTTTCGGCATCTACAGCCAGATTTTCGAATGATCGAAGGTCGATTTTGTTTGGCGTAGGGGCATAATTCACTCCGTTGCTAAGCATTTGCACCTCTGTATCACGGAAAACGACTGAGGACAAGTTCTTAAAACGTGGATGAAATTGGAAATCAGACGAACCAACATTACCTCTACGGTTAAATGGATAAGCCTTATCTCGCAACACATCCAGTTTAGCTTTTTGTTTCACATATTGAATATGTGAAATTTCAGCTACCTCTGCACGAACTTTTTTGTCCAGCCAATCGAACTCAACAGAGTGCAAACGAATTGCTAACTCAGTGTGAACAACTTTAAGATGGAGATATAAGTTGTTCCTGGTAGCATACCCTTTACGCAGCTCGTTATCTCTCCAGCTACAACGCGCTAGATTGATAGCTCTTCTTCCCTCCAAAGATTTACTATTGCATTTAATGTTAGTATAGTTAGGAAGCAATTTTAATTTTTTACAACTACTATTAAACCATATTTGATTATTAGAATAACAAATTCTTACCAACAAACGACGATAAATTACGGCGAGGGTGGCCAAATCTGCCAACTTAATACTTTTAACGCTATTTGCCGTAGGCACTTGGCGAAACACACTTATACTTAATAAACACATTTTTATTAATCACTTGTTTTTTGTTCCGCAGAATATTTTGAATGTCTTTCAAAAAGTTTAAAAAATCACTCGATCGATTTCGACTTGTTAGGTCATCATCAGGAGTATCTACTGATTTGTATTAGTAAAAATTTTTGTTATATAATAGAAAAAAGCAAAATATAATAAAAGAAGGAGAGAAGAAAAAATAAGCGATAAAAATTAATCTACGGATCGCGCAGGTAGGCGATGAGTCATATGTAGGTTGAGTAACAAAATTCAAGGTATATTATTGCGTACGTGAGAATAGAAAAGGGCGGGGTCTTGGTGAGAACCGGATTTCTCTTTGTTCGTTAAGGATATTTTGGTTAAGAAATATTGATTTTCGAATTTCGTAAGATTCTAAGGTATCTAAACGTCTGCCTTTGGGTTGTATATGTAATATGTCTAAATTGTTCAAGCTAGCTGTATGATTTTCTGAAGTTAAATGGTTATGGAAAGTTGATTGATTGCAACCAGATAAATGTTCTTTAGCTCTAACTCCAAAATTGCGCCCAGTCTGACCAATATAGGAGAAACTACAATCATTGCAATTGATGAAATTATTTCTGTTTTGATAATACATATTTCAAATTCGCTGATGGTCTACCCATGGGCTCCCCTCTGTCACCTTTGTTGGCTGAAATTTTCATGAATTTCTTCGAGCAAATGATCTTATCAAATAACAATCCTTATTTTCGTCATATAATCTTTTGGTATAGATATGTTGATGACATATTATGTCTATGGAATGGAACTGATAGACTGTTAGACTCTTTCCTTACTTGGTTAAATTCTCAGTATCCCACCATTGATTTTACGTTAGAAAAAGAAGAAAATAAATGTATTAATTTTCTAGATATAACAATAACCAGGATTAATTCTACTTTAGACTTCAAAATTTATCGGAAACCCACGTATACAGACGCTGTTATCCCTAGTTCTTCAAACCATCCCCATAATATTAAAATGTCAGCTTTCCACTCACTCATAGATAGACTAATAAACATCCCTCTGTCAAATTCAAATTATAACACTGAGCTTAACATAATTCTTCAAATAGCAACGAATAACGGATATGCAACTAGGACTATATTAAAGTTATTAAATAAAAAGCTAAAGCGTAAAACTCTAACGGGTATTTATCCACCAGATAGTCCAACGCGGGAAAATTGGCGTCGCTTAGAGTATATAGGAAAAACGAGCCAACGGATTAGCAACATCGTGTCCAATTATACCAATATTAGTTTTGCGTTTTATAATAATAACACAATAAAGAAAATGATTTTTAACAATAAACCTAGAGTTGATCGCCTTTCCAAATCTGGTGTCTATAGGATCAATTGCAATGATTGTAGTTTCTCCTATATTGGTCAGACTGGGCGCAATTTTGGAGTTAGAGCTAAAGAACATTTATCTGGTTGCAATCAATCAACTTTCCATAACCATTTAACTTCAGAAAATCATACAGCTAGCTTGAACAATTTAGACATATTACATATACAACCCAAAGGCAGACGTTTAGATACCTTAGAATCTTACGAAATTCGAAAATCAATATTTCTTAACCAAAATATCCTTAACGAACAAAGAGAAATCCGGTTCTCACCAATTACAGACCCCGCCCTTTTCTATTCTCACGTACGCAATAATATACCTTGAATTTTGTTACTCAACCTACATATGACTCATCGCCTACCTGCGCGATCCGTAGATTAATTTTTATCGCTTATTTTTTCTTCTCTCCTTCTTTTATTATATTTTGCTTTTTTCTATTATATAACAAAAATTTTTACTAATACAAATCAGTAGATACTCCTGATGATGACCTAACAAGTCGAAATCGATCGAGTGATTTTTTAAACTTTTTGAAAGACATTCAAAATATTCTGCGGAACAAAAAACAAGTGATTAATAAAAATGTGTTTATTAAGTATAAGTGTGTTTCGCCAAGTGCCTACGGCAAATAGCGTTAAAAGTATTTGCAAAACCTATTACAAACGGTGGAAAAACGCGGAAAGTAATAGTCAACAAATCGAACTCGAAGAGGGAACAGCAAAAGAGAAATAGGTACAAACAGTTTAATTGGACCCATTCTTAAAATCTAAATTAAATCAAATTTATTTTTGGTATATTCGAAAATCACTGCCGAAAATGTCAAAATGTTCCTATCCAGAAATTGTGTACCATTGCAAACGAATAAAAGTTTGATGTACAAATAAAATATCTTAAGATACTTTCATTCTTATGCATACAAAAACTAATGTGCCAAAACGACGACAAGGTGTAGGTAGGCCCCCAAAAAAATTTAGTATGCAATATCTAATGCGAAAACGAAATACAAAATTGGTTAGAATGTGTTAAACCAGATTTGCAAATATTTTGGGGATAACGAAGGTGCGAATAATAAGGGTAACCTAAAGACATTTGGAGCAAAATACGACACGAGAAGCTATTATCCGATTTGTTAAGCGGTTTCAGGTAGTCCAATTTTCCTTAGGCGTTTAATTTTATTTTATTATTTCTATTTTTTTTTGAAGATTTTAGAAAATCATTATTATCGATGGCGAACACAAAGACAGTACTTGTGTGGGGAACTGTCTATTAATAGACTTTACCGAATGTTTGTACACGATTTTCCAGATCTAGAAGTAAAAAAAAAGTTATTTTCGATATTTAACCGAAATTTTAATATCGGTTTTAAACCCCCATCGTCTGATATATGCAGTACTTGCCAATGCACAAAGGAACAACTAAAAGCTGAAACGGATCCGCAGAAAAAAATGACGACTCTAAAGGTTCAATCACAATGACACCGCACCGCTCCGTTTCGTTAATCAGTCAAAGTAGGAAATGTCACATTACATGTGATTTAAATCGTAAAACGGGTATGCAAACACAATGGTCGGCGCGGAACGGTACGTGTGGAAGAGATAGGCCAACTTTCTACATTTTCGGATAACATAACCTAAACAATTTTTTCACAGGCATATAACAAAATTATTTTCAATATTACCGGTGTCAAAAAATAATATTATTTTAAAAATAGAATTATCGGCACAAAATTCAATAAAATTTAATATCGAAGGTAAATTTTATACAGAATTAACTGGATCAATTTTACGAAACGGCGCCGAAACATTGTGATTGACAATCCGTAAAAGCGGCTTGACACGGTGTGGTGCGGCGCGACGCGGCGCGGTTTCATTGTGATTGAACCTTAAGGGTGCACAAATTACGAACAAAAGTATTTTACGGGTTGGCGAAAGAGAAAAAGGGAAAATATGGAAACATTTTTTGATGGCCAAATAAATAACTAACTTCGGAACTTCGATAGATCACCTTAAAAGAGAAAATGTATTTCTCTATCTTTAGACTGAAAAAGAGCGGCCCAAAGGGTCAGGCTTATATGTGATGGTAGTGGTGCGCAAAATAAAAATATCGCTATGATGGCTGTGTGCTCTTATTGGCTAAGCTTAGAGACTCCCGTCACATAAAGGAAATCGCGATTATTTTCCCTATCTCTTGACTCTCGTTCATCCCTCCCAGATAGAGAGTATTTGCTAATTTGGGAAAATAGTTTAAGCGAAGGAGACAATAGTTAAACCAGAGTAATACTTCGAGCTTTACAAGAAGAGTGGGACCATTATTAAATTAGGTGGTCCTGATACCTGGTCAGTGGCATTTTAAATTCAATGTGTCGAAGAGATTTTCAATAAATTGACTTAATAACACGGTAACTATATTCGTGGGGAAATAGATTACCTCTCGGATGTAGGTAAGGCCAAATCGGCCAAAGGAAAATCTTTACGAAATATAAGTTATCAATGTGCCGGTAAAAGTGAAAAAATTTAAGGATGTTGATCAATTACTCAAAAATCACTTCGGTGAAAATTGGCAATCAAATGAAGATCTTGCCTTACAGCCGAGAGGAAATATGTGAAGCAGCTGATGAAGATGAAA
This sequence comes from Nephrotoma flavescens, assembly GCA_932526605.1. NCBI lineage: Eukaryota > Metazoa > Arthropoda > Insecta > Diptera > Tipulidae > Nephrotoma > Nephrotoma flavescens. Next base: position 56,545,277 of record OW052220.1, on the reverse strand, counting down.
CTGACCTAAGAGTTTAGTATATAAGTAGTTAGATATTCAAAAGTGCAATGGAGTCAGTCACTTTATTTTAAGTTAAAAATTATTTTAATTTTTTATTAAAAATGTGATATGTATGTTGAATACTTTGCCTTTAATTACTGAATTAAAACATATTTTAAAAAAATATCATTTTTAAGCTGTTTAATTATTTAAAGCATATTCGAATCAAAACAAACGTTATTCATGTCAGTTTGTTGCAAAGCCTACCTTATCCGATGGTAAATAGCAAAAGCATCCTTATCTTATTTTTAATTAGATTTTTTCTCGGAATTCATTAATTTAAAATTTATGAGGCATTTACAGTTCATAATTATTAAAATTAATAAAACCTATAGATTTTCTTATATTTTAAAAATGGGAGGATATTGCCATTTATCTCAAAATGACTTAAGATGGATAAGAGCATGTTTTGCTTTTAATACACACAATTATCGTCGATGACAAATTAGATTCTATTTTCGAATACCACCGGACATGAAAAGCACCATAACGACGAGATTGGATGTCATTGACCAGGGAAATAAATTGTTTTGTGAAAATTAAAATTACGTGAAGGTGTCTCGACCAGTTCCGTATGCATTACGCCATTTAATTGAAGACGCGTACGGTTGAACATGAGAAATCGGGAACATTACTAATGGTCGAACTTTCAGACTGGTGAACACTAATTGTGCCGATAATTAAATCAGAAGAGAAAATCATATTGTGCGCCGATTACAAAGCGTCAATCAAGGTAAAAATCGAGGATATTGCAAGGCATATGTTTGGTGTAGAAAACGCACCTAACATCTGGCAAAGGCTTATGGATGAATATGTGACGAATGATCTCAGGGGTATGCAACGCTTCTTCGACAATATCATTGTGGCAGGTAGTACTTAGGCAGGTAGTCATTAACTAGCGCTTCTAAAATGCTTCAGTTATTGTAATGTTTGTGAATTCATTTTATTTATGGATAACAAACCGCTGGCGATGATATTTAGTCCAGAGATAAATCTTCCGACGCTAACAACACAATGGCTATTAAATTACGCGCAGTGTATCTATGGGTTTAAAGATAAAATTGTACAGCAGGAGGCCAAAAATCATATGAATGCCGATTTTCTTTCTCGACATCCGGTGATTGAAAACCACCAATCATTCGGTAAAGAAGAGATTACGGTTTATCAATCGGCCGAATATGTTTTACCGATAACAAACGGAACAGTCTCCAAACTCTCAATGAAAAGCTATGCCGCGGCAATGACTACATATCGCTTTTGCTGGACCTTTCATGGAACATAACTTCCTAGTGGTGGTGGATGCACGACTAAAATTGGTAAAAGTTGTTCATATGAAAAGTACTACAAGCTTCTATTCCATCAGGTCCTTACGCGAAGTGATAGCACGTTTTGGTTTAACATCAATACAGTTGTAACAGACAACGGTAAAAATTTTACATCGAAGGCATTTCAGGATTTTCTACGGATCAATGGCATCAATCATAGACGTACTGCCCCAGCACAATCATATCCACAAATGGTCAGGCAAAAAGAAGTGTTCAAACACTCAGAGACGCACTACGCGCCGCAATGAATGACCTATATGAATTTAAAATTACAACGGTTTCTGCCATATAGAAAGGTCCCGAACCAAAGTCAACGTGAATAATCCCAGCTGAACAGATGTTGAAGTTCAAACTATGGTCTTTAATAAACTTCATTAAGCCAACAGAAATGTGTACCCAAATAAATCTCAAAATGGTTCTAGTCGAGAGCTACTACTAAAATAAAATGTGCAAATGGAAATTCGATGCAGAAGGAAGGCTTATTGCACTACATAATTGAAGTCGACGGGAACGACGGCATATTGGCCAAATTCGAGCAACCTTGGTTGAGGGTAATAGAGAAGGGTATGCGAATAAATTTCATAACCACATTTCAGATCCATCCAGTTCTAGTATAGAAATGCATCAGTCTAGAGATTATTGGATTATCAAGCCATTTGATGGTCAACTAATGGATTCACTCGCCACAAGTGGCAGGACTATCGCAAACCAGAATTTCTTTGTTTTATAATATAATAAAAAAATTCCGTTGGTAAATAAATTTTATTATAATTTAATTACCAACGGAAATTTTTTATTCTTTTTGTATCTTTTTTTCATCGTTTCATTCCAGCTGAATAAAATATTAAAAGTGATTCTGAAAGTTCACTTCAAGTAAAGGCGGTGTACAGATTTTGCATACATGTACAGATTTTGCCTTTAAGGCATGAAAATTATGCGCGCTGATTGGTTAAAAGACGGCCATCTTGAATCGCCTTATAGGCAAAAATTTTAAATTGAACATTTCTCAATTTCGTACAAGGCATTTTTTTTGCCTTAAAGGCAAAATCTGTGCATGTATCACCGCCTTAATGCTAGTATTTTTGGCTTGATCAGCTAGTAAGCAAGCACTTTGCTAATCTAAAACCCGACTAAATCAATTTTACTAGGCAAATTTGAAATAATTTTTTTATAAAATTTTTGTTTTTTTTCCGATTGCATAGTAAAACAACACAAACATTTGCTGGATAGTTTTCTAAACCGTAAAATTTACTGTGTAGTCACAATAAACAAAAAAAATTATAGAAAAAATAATTTCAAATTCAAATCGGCCTGGGGCGGTATGTTGTACCATCACTTCGAATCGAAAAAAGTCGAAATTCGAAAAAGGTCGACTCGAAAAAGTGAAAGTTGTGTCATTTTTGCTTTTCGAAAAAGATACAACATACCGCCATTCGACTTTTTTCGAATTTCGATTCGAAGTGATGGTACAACATACCGCCCCTGCTGGGGGGTTGCTGCTGCTACTGTTACTTAACCCAGATGCCACTAGATGGATTATAACTATAAGTCATCAATTTACTATGAATTCACCCAATATTATTAGTTTAGCCCATCGTAGCAATAAAAAGAAGGAGCTGATTATGTAAGCATTACGAGTTTTGAGTTACAACAAATGACGGTAGAATGATTTTCTATTTAAGTAATTTAAGGTTGCCGAAGAACGAAAATGGCCGCAATCAACCTTTTCTCTTTGTTCTACACATAAACAATTTTAAATTTGAGCTACAAATCGGTTATTTATAAAAAAAAATCCCGTTGAAAATTTGTCAAAATTAGTTTATCTCGGAACTGGTACGCCGTGCTCGTAGTGCTTACATAATCGACCTTCAGGTAAATTAATGAAATAAATCATAATATTTTGAACACCAACAGAATTGTTCACTGGATTTGCCAACCAGATTAATTAAAATAAAATAATTTTCAATTTTTACCGTTTATTTAACACAAATGATTATAAAATTTGACATATCAATCATTTCATAGTTGATTAAAATACCATAATAAATATTTTGAATTAAGCAATATGAGTGGAATGTTGTAGTTATGATGCGGAATTTAACAAATGGAACATTTAACGATATTCTGCAGATGCTTATAACCTCAAAAATATCATATATTTTAAGTTAAACTAATAAAAATGGCAAACATCCATGTTCATGTATCTGCAATGTTGTTATTACATGAATTTTATTTGATTGTTTTTTATTCAACTGTTTTACGGATAACAAATATCGTCGAATATAAATTGCGCATACGTAATTAAGAAATTTGAAAAAGGCGTGTGACTATGGCCATACGCTATGCGCCAATCTAATAATGTTGATTATTAGACATTTACAACTGCGAGGTTCGGGTCTGGACTAAATTTATAAATATTAAAGTTAAAGTATTGTACTTTATTTAATTATTAGAATCGTACATTTAATTTTTTAATTTTTTTTTATTAGAATTGTGCATGCAGTTTATTACTACTACGCTCGATATGCACGTTCGTTCAGTTTCTTTATTCGGGTTGTTCCAAATCGATAAACTTTTTTAACAGTAAGTTATTTAGTATCCAACCATTCCCCTCAACCAGCTGTGATTGAAAGTGACAAAAAATAATTTGTTATGTACATATACGAGTACGTCAACCGCAAGATATAAAAATGAAATAAAATAAATCAATCGTATATTCGTCTTACCTCTCCCATCAATCTTAATCAGAAACCATAGTCTTAATAAAAATTTCGTTCTTTCGTTTTATCTATACGAGTATATTTCTTTTCAAACAAACGTCATTATTGGTAAGAAGTAAATGAAAATTTCACATCTTATATATTTAATGTTCATTTCAACTGAACAAGAAGAAATAAGTAAATACGAATTCTTTAGTTTTTAATTAATTTTCTGTTCTGTTGTTTTTATATGATTGTGTGTATGTGTGTGAATGGTGAAAATATTGTAACTAAAGGGTTTCCTAATAAGACGGTTTAATTTTTAAACAACTGATGAGAGACGGCCACCTTTTAAAGAAATTGTGAAAATTGCTCCATTTTCACTGTAATTGATTTTTGTTAAAAAATGCAGGTTCCTTTTCTCTCGTGACGTTGCACTATAAGATTAATTCGTTATCTTTATAGAAGTGATACTTCTTGTTGGAGAACCTGTTACTTCTCTATACCCATAGGGTATTGGTGTATAGGTATTAAGTACCAATGAGATTTAACGTCAGCACCAAATCCTTTATTCAGAACTATAAACAATCAATTGATCTTATTTGAAACTATTGGGAACAATTAAAGTATTGAAAATCATTTTCTCTACTTCTTATTTCATTTCTTGTTTATTGTAAATAGCAACACGGTTTGCCGCATGCGCGCGATTTCCTTATTATTATCTTTCTCCGCTGGTGTAATTACAGCAATCTGATTTAATGGAAAATTTACTTCATAGCAAGTGATGTATTGGATGCAAACTGTTAAAATTTAATGATTATTGTAATCAAACAAATCGACTTGTTGCTAAGGATATACGACTAAAATGTTGTTAGGCTGGATGTATATGTTTAATCGGTATCGTGAACGTTAGAAATATTTTTGACATTGATTTATTCCGCCAGTAAACAACGATTTTGTGTATTTTAAAGTTAAAATGTCCTAATGATGATATTGTCCAAGGAAGGGAAATTTGAAACGTGGAATGGATCACTTTCGACATTTTAATGATCGTAATAGATCAAATAAGTTTTTTGGATTATTGTCTAACTTGCTCATTGTTTGAAATGATTTTATATTGAAATTTAATTTTTATCTATCTGACATTCTTTTTACCATCGACCCTGTACCAATCATTATCATCATTATAGAAAGAACCATTTTTGAACCAAATTAATCCTGTTTACTGGGTTTGATTGTGGTTGGTAATGAAAACTAAGCCGATGGTTTACGTGATGATGTATACGTGAAAAGTCTTAAAACTATCTATCTGGAAATGAATAGACAAACAAAATAAAATCATTATCGGATATTAGTTAATGAAGGCAAAATCCCAAATACCAAGAACACATTTTTCTTAACGTCAATAATGATCAATGACCTTATTTTCCAATTTAGCATCTATGCTTATTTATAGCAGTAAACGTTTGCAACTTTCTTTAAATTTATCACATGATCCTTGACTGTTTGTGTATAGGCAATCGATTATAATGGAAAAGACCTTAACCTGGACGTATACGCCTCATTTTCGGAGACGAACTGGAGACACTCACAGTTATTTGTTCACAGACGACTTCTGCTCGTACTTTACCGTTTAAGTTGTAGCTGTCGACAAAGTTCGATATTTCCCGCTTTAGCGAATCGTTAATGGTCGAGTGTCCTGTATGGAGATATTTTCACAGTAGGTCAGTTTTACTGCTGAAATATAGTAAAATATTGACCGGAAGAAAGCGTCCATTCTTTGCACCTTCTCTACCATGTTTATGTACAATACGTATATGAGTTTCTATAGGGCTGGTCACTCTCACTGCGAGCCAGAAAACCAACACCCATTTAAAACTAAATATGTATAAGTAGCTGTAGGAACAGGCTAAATAAATAGATTTAATCTTAGGTCCTTTGGGCAGCCATGCAAGCTTTTTTCGCTTACGGCAATATGGTGGGCAGAGCCCTTTTATTAAAAATTAAAAGACTGAAGGCAAGTGATTTATAACATATATTTACCACATGCTACAAAAGTACCGGTTTCAATTTATTTTCTTAGATTCTTCTACCACACTGAATTTAAAGTATTTTAACAAACCGGCCACTGTATTATGGTACAACAAACTAAGGCCAAGAAAATATTAAAATAAATTATTTCGTGAATCAATCGTCAATCTTCAGAAAATATTGGTTTGTTTCTTGACGTGCTTCGAAGATGGAAGTGCTTTGAATTATTTCGTGAACCCTTTCCGAAGGCAACTCCTGATTGTTTACAAAACTTTTGGTTTGTTTATTGAGGTGTTTTGCATTAAAGATCCGGGGCATACTAGGAAGGAATGACGACTTTAGCATTACGTTTCAGTCTTAAAATATCAAGAAAGGAGGTAATGGAGATCGTTTATAATAAGAACGACTCTATTCTGGTTTCTAGCGACATTCCAAACGGGATTTAGGAGCCTCATCTATTAGACGGCTTTGTTAGCTTTGCCCCATTCTAAAATGGATTTAATATTTGAGAGAATAGACCCGTTCATAGCTTCTCGTAAACTTTATATACAGGCATTGCTTTCTCTTTGATTGATAAACTCAATTGATGCCAACAACATTGTATCATCAGAAAAATGAACGTAACTTATTGATGTAAATTAAGAACAGCGTAGAGAACGAAGACAATCCCTGTGACATACCTGCAGTTACCTCATGCGAACTTGAGGTAAATCTATCAAAAACAACCAGAATTTTTTGTCAGCGAGGAAATTTTAGTAATGTTCCAGGACAATTGCTGGAATACCGTCAGGTTTAATTGATTTGTTTGGGTTAAGTTCATTAGTATTTTTGACAGTTGAAGTTTTCCATAAACCATGCTGTCTAATTAAACAGCTGGTAGTGGTTGAGTTAGTACACATAATCTACCTAATGCAAGAGATCTCGGAGACCACTGTCTTAACAGAAGTCTCTAACACTTCCATTGGCCTTCCTTAGTTCTCTATTACATTTTTTAAGGTTCTCATTGTAGAAGTTTTAATTCAAAGCCCACCTATTGCTTTTAGTTTTATTGAGGGCTCTTCTACATACTTTCTAGAAGGTTGCTAGTACTGGTGACTACCATTTTGGTTGTGGTATCTATAAGAGCACCGATTTTTCTTCTGTCTGATTAAAATATTGGCTCCCCAAGAGTACTTGGTGGGATCTACTTTGCTTGGTTTATACGCTGATATATATGTTTATATTACTTTTCCAAAACACTCACGATTGAACATTCCCCGGCTTACCTTAGTGTATCATTCTACACCCCTTCACTCTAAGGTCTTTTCTTATTTTTATTTACCCACGGCTCTTGAGTAAGAAGAAAATTTATTGTGTGTGTGTGACACCGATTTTGTTTTGTTAATTGACGACTAACTAAATTGATGGTTAGTTCATACTAGTTATTGATAGATGTCTCTACTGAAAATAAACCTAAATATACCAAAAATTGGGTTTCAAACTGCTCACTTATTTCAGATAAATCTTAACATAAATTTAGGTGGTCGAAAGGCAAGCAAATGTGCGTCGGACACATGATATAAGTTTTCTCCCGATTTTGCCACTTTGAGGCGAAAAATTGCCGATTTGCCTTTGATGTGACGCAGATTGAACTGAATTATTAGGAGTATCTTCCAACGTTAATTCCCCTACTATGTAGGCTCCCCGTTATTTCAGGCTAATCGGTGGTGTTCTCTCTCTGTGAATTCGACAAGCATTCCCAATATTTTGATCCACTGCAGATAGCACCTCTCCTGAATTGGTTTGCTATGACAATTGACCTTAAATTCAAATTTGGAGGCGTATCATGTTCCTCAGATGATATAATGTAGTTTGGTTCAATATTTGAACTAACATAATTTCTTCTTCTCCTATTTCCACAGTTTTATCGAACTTTAGATGAAGTAAAAAAGTGAAAATTTGAATGACATTCTAACACAACTCGTTACTCTTATTACATTTTGAAAGAACAATATTTTTACTGGCGTATTGTATCACTGCCAAAAAAATTGAGTATATAGAGAACGCATTCCACAATACAAGCAAACAATAAAATTGAAATTCCGCTTCTCTTTTGTTTTTTCCTTTTTTCATCTTCCTTCTTCGTTTGCATTTTCTTTCTCCTTGACACTTCAGTTGGGTTAAAAGCTTCGCTCAATCGAGAATTGTTAAATTTTTCTTCCGGTATTTGTATTTCTATTTAAATTTTGTGTCTCTAGTTCAAAAAACAAAAAATAATTAAAGATATTAACAAAAGCATTAAATTTAATTATTACGACGTTAGTATTTTGAAGTGTTTTTTTTTATTTGTACACATTACAACATACATAGTTTGAACAGTGATTGCGTTTAATTTAGTTTGCTAGTTTTAGTGAAAATTTATATGTTTTTTTGCAAAATCGATAATAGGTACATGATATTTAATTTTTGTCACTTTAACCAAACATGATAAAATAATTTTACAGTAAGCTCGTTTCTTTGTTTTAGTTGTGTTCATGACCGTAACCAAATATTTAGTTGCGATTTTTTTTTTGATTAGCTGTGATTTCAATAAAAACCCTTTTGGTGTTATGTAATATGGGTATGCCTGTGGTTTTCTGGTATTTTTTTTGGTACTCTCGGAGAAACTCATCGATTTTTTTCTTTCTTGTGTTTGTGTTGGAAATGATAGTTGGTTGTCATTTTCAAAAACTACATTTTGGGACTTTAATTGAAATAACACTTTTGTTTATGCAATTATTGATTTCAGTTAACATTTTTTTTTGAATTTGTTGATGTGGATTGGAAAATTATATACTTATATAACATTGTAAATAGGTTTTGAATATGTACCTACTAACAATTGTAATGTTGCAAATGTCATAGTACGAACCCACTAGGATTAAGATTAACGCAAATTAGTATAAAGGGTTTTCACCAGTCGATGAAATTTAAAAACAATTAGTACAGGTTAGGTTCAACTATTTTACCTGTCAAATATGGTTTCAATTGGCCTATTTGATACACAATTCTTTGAAAATTTTTCTTTCGTTTGGTTCGTTCTCTACGTTTTTGGTTTACTTAAGGTGTGGTCAATTTTTCTTTATTTCGGTTGGCTGCAAGCCCAATTTTGTGAAAATGGTGACAGTTAGATAAGATAGTTAATATTCTAAGACCGACATTAAAAAGACGTGAGAAAGCAAGTAATTGCGAGATTGGCGTCTAGGGTGATCCCCTGTATCGGTGAATTTCCTAGTTTGCCCTCTCCGTGTAGTTTAGAGTTATGCTTTTGTAGTGAGGATGTTGTTTAACCTTTATCACAACATGTTATGTTGTAAAATTTTTATACACCTGCCTATTTAAGATGAGATTATAATAAAATAATCTTATAAAACCGTTTCGATAAACATGATATCGTATTATGTGAAGTGTTTTAGCAGTATATAGGATTAAACCAATTTAGATTGCAGTTTACATCGTATGTGATTTATTTTCGAATTTAAAGAATTTGTTGACATTTTTTAAAGGAGTTTCGCATATAACAAGAGTAGATGTCGTTACTCGTTGCTTTAGCTGGTTCAAATTAAAATTTGTTCTCCGAGTCAGATTTTTTTTAAAATTCGTCTTTATTCATCAACGAATCCCAAAATATTTAGGCCAAAACGGCTTTCACCGGATGCTGTCCACTCATATGACGTTTTGATACTTGTTCATTTGGCTACCGCGATCACGTTTAACATTGAGCTCCTATAACATTGTTGGCTTGTTGGCGTAAATACCAACAACTTAACGTAACCCCATAAAAAGAAATTCAACGGAATTAAATTGCATGTGCGAGAGGCCATTCAACCGGACGATTCCTCGAGATTACACGGTTACCGAACTTCTCCTTCAATAGATCAATTATTTGACCAGCAGTGTGGCAAGTGGCACCTCCTTGTTGGAACCACATTTCACTGTGGTTAGATTTGAGACAATTGGAGCGTTTTATTTCTAAATGTTTTAGTTATACCGTTACTTCGCAACCTCTAAAAAAAAAAAAAAAATGTAAATGCAAAATGTAAATCATAGTTTGCTATGAAGCAAGGGCGATTAAAACTGTCATAACAATGGATTTGACAATTATCGCTTCCTTTGTAGACGTAGAAACCAACGCTATCTACAGTCGATGAAAATCGCCAATAGTTAGCCGGGGTTTTTTACTGTTTATAAACCTTGCAAGTTCATTTCAGCTAACTGGACAGATTTTCGTGTTGTGAACTACGGCACGTTTTGCGCACTTAATATTTCGATTGCAATATCTTTGGGTGTGGTTAAAACCTTGACATTTCTTGCATTGAGGTATTAATCTCGTGTTCTTTTTTAGTGGTTCTAGTTTAATCCTCATATTGCGTATTGCTTTTGTTGAATATTAGTATGAATAGCGGGTGATCTTGGTTCCTTGACTATTTTCAATTTTTCCCCGTTTAAGGATGATTACTGCGTCTTCAATTTGCAGTTCTTTCATCTTGAGTTCTGCTATTCTATCCTGCTTCTTAACAGGTGATATGATGACTTCTGGTCATAACTTTAATTTCTCGGTTATTTTAATCTGCATAGGTATACCACTGTTTATCTTCCTGAGTGAGCTTTGTGACTAAAGCTTGATATGCACCGGAGGGTGTACCACGAAATCTCGGTTTTCAAAATCCCGGCCAAAATCCCGGTTTTTAACATCCCAGTTTCAAAATACCGGTTTTCAAAATCCCGGTTTTCAAAATCCGCAGGTTTTTAAAATCTCAGTTTTCAAAATCCAGGTTTTCAAAATCCTGTTTTTTTTTCTTCTAGTTCTAAAGTCTTGATTTTGGAAAAAATATTTTTGTATTAATTCGGGCCGGCCGGACTAATAATATTTTAACATAGAAATAAAATATCTTGCCAAAAATTAACTAGAAAAAACAAGGCTGCGAAGTCAGAGGCGGCAAAATTGTCGCACTTCGTGCCGCACGTAAGAACGGATAATATAGAATCTATTAATGACACCTACTAAAAAGAAAAATAGTTGCACAATTTTGTAATGCAAGATTTTGTAATTCCAAGATTTTGTACTTGCAACTTTTTCAATCCCATATGCATCGCACGTGACAAATTTCAACATAATCGATTAAGAAATGGCCTAGTTCCATCCTTAATGACAATATTCCAGAACTTTATTTAACATCATTTTAAAATCCCATTTAGGACCCATTCTACCCACATGCCGAATTTCAACTAAATCGGTTAAAAAATGGCATAGTTCCATAGCGATGGACATATTTCAGAACTTTAACAAAAAATCATTTTATTTATTTATTTATTTATTTAATCTTACCAAACAAGGTATATATTATAAAAATATTCTTATGAAAGTAATTTTGCATAGTTAAATATTTAAATTCATATTTTCTAACAAATTTGTAATACATTTTCGATATAAAATATTTCGTTAACTTATTCTTTCAAATTTTATTTTATTATTATTTTTTATTGACTCGGAGTGTCCTCACCAATAGTAGTTAAGTAGCAACCCAAAAATACAGTCCGTTATATAAACTAAAAATTTAATTAAATTGCAATCTTAAAATTTTTCTTATATGTTTGTTTTGTCAAGTTAGTACCTGAAAAATTTTTACATGCTCTATTTATTGGTTCATTCATTCCATAGTTGGTAGGGTGGTGAACTTCTTTTAAGTACTTTGCATGTCGAGTGCGTCCTTGATTTAAAATCACAGCATTTGAAATTTCTTCGACGTTGATGTTTTTTTGTAACACGTCAAAAATGAAAATAGCCGCGAGTAAATTTCGTCTTGATGAAAGAGTATCTAAACCTATTATGTCGAGTCTAGAATTGTAACTTGGTAGGTTGGTATAATCTTGCGGATGGAACATATGCCTGAGCACGAACAATAAGAGGATAGATCTCACAAATGAGCAATAGAGTGATTTCGTTACCCATAAGTTGTTGAATTCTTTAGCTCTTCTTTTTATGAAACCCAGTACCACATATGCCTTTCCCAACGTTACATCATAATGTTTATAGAAATTGACTCGCGTGTCAATTATTACACCTAAATCTCTTGTTTCGTCCACTCTCTTCAAACTCCTCCCTTGTAAAACTGATCACGTAACACTTGTCAATATTTAGGTCTAATTTATTACTGTTGCACCACGATATCAGTTTGTTTAGATTTGATTGTAAACAAATTGCATCGTCTGTATTTTCGATTTTGTGATATATTTTTAGGTCATCAGCATAGAACAAATGCTTTATGTTTTGCAGTACTGTAGACAAGTCTGATATGAAGAGATTGAAGAGCAATGGCCCCAAGTGACTACCATGTGGAACCCCTGAATTTACTTGTACTGCTTGTGATATGTGGCCTTGAAAGCGAACATATTGAGTTCGGTCTTTTAGATATGAGCTCAACCAGTTGAGTAATGAGCCACCTATTCCCATGAGTTCTAGTTTTTTAATCAACACTTTTTGATCCACTCTATCAAAAGCCTTGCTGAAATCAGTGTAAATTGCATCAACCTGAAATCCTTTTTCCATTTGTTTTAATAAGTAAGAAGTAAAGATTGTCAGGTTAGTTGTTACGGATCTACCTCTGATAAATCCATGTTGCTGATCATTTAGATTGGAGACAATGGTTTCTGCAAGCTTATCATGAATTAATTTTTCGAAGAGTTTGGGAATACAAGATAAGACAGCAATTCCTCTGTAGTTAGCTACATTACACCTTCCACCAGATTTGTAAATTGCTGTCAAAAATGACAATTTCGAAAAACTAGAAAAGATTCCTTCCACTAGAGATCGGTTAAAGATGTAATATAATGGTTTAACTAGAGAGTTTGCACATTCTCTCAAAAATATGGGCGGAATGCCGTCAGGCCAGACTTCGCAGTCCGGTCAAAATGTCCCTCTCTTCCAACTCCACATTCTGTAGCTCATAACGGAGTGATATGTTTTCCTGGTAGAAATCAGGTTAACTGCTTTCATTGGTTTCTCTTTTATAAATGGATTGAAAACGCTCAGAAAAAAGATCGGAGAGAGTTTTAGGGTTTGAGGACGATATCTCGTTCAAATACATTGTTACTGAGTATCCTTTAGTGTTCCGTTTAGAGTTAACAAAATCATAAAATATTTTTGGTTCTGAAATTATGTTCTCACCGAATTGTTTGATGTAGTTATTGTAAGCTATTCTTGATGCGGACTCAAATTCTTCATATAACTGATGGTGTCGTGTTTTATTGTTCGTTGTTGGATTCTTTTTGAAAACTTTAAAAGCTCTGTTCCTTCTATTGCGTAGATTCTTGAGACGTCTGTCTAACCAAGGTTCTTTTCTATTTTCTCTTTGTTTTACCCAGGGAACATGTCTTGAAATAATTCCATCAATAATAGTATGAAATTGATTAATAGTGAAATCTAGGTTATCATAGGAACATACTTCTTGTCAATTAATCATATCAATTTCTGTCTTAATTGAGTTAAAATTAGCTTGTTTGAAATTGTACGCGTATATCGGTTCGTTTTGAAGTTTGCAAGGTGAAGTAGATAGACTATAGTTGGTTATTAATGCTTTATGATGTATTGAATTAGTAAAGCAAGACTCAGTATCATCAGTTTCTCTTACGTTACAATGTTCGAAAACTGTTGCAAATATTAAATCAAGTTGTCTATCGTTACTGTTTTTAATATCAGAGATTTGGTACATATTGTTGCCGTAAGTACAATTTAGTAGTCTAATATCAATGTTGTCGATTGTATTTGTCGGTAAAGTAAATTTTCATCGTCAGGATCTCTAATAAATTGTAAGTGTGGTCTATTAAAATCTCCAAAAATTAAAATTTCATTATCGTCATTAATGTTAGTTGAAATTGCATTAATTGAATTAAAAATACTTTCATAGATATTTTCGTTCGATGCTGGAGGGACATAGATACAACCAATAATTAATGTTTTGCTGCTGCAATTAATAGTACACCATATCTGTTCAGATAGTGGGTGTATCGGAACGTAGAATTTAGAATCAGAATTTATTTCGGATGAGGGGATGGACTTGTGGATTGCTAACAATACCCCACCTCCCCTTGTGTTATTTCTTAGATGATAATTTCTGTCTTTTCTATAGACTAGCCAATCAGAATTAAAAATCTCATTGTCAGAAACACTAGAATTTAGCCAGGTCTCTGCCAATGCAAAAATTTTAGACTCTGTGGAATGTAACCTTCGATAGAGGGAGTTATTTTACTTCTAATTCCTCCACAATTAGCATAAAAAATATTAAAGCAATGTTGGTCGACATTTATGGCAAAATTATTATTTAAATTAGTTTCACTATTATAATCAGTATTGTTGTCCAACCTATCTATATTGACATTTCTAGAGTTAATCTCTGAAATGCACGTCGTGTCAATTAAAAAATTTTTTTGTTAAAATAAAATTGGTTAAAATTATTCTTACTATTATTCAGGTGATTAATTCTGTCGGTTGTGGTGAAATCTCGGAATGCAGATAGGGTTTTCTCCATATCTTCTTTTGAGATGTCGTATGCATGGTAAAAGGAAAACCAGAATATCCTTCAACTTCTCCACACAGGTTTAGAAATCCATTTCCATCGCACGTATCGAATTTCAACAAAATCTCTTAAGAAATGGCCAAATTCCGTCCTTATTAGCCTTTTTCTAGAACTTTATTGTAAATTCATTTTTGAGTCTCATATTCCCACATTTCAAATTTTAAAAATTCAAACCAGGATTTCCTAAAAATCGGGATTTTGAAAGCCGGGATTTCGTTTCACACCCATGCACCGGAATTTTATCACATTAATTGGTGGTAGCGCCTTTGTCTTCATTGCAACCTTGTTTATGAAACCGGTAGTTTCGTTAACGTTTGCTTTCGAATACTCCTCCTCCTAATCACACCAGAAGTGAGAATTCTGCCTTTCCTTTAGAGTGTTCATGAACCAGTGAAATTGGTAGTGGGTTAGTGATGCGAACATCGATTGCTAGATTTCGGAGTGCGGTTATCCCGTCACTAGCAGTTTCTCGATCGACAGAGCGGTCCTAGATTAATCAGCAGGGACACCTTGGCACCACGTGCAAGTAAGGTTGCCATTTAGGCTGGTATATTGACCTTCTAGACCGACGCCCTTTACCTATAGCGTTCACGCAAGTAGATTGGAGCTGGTTTGTATTTACGATTTGACGGTTCTTAAATTTTTGCATTTTCAGTTTTGTTTACTTCCGTATCCTTGTCGGTGAACATTTCAAATCGAGTTTTAGCAGTTTTGAATTTTACGACGTTTGATTTCCTAGTTGTCCGTAGTTTTTCCTTTTTTGTGCATGTACATTACATTTAGTGCTTACTTTAAGCCTTGTGTCGCTTCTGTGGTTTTCGAGCAGTATATTCGTCAGTTCACATTCAACATTGAAGTTGAAATTGATCGTTGGACAGTACTTGGAGCGGGTGGTTTTATAGGCGACCTTCTTAAGAAATGATGTTCAATTCCGTATAACGATGTTTGTACTGCAGTCAGTCATACTGGATGAACCACTTACCAGACTCACAACCTCAGAGATATTGCTTGTAGCTGTATATTTGGTGTAATAACCAAGCGTTGCATCACTATATGCATACTACTACTGCCAGGTTTCTGTACTGCCGTCTCTAACATGGAGGGCATACGCTTCAGGATTTTGCATTTCAAGGCAAGTAGCTAGGGTTTTACCATAGCCGTACTCACGGGGTTATACTTTTAGTATTACCCAGGGTGTAGCGCGAGGAGCTTGTAATACACTCCTCAGCGGGAAAATTATTGTGGGAATAGTTCTCGTATTTTAATAAAACTATTCACAATCCAGTGCTACGAACCGGATTTGACAAGACAAATTCGTAATAATTGTAGATATATGAAACAATTTTTATTGTTTTTGTTACGCATTTAACGGCTCCCTGAATTAAAAAAGGCTGAAATCAAAAAGATGGACTTAAGAAATGTGTTTTTATATGAAAATATGGAACCTTTTTTAAGTCGTATACTTTTAACAAATCTTCTGACTTAACAAAGGTGTTTTACAAAAACAAATTTAATTTCAAAACGTCACAAGAACGGCATATTTTATTTCACATCATAAACATAAAATTTACATTTGTTTTTAATACACATAGAAATGCATGCGTAATTTCACGTTTTTAAGAAAATGGTTTCTTGTTTTTCTTGTTACAGTTTTAACATCGAAGATATTTTTGGCGTCGCATTATATAGAAAAATGCAACGTAATTTTGTCCCAAGAATATGCAACGAAATAAAAAAATAAAAATTAAGTAAATACGAGAGAATCAAAACTCGCGGGTGTGCCAATTTTGTTTTGTGCTCTCTCTCTATGCACCCATTTCTCATCTTCGATATAAATTAGTGAGCGTAATATACAAATAAAAATAAAAAAACCAAAAAATAAAGTAAATACGAGAGAACCAAAACACGCTGTTTCGCAGAAAAACAATTTTCGACTCAAACTTTTTTATTTTTTAATAGATAGACAAAAGTTCGTGGCCTTTTTTGGGTGACGTTGAAACAAAGAATTTTCTTATTTCAAATGAACTTTATTAAACCAAATATGTGCAATTTTGATCGATGACCTTTTACCATGTTTCTCTGGTAGAGCCATGATCCCATCACTGTAGAACTTCTGTGGTTTAGAGGCGAAAAATCAAATCAACTCTTTTTCGCAGGCCTCTTTTGAATTTAATGTGAAACCATTAAGATGGTTCTGCATGGACCGGACCAAATGATAGTTCGATGGTGCAAGGTTCGGGTGCTTCAAAACTTCCCAGCCAAGCTCTCTCAGTTTTTGCCGGGTCATCAATAATGTGTATGTTCTTTAGCGTTATATCATGATGGAATACAACGCCCCTTCTGCTGATAAATTCTGGAGGTTTTTACTGAATTGCTTGCCTTAAACGCATTAGTTGCTGACAGTAAAGATAAGAACCAATTGTTTGGCCCGGTGGCAGCACCTCATAATGCACGTTTCCTCTCCAATCCCACCAAACACACAGCATTACCTTTCTTGGCGTCAATCCTGGCTTTGATACCGTTTGGGAAGCTTTGCCTCGTTTCATCCGTTATCTTTTTCGCACAACGTCGTCGTATCTTATCCACTTTTCATTATCAGTAATCATTCGCTTTAAAAATGGCTCGATTTCATTCCGGTGCAGCAGCGTTTCGCAGATGGAAATCCGGTCCATTAAATTTTTAACTGTTAATTCATGAGGTACCCAAACGTCAAGTTTTTTTTTGGTATCCAGCCATTTTCAAATGGTTTAAAACCGTTTTGTATGATCAATATTTAGTTCTTTACCAATTGCATGGCTGCTTATATGCCAGTCTTCTTCAATTTGCTGCATGATTTTATCGATTTTTCCAGTGGTTGGTACACTAGAGCGAGGTGCATGTTTGAAATTTATATTTCCAGAACAAAAGCGCACGAACCATTTCTTTGCTGCTGATTTTGATAAAGCACCTTCTCCATGAACAGCACAAATTTTTACGCAAGCCTGAGCCGCGTTTTACCTTTGTCATAATAAGATTGTAAAATATATCGAATTTTTTCATTATTTATCTCCATGTTTTAAATTATTGTATCTTTTTATTCACTTCACCGATTTTAATGTTTTGTATGTCAAAATGTCACCTTTCAAACACACATAAGAATTACCCAATACGATCAGTGGTTACTGAGATATATGAATGTAAAGCCATCTACCGGGAAAAAGGCCACGAACTTTTATCCTACCCAATATTTTTAGGTCTATATAAATACAAGTACTCTAGCCCAAAGCAAATCAGTTGGTGCTTAAGCTTTTTTATTTAGGCATTAAGCAAGATTTCAAGCCCCATTTTCGATGTTTAATTTTTAGCCTTAGGCTCAAACTTGGGTTTTTTGTTGTATTGTAGAGAAACCTAAAAAACGGAGAAATGCATTTTCATTAATTTGAATTGTGAATTATTAAATGTGGACAAATTATGAATTAAAATGTGCATTTTTTGATTCATTTTGAAATTTGCAGAAATGGGTGCATAGAGAGAGCACAAAACAAAATTGGTACACCCGCGAGTTTTGATTCTCTCGTATTTACTTAACTTTTATTTTTTTATTTCGTTGCATATTCTTGGGACAAAATTTCGGCTCCACCTTTCTAGCACCCCATCAAAAGATTTTGACAAAAGTGATGAACGAATCCGTTTGGTCATCGTTTGGTCAGGATTGGTCACTAGTTTTTATCGTTTGGTCACTTACGATTAAACGGTAAATAAATAAAGAAAAATTCGAAAAAAAAAATTTCCCGGGTAGCACCTCATTGCAAGAAAATTATACCGTTTTTATCAAATTTCGTTAGGTAATCGTTGGTCAGGATTGGTCACCAAATATTGGCGTTTGGTCATCAATGGGTCAGTTTTTATTGCGAAAAAACAAAATCGAATTGTAGTAATTCAATAAAATCAGGTTCATCGCTTATTTGGGAATTTCATTTTACAAAATTAATAAAAAATCCAATTGGAATATACCATTTAGAAAAAAATATTTATTTTTTCAAAGAATTGTATCTAAAGTGAAAGACATATGATAATTTCAATTCAAACTTCATAATTCGTTGTAAATTAATCACTTATTTTTTTCGTTTGGTCATCCCTACATAACGATTTATTGCGACATTTTTCAAAAACTCATAATTTCCACATGATTTCAAGTGTTTTGAGCTGGAAGCTTGACCAATACTAATAATTTTATAAATGCAACGGTCGGAATCTGTTGGTCAACTGTCATTGAGGATTGGTCACTAGTTGTTTTCGTTTGGTCATCCCTACATAACGATTTATTGCGAAAATGCTTGAAAAAACTCATAATTTCCACACGATTTCAAGTGTTCGGGGCTGAAAGCTTGACCAGTACTACTAATTTTATAAATCTAACGATCGGAATCTGTTGGTTGACTGTCCATTGAGGATTGGCCACTAGTTGTTTACGTTTGATCATCCCAATATAATGATTTATTGCGAAAATTCTTAAAAACACAAAATATTCACATGATTTAAGTTTTCGGAGCTGGAAGCTTGACCAATACTAATAATTGTACAAATCCAACGATCGGAAGCTATTGGTCAAATGTCGTTGAGGATTGGTCACTAGTTTTTTTTTGTTTGATCATCCAAGCATAGTGATTTAAGCTTCCAGCCCCGAAAACATGAAATCACGTGGAAATTATTTGTTTTTCAAGAATTTTCGCAATAAATCATTATATTGAGATGATAAAACGAAAACAACTAGTGACCAATCCTCAATGACAATCAACCAACAGATTCCAATCGTTGAATTCATAAAATTAGTAGTATTGGTCAAGCTTCAAGCCCCGAACACTTGAAATCGTGTGGAAATTATGTTTTTCAAGAATTTTCGCAATAAATCATTATGTAGGGATGACCAAACGAAAAAAAACTAGTGACCAATCCTCAACGACATTTGACCAATAGCTTCCGATTCATGGATTTATAAAATTATTAGTATTGGTCAAGCTTCCAGCCCCGAACACTTAAAATCGTGTGGAAATTATGAGATTTTCAAGTATTTTCACAATAAATCATTATGTTTGGATGACCAAACGAAAACAACTAGTGACCAATCCTCAATGACAATCAACCAACAGATTCCAATCGTTGGATTCATAAAATTATTAGTATTGGTCAAGCTTCCAGCTCAAAACACTTGAAATCATGTGGAAATTATGAGTTTTTGAAAAATGTCGCAATAAATCGTTATGTAGGGATGACCAAACGAAAAAAATAAGTGACCAATTCACAACGAATTATGAAGTTTGAATTGAATATGTCATATGTCTTCCACTTTAGGTACAATTCTTTGAAAAAATAAATATTTCTTTCTAAATGGTATATTCCAATTGGATTTTTTCTTAATTTTGTAAAATGAAATTTCCAAATAAGCGACGAACCTGATTTTATTGAATTACTACAATCCGATTTTGTTTTTTCGCAACAAAAACTGACCCATTGATGACCAAACGCCAATATTTGGTGACCAATCCTGACCTAACGATTACCTAACGAAATTTGATAAAAACGGTATAATTTTCTTGCAATGAGGTGCTACATTTACCAATTTTTTTTCGAATTTTTCTTTATTTATTTACCGTTTAATCGTAAGTGACCAAACGATAAAAACTAGTGACCAATCCTGACCAAACGATGACCAAACGAATTCGTTCATCACTTTTGTCAAAACCTTTTGATGGGGTGCTAGAAAGGTGGAGCCCAAAATTTCGTTGCATTTTTCTATTTAATGCGACGCCAAAAACATCTTCGATGTTAATGCAAAAGATATCCCTTGTGAAAAAGAAAAAGTAAAATATCCTAAAAATTAAAATTCCAGTTAACTCAGTGTTCCGGTTAATTGCGGATGCCGGATAATTCCGCTTTTATATGAAAATTAACGCCATTCCAAATTTTCAACTAATGCTTTCATTAATGAAAATTAGCAAAAAACAATTGCAAATTTCAAAATGCATTAGAAGAGAAAAAAGAAAAAAAAAATCCTAATTCCGGTTAACTGAGTGTTCCGGTTAATTGAATGCCGGATAATCCGGATTTCACTGCAATATGAAAATTAAAGCAATTCCAAATTTTCAACTAATGCTTTCATTAAAAAAGGTGCAAAAAACAATTGCAAATTTCAAAGTGATTTAAAAAATGCATATAAAAGAGAAAAGAAAGAGAAAAAAAGAAAACAAAATCATAAAAATTAAAATTCCGATTAACTGATTGTTCCGGTTCAAACGAATTCAACGGGCAACTTAAAAATCTCCTGCATCTCTTGGCTATGAAGCCCTTTTCTTATTGCTGGCAACACAGCTTTATGTGAAAACTTGAAGCTGGGAGAACACTTAATCCCTCTGTGAAAGCAAGGAAAGAATTGTCACAACTTTATGTCCACAACAAAAGAACGGCGAACTGAAACCTATTTTGGAAGTGACTCCGCCAATTACTGTAGGAGAACTACTCATGGCTACTTGCAGGGTTAAGAATAACAAGACACCTCGTCCGATTTATTATTGAACATTGCCTTTAAAGTGGCACCTCATGCTAGAACATTGGGTTTCGTTCAAGGGTATATAGTTAATGCCTGCATCTATATTTTAGATGCCAGTGAAAAGAGTAAGAGATCTAGCTGAAAATGAATAGGTTGAGACTGTCGTTCAAAGAGCGCGTCATCTATGCTAGTAATAAGGCGTTGGGAATAAACGCGATTATGCAAAGGATGATGCCAAATATAGACGGGCAGTAATAAACTGCCATTGGTGAGTGTAACCAAATCAATTTTCCTCTAAGAAGCTCTTGCGAGGACACCCTATTTTGTCTGGTCTGCAGAGTTGCCAAAAACGAAGAACTTACTTTATTTTCCTGGCCGCGCTTCAGCATAGAAAGACAAGACATCCTATGCATCTATCATGCGTTCCCGAACATTAAAATTATTGTTGAGGTTGTGCTTACGTTCTCACGTACGTGCCTTTGTAAGAACCGAGTAAGTTATGCCTGCTCGGCGAGGTTATGCTTAACAGCGGTTCCACAGCTCATGTGAGATACAGATAGCAGGTAGATAAAGGAATCCATCTCACATAAAACAACACACACGCCAAATTGGTTAGTTTTTTGTTAATTGGGAATAATTTTTAAATATCGAGTTCATTCAGAGCATTCTGCCCATTTATTTGGGCAGCTAGGACATCATCAATTGTATTCACCAATACTTGTACAATCTATTTAGTTCATAATACACCAAACAGTCCCTAGTCCATACAGTCTTCTCAGTCCATTCATTTAAATATAGTTCACCCAGGCTATTTACACTCCGTCCAGTTCATTTATATTTACCATTAAGTTCATTCTGTTTAGCACGTTATACAGAATTGTAGTAACATAGGAATATCAAACTAAACTCAAATTTATCAACTATATGAATGTGAGTTTTTTCTAGTTCCTATCGAACATCAGCTTTAATAAAAATAATTATCTGAAGCTTTTTGTTTAGCGAAATAATATTTTACAATATAATAAGTTCCTATAATTTAATAAAATTCTTGCTTCCCAAATACCTGACTAGTTCTAAATTGGGGCCCTTTTATGAAATTTTATCATTGTCAGATTTTTTTGGTATCAAAACCAATCGGTCCAAAAATAAATAAATAAAAAATTTATTTATTTATAGCTATAACTAGTTTTACGTCATCGACGGTATCGACTAAGAATAGGTTTATAAAACTGTCTAGGGGCGGTATGTTGTACCATCACTTCGAATCGAAAAAAGTCGAATTCGAAAAAAGTCGGATCGAAAAAGTGAAAGTTGTATCTTTTTTGCTTTTCGAAAATGATACAACATACCGCCATTCGACTTTTTTCGAATTTCGATTCGAAGTGATGGTACAACATACCGCCATAGGTCATAAACCAGTTCAAGGTCAATTTTGTTTATATGCGATTTTGAAATACACACTCGTAAGGACAAGATAAAATATACACGTGTATATGCTTCCTTAGTTTTATAATTAAAACAATTATAATCTACATATGTATTATTCCTACTATCAATATCGACGGATTAACAAATTATCGCTTAATAATACGAATAACAATGTTGCATACAACTCAAAAAAAATATTTTGATTAAATTTAAAACAATAATAATAAGTCTAATTTACAATAACTTCTTTCTAATGTAGTCTATCGTATCATAAAATATTTTCACAGCTCATTCATTAGGCTACATAGGACACAAAACAAAAAAAAAATATTTCACGAAAAGTAAAAACAATTGATAAAATTCAGGTGATCTTGCTTCTTGTTTACGTTTCTATATGTACATTGTACATACTTCAACATGACGTGCAACCAGTGCACCATGTTGTACCATCACTTCGAATCGAAAAAAGTCGAATTCGAAAAAAGTCGAATCGAAAAAATGAAAGTTGTATCATTTTTGCTCTTCGAAAATGGTACAACATACCGCCATTCGACTTTTTTCGAATTTCGATTCGAAGTGATGGTACAACATACCGCCCTATGTGCAAATAGTCGAAAATAAAGATCGATAAAAAAATTTAAACTTCGTAAAATTTTGTTCATGAAACGTATAGATGGCCCGCAAAATTGTTGTCTTAGCTAAACTTTTTTTAATGAAAAAGTGTCCGCTTGGTGTGGTTACTGTGTATTGGTTCCCTCTTTTAAAAAAAAAATTTATATGAGATCGGCAATATTATATTTGCTTAAACTAAGAAAACGATATTTTGTGTTGGTAGATAAAATATTTGAACATAGGTACTAACCATAAATATAGTTTTTCACATCGGCTGTACTATAATTAACGATATGGTAGAACAATAAACTAATTAATTTATCAAAATTAATTAAAATGTAAATTCGGTTAAATAAAACAAAACTTTTATAGATAAATGGTTAATTAAATAAAAGATAATAAGCTATTGCGTTGAGCAGTGCAGACTTTGGTTTACCACGTAACAAAACAAAATTTTGTCTGCTGCATTCATTATTCAACCGGAACGAAACGTATACGTTCCGCATCACAAACGATAAACTCGTCTCACAACCAAACCCTATATTACAAATATATTCAGCTTTTAACAATCGAAACTCACAAAAAACCGCAAATTGGATTGTGTGATGCGATTGTGTTGAAATTCATAATATACGTATGTATATCGGCACTGTACTATATAATTAATGACTAACTCGAATAAAGCAACAACCAAATGCGAATCGCAATCCATTCTGTGAATTTTTGGTTTTATATCTCAAAAAATATATTTTAGTTTTGCGTTATGCTTACATAGTATTGGTTTATGCTGCTTACTCGAATTCTATGTGTAACTGTGAATTCTCACTGTTCAAACTTTAAAATTATATAAATTTAATTTATGTTTAACTTATTTTGTGTCATTTTAGTTGTTGCTATTGCTGGTCCGGTTCAACAATTACTTTAAGTGTTTGCTATAGCTGTTACAAAACACAAAAAATTAGATTACTAGGCAGATCGATATACGAGTAAAGTAAAAATTCTTATCTCTAATTCTGGTGAAGTGGATTAATTAGCAGAACAAAATCGAAATTTGCGATAAAATAAAATTTTTGTAATTAAAATCTAATTCGTTGCCTAAGCAACCGTCTAATCTATATAATTATGTCGTTAATTGATACAACGGAACCGTCGGTATCGGATGAGGAACGTGATGAGTAAGTACCAAATTTTGTTTAATATTTTTAATTGATATGACGTCAAAAATTATTATGTTCATAAGTGCCATGAATTTAGTACCAGAAAATCGCTAATATTTTTTTTAACATTTCGTCAAGACGAAGCTACCCACCTGTGTTATGTTTTGTTTGTTTTCACTGTTTGATTCTTTGCGACGTGGGATTTTAAATACAAAAAAGTGCAATTATTGTTTTTTTGGTAAGAACCCATAAATAGTTTTTAATGTGATTGACGAACTGTTATTAGGTATTAAATAGAATGTGAATTGCATGCGGTGTTGAATAATTGACGGATTGTTTTCAGCATTGTCTCTAATTAGTGAGAAAAGTAACATAGTTAAATTAATCTTTTATTGTGCCGTATGATACGAGTAAGTATATAGAACCTTATCTTAATTAAACATTTTTTTTTCATTTAATTTTATTTGTGGGCAGGGTAAGCGACATATTGATAACCTTTACTTCTTGTTACTGTCATAGTGTTAAATATTACTAAATGGATCGAAAACCATTTAGGTAGTTGGCTACTTAATCTGTTTTAATGCGTAGGGAGGTTTAGGCTTTTACTATTTTCGTAAGAAGAGAATGCTTGTCGTATTCTAATAAATTCTCATAAATTGGATTTAACAGAGTAACCGAATTAGAGCGATTCCTAATTCTGGTTTATGGGAATTTCGATCTTTACAACTATCAGAAGTTGTTCTGTTAACCAAACACTGTCGCCCACATTCAAGTGAAACCTGTTGATATCCTCATTCGGAATCAAATTATTTGTTAACCATTCAAAATCAAAGAGGTCTAATCTTTCTACGATGAGTTGTTTAAGGTCTTAGATCTCGTAACGAAAATTTGGAAATTTGATAAAAAATGAAACCGGCTAGAAACGTGGAATTGCGAATATAGTTTGTTCTCTAACTTTTCCGAAAAGCAACAACAAAAATTAAAATACATTAGCTTTACATAATTAAAAGTCATTCAGGGGTAAATATAAAATGTAAATTTCTCATTTACATTAATTATGTAAAAACGATTATTACGAGTATTCTACAGGCCGATCTACATATTGTGGTCGTAAGTTTTACCTTATCATACAAGTAATGGCCTGGTAAAATATTACGGATGCTTAACGAGTTGAATGAATTGTTTATTATGAAATGTGGTTTGAAAACGTATAGATAATTGTCAAGTAGCACTTAAGCAATATACTTGAAAATTGCTTAATTTTTGTGTGTTTTGCCGTAATCAGTCAATTTTTTTTTGACTTCCTGTTTAGGGCAGTTCATAGGCTAAATATTTCAATAATCAAGGACAAAATTTCAAATGTAAAACCATAACCCGTTTCAATGGGGACGTTGCGTCACTCAAACTAATGATTCCTGAAGCTATGTTTGATTTATTAATTTCCCCAGAACTATGGCTCAATATCAACGTTAATACGGCAGTAACAAAAAACTTAAACGCTTGTCCTTCTACTACGCCAGAACGTACAGGGGCTTCAAAAACCTTCATTTCCACACCTAGTCTAATTTGAATAATGATTTCAACAGTAACGAGTTTTTTACCTCCCAGAGGCCTTATTCTGGTATTTGCCCGGGAATAGGGAATCGAGGAAAGAATTTACATATAAATTAAAGTTAAATAATTTTTTTTGGCATGCATAGGTAAAAAGTTAGTGATAATTTTTTTGAAAACAAAATAAAATTGGGAATAACTTTCCCTGGTAATTTCGCTATTTAAAAATTTATTCCCTATTTTCAAATATTTACATCAAACTTTTTTTGTCAGTAGGCGAGATAAGAGCTATATGTATGTGAAAATAGCCCAAATTCCATCCCCGAAAAATGCGATGGCAGCACTAATTATTGGTATTATGGCATTTTTTACTCTCAGCCCAAAAAATCTCGACATTTTTACTCTCAGCCCCGAAAATATTTGCTATCATGATAGTTAAAAAATGTCATGACAGTTGAAATTTTCGGGGATGAGAGTAGATATAATACTTATAAATGTGTAAATGTAATTTTCACATGTGTATGAAGATAGGCTAAATTCAGTCTCAAACGAATGCTATGGCAACAAAATTATTGCTATCATGCACATTTTCTACACTCAGCCAAAAAATCCATACAGTTTTACTCTCAGCCCCGAAAATTCTTGCTATCACGATAGTCTCATGACAATCGAAATATTCGAGCTTCAGAGTACAAATGTATGGATTTTCTTATGCGGCACACGTCGTTAGATAGGTGAATTTTTAAAGAGAGATATAGTCCATAGAAGTCGGAATCTATTCGTTGGCCGTAGGTGAATGTTTAAGGAGCATGAATGCTTTTTTTAGAATTGTACTATGTATAGGAGTTGAGATATAGTCCATAGCCCAACTAGCGGTACACATCGTGTGATAGCCTATCCAGAAACTATTCGTTGTTTTTGAATTCTATGGACTATATCTCAACCCCCATACATAGAAAAATTTCTAAAAAAATCATACTTGCTCCTTAATCATTCACCTATTAAACGATGTGCACCGCTAGTTGGGCCAAACGAATAGTTCTTGACTTCTATGGACTATATCTCAACTGCTATACATAGAAATCGTACATGCCCCTTAAACATTCACCCATCAAACGATGTGCACCACTACTAATTTAAAAAAAATATTTTTTTTTATTTATACAATTTTTAGACTTGTATATCAGGTTTTTGACTCTCAGCCCAAAAACGTTTTCTGTCATGACAGCTAAAACTATCATGACCCAAACATTTTTCTGGGCTTAGAGTAAAATATTGCATTTTGGTGAAGGAAGAAGATTCAAAATAATTTTTGATTTTCGCTGTCAGTATATTTTTTGGAGAGTAGAATTTAGTTGTTTTTTGTTTATTTACAGGTTTTATCAGAACTTTTTATTGTTTTTATTAAACTCATAACATTTTTTATTTATTATTTAGCTGTTATTCGGAAATATTTATACCCGAATTTAGATTTATTGGCTATACATACTTGTTAATTAAATGTCGCAATAGTATACATAAACTTGTATAGTATTGCTGTAAGCAACTTTTTCAATTTTCGGGGATAGAAATTTGGACTATCTTCACATCTTTGGACATTTTCATACAGTTTTGTCCAAATTGTATTTTTTGGGTCTACTGGAGGAATAAGTTTATTGTACAGATTTTTAAAACAAAGTTAACTGGGAAACTTATGACCTACAAAATTTTTATAAGGTAAACTATTTTTCCATTTAACTTTGTTTCGAAAATATTTACACCAAACTTATTTTTTCAGTAGGGCAGAAAATTACAATTCAGACAAAAATGCTATGATAATATTTTTCCCAATTCCCTATTCCCAGGGAAAGCCAGTACAGTGCCACAGATGCAAATTTAACCCTTTAGTGCTTACTGTTGCATATCTGCATCATGCGTTTTATTTGTGTTTTGTGTGTTTATTTATGTCTCTCGTTTGATACACAATTTTCTTCCCATGTAACCGTTATTTTTATAATTCGTTATTTAACCATTTAATGCATAGTTTTTTCTATTGAAATTATTTTTCTTTATTAAAATTAATTTCGTTCACATTAGTTTCAGAGTAAAAATTGTTAGATGCAACTTATTCTCGGAAAATTGGTTTTAAGTCATGGTGCATATTTGCATAATTATGCATTTGGGAAACATACAAAAATTAAATTTTATAAAGTTATTTATGTAAAGCTTTGTTAAAGCACATTTAATGCATGTATAAACACCCTTACAATTTGTAAATTGACGTCTTGGTTTATTTTCCAAGTAAATGAGCCAATGACATATTCCATTTTTTCGAACATCATTAGATGGTACATATGAGAATGGATATTCCCGCTTTTGTTCTTTTAGCGCAATACTCGGTGAATTGCCCGGCCTGCCTCTGGGAGTGGGACGTTAAATTCCACAAATTTTGACAACAAAGTGACTAATTTGTTACCTTTCCAACCTAACATACAAACGTTTACCTTTTCGATATTAGTAAAAAAAAACTCGAAAAATTTACCAAGAGGTTTCCGTTTCAAATCCTTGTCAGGCTAATTTGCAATTAGTAATCCTATTTCGTCTAATAGTGCCCACATAATATATCCCTTTTTTGCCAATTATAACAACCAGTGGAAGGGTTTTGTACAAATTATCGAAATATATTTTGTGGCCAACGTTTTGTTCCACTGGGCATGTCAATCTCATTACAACGTTGGTGCGTGATC
Organism: Nephrotoma flavescens; assembly: GCA_932526605.1. Lineage (NCBI taxonomy): Eukaryota > Metazoa > Arthropoda > Insecta > Diptera > Tipulidae > Nephrotoma > Nephrotoma flavescens. The sequence continues at coordinate 56,516,589 of OW052220.1, read as the reverse complement.
CCAAAAAAGCTCATGTTGTTGACAGTTTCGGTTGTCTCTTTTCCAGTATAAATTTCAGAGTTATATATGAATCACGAAACTCCACTTAGAACATTTAATTTATTATAGCCTTATTCCGTGCCTTAGTGGAACATATTTGTTCATTCGTTGGATAGGCATTCTTCTCGCGGGACCAATATTGATCAAGGAATTAAATACTGGCCTGATTTTATGAAGTCTGTCATGGTTTGGATCCGTTCTTGGTAGCTTGCTACTATTTGAATTAAAGTGTAGAAATCTTTCGAATCTTTTCAAATTCGTTAACTGTATTTATGACAGGGATGGATCAATTTTTTTTTTGCAATCTTCACGCCCTAGGCAAACTCTTCTGTTGCGCCCTCTCTACCCAAGGAAAAAAACACTGATGACGAAAAAATGATTAAGAACGAGGACGTTGGGCAGTCAAACACTACTTTTGTAAACAGAGTCAATAGTTTTATGAAAATCAATGTTTTACGTTTTTTGGTGATCATTTTTACAACAAATAGCTGCCATTGCCCATTTCTACACAACAATGACTGCAAGCGATTGGTGTAGAGAGATATGTGTTCTATTTTAATTTTCCTTAACCCCAACCTATTTAATAACGATTTTCTCCATTTTTTAAATTTTATTTAAATATTTAAAATTAACAAATTCAACTTTCTGAACTTAATTTTGTTTGTTTGGTTACGAATTTCAATTTAGCTGACATTTGAAAATGGCTATACCATTCGCAACGAAAAAAACAGAGCATTTTAGTGTAGAAATCTGTAGTACTAAATTGCAAAACATATACAGTGATTTTGCTCACACTGGGTGTAGTTTTGCACTGTTAAACTGGCCAAGCATACAGAATAAGTGTTAAAAAGTGTAGTGTAGTACTAAAACAGACAGAACTTATATTGAAGTTAAAAAAAAATTACTATGATAAGTTAAAGATTTTCAAGCTTAGTAACTACCAAATCTAGACCTAATAACGTAATATCGTAAATTACGAATATTGGCCGTATTTTTAGATGTCCTCAACAGTTCAGCGCCCTAGACGGACGCCTAGTTCGCCTATATGGTAGAGTCAACCCTGATTTATGATAGCCTGCTATTTGGGCAACTGTCAATTTTAAAGCTGTCATCTTTTGACACTTGACAAGTAAGAACTACACCATTACTAAAAATGGTACGATACGCGCTTCAACAACGCACTGAAATTGTTAAAATTCACTACAAAAAAGGTGAAAATTTTGTAGTCACAGTTCGCAAAACTGAAGCACTTTTGGGTCGTCGTGAAGCACCTTTTCGGCTGGCAATAGTGAAACTGATGGAAAAATTTGAGCTGTTGGGACAAGTTAGTGATGTGAAAACATCAACACAGTTTCGTGTGCGTCGCTCAAGAACAACTGAGAATATTGCTGCTGTAGCCCGTAGTGTTGACGAAAAACCAGGTTTGTCGATTCCTCGTCGATCTTTGGGATTAGATATTCCACAAACGACATTACACCGTATTTTGCATAAAGACTTAGGTCTTAAGGCTTTTAAAGTACAGTTAACACAATAATTCAAGCCGGTCGATCACCATAAACGGTGAATGGATTGCGCTACCGAGCTAAGATTAATGATTTTTTATGGCCAGAATTGGAAGATATTGGTATGGATGACGTTTATTTTCAGCGAGACGGCGCTACGTGCTACACAAGCAACGAAACAATCGCAATTTTGCAAGAAAAGTTTTCTGACCGTGTTATTTCTCGAAGAGGTGATCACAATTGGCCACCGAAATCTTGTGATTTAACACCTTTAGATATTTTTCTTAGAGCCACGTGAAAGATAAGGTCTTTGCCAATGCTCCACAATCGATTCAATACCTTAAAGATGGAATTCGTGAAGTTATCGAGGACATGCAGCCGCAAATGTGCGAACTGGGCATGGAAAATTTCATGAAAAGGATATGGCGGATAGCCGTGGCGGTCATTTGGCTGATATCGTTTTCAAATGTTAATGGCATACCTTCCTCTTTACAATGAAATAAACATTCATTGATTTCTCTTAAAAAATACTCGTTTTTTTAATATCAAAATGAAACCTGGAATCAAATGGAAAATCTATTAAAATGATTTGAAAAGGCCTCGTGTCTTTCAGGAAATCCCTCAGGAGAGTATTGAACAGTTTCAGAAACTTTTTTTTCAACCAAATGATCAGTAAAAATGTAGTTGAAATGACGGCAATGCATTCTGACAAGTCTAGTTTTCCGCTAAATTTGATTTCATTTTCGTAAAATTGGAAATTCTTTTTTTCTGTATATCCCCAACTTCAATGTCGTCGATAAAAATCGGTAAATTTTCAATGTCAACTTCCGCTTCTTGACCAGCTGGAATCGCTCTATCTTCTCCAACGGTCCTTCCTGTGATAAGGTCGTCGGTATTTAAAACTTCACCTTCCTCAAGGTTTTACGAGTATATTACGCTTAAAAATAAATGCTACTGATTCAAAATGGTGAATTTTTTCACAAATATACAAAAAAAAAAAAAAAAAAAAATTATATTGAAACGACAGAGAAAAACATACAGAGAAACGTTATTCAAACCAAAAACGGAAAAATATTGTTAAATAATGATATCCCTTTCGTGTTTTACTAACACAATTGTGCGAGTTGGGCAAAAGTACCACGTCAAAAATGTAACGCCATTACATACTATGATTTTTTACTCACACAATTGTGTGGTTTGGATTTCAATTGAGCCATTTTTTTTTATTTTTTGGTTGAGAAAGGGATATACAGTTCTAGACTAGATGTATATTTGCTACAGTATGCATTAGAGGGTTAACATCCGTTATTCGGTGTCTTTCGCAAAGTTTGGATCTAGTATGTTTTGTTTGTTCTAAAAATATAATTATTAGTTACTTTCCAATCGACCATCGCAAGTAAGTGCGAAAAATGTGTATTGGGTAAAGTGTCAATTGGAAAGCACAAAGAATGACAAAAGCAAAACATAACCTATACAAATGTGTAATTATATTTTAATAACTTTTTAATAAAAAAAATATCTATATCGGAATTTTATTAGCACTTCCCATATGACATTCAATTATATTTTTGTCAGAAAAATACTACACACAATCATCTAGCGGACAAATTTATCGTAACTGCTTTTAACTATACTCATAATAAAAAGATAGAATAGTTGTGAGTAGTTATTCTAACATTCAAAGAATAAAACCTTAAGTGGTCGATTGGGAAGCAACTATTGCTATATTTCGTGATGTAGTTAATTTTTTTCATGTTTCGGATGCTTTAATATCTGCAACAATATGCATTTTGCGCATACAAGATTTTTTTGTTTTAAGGCCGAATAAATATTCATCTCTTGAAGAAATTGAAGAAATAATTAAAAATTGGTCAAAAAGTGAGGACGATTTAGAAAACGAAGTTGAGGGTGATAACCTCATTACAGACTTTGCCACAGAAAGGTCGCATGAAACAGTCGGAAATTAATTACATGGCTCAGATGTTCAGGATGATTTGTTTGATTTCCAAAACATGCCTATAGAGATTATAGATTAAGAAATGAAAAGCTAAAAGAAAAGTATAAAAGTGTCAGATGCAAAAAAATTAATTATCAATTTGATTAAAGTCGAACAATTTTTCGTGGAATTACTGATTTGTCAGAGGAAATTATAGAAGAAGAAATGATTATTATTATTTTTTATATTTATATCACCCTGTAATTTTACTTGGTAAGAATATATATTGATATGGCTAAACGAAAACAGTCATAAGGCGAAACGTCACCTTATAACTTTTAGTTCAATATTTCCCCATAAAATTCATTTTCTAGGGTTTTCTTTATAGGCTATTTTGTTTTGAATTACAACATAAAAAAGTCTGCAATAGTCATATAAATTCGTGAACCACCATAAAATGACCACCCTTGACAGCTGCTTCAAACTTCAAGGGGAAGACGTGGTGATACGAATTTCCGAATTGCACTGGATATACATTCGTTAAATGCAAAAAATGTAATAACGCTTTATGTTTCAATAAAACCAATAATTGTTTTGGAAGCTTTCGCTTCTGAAGTACCCGACCTGAAATCACAATGTTAGTGTTATAAAATATAAACTTACATGTGTGATAAAAATGTGATACGAATTCTCAATTTGTGTTTGATTTTTTTTTTGAAAAACTTGATTTTTTTTTTATGTTTGAATTGAATGTACATATTGCTTTTTATTGTTAATTTCAACTAAATTTAAAATGAATTAGCTAAACATGTTAATAATTCTACTAATGAGATAAACAAATAATTGTTTTTTTATTATATTTACATAATTATGTACCCTTAATGCATGAATGAACCATGTCTTAAAATTAATTTTGTGGTAAAACCGGCTGCCAAAAAGTTACTTTTATTACGACGTTCGTCTCAGAGGCATTAGGTATTGCCAAAAGAAAGTATTTTATTTAAAAAAAAAAAAAAATCATGCATTATAGGGTTAAGCTGATAATATCGGGATAATATGTGTGAAAATTAAAAGTAATAGGAAATATTAGGTGTGCAAGTAGAAACTCTGCTGTTTTGGTCAAATTCAAGTTTATTGAAAATATAATTGTTACAGAGGTTAATTATCAAAATATTTGCCATTATTATCTATGGTCTTTTGCCATTTATCAGATAGATGATGTGTTGTAATGCAACAATATCACCTTCCACCTTCCTTGGTCCGTAAATGGTCATTTTATCCCCAGGCACACAGTAACACTTTCATGGCATGAATATTCATTTTTGCAACTGATGTTGATGCCTTACCTGGATCAACCCATAGTTTTCTACGTTTAGGATTTTCGTACAAAATCTTTTTTTCACCACCCGTAATAATTTTGTGCAAAAAATTCTTTCTTTTGAGCGAGAAAGCAAATTCGTTTCATTTTTTTACTGTTGAATGACTCACAGAAAGTTCACTCAAAATCAAATTAATCAATTCCATAGCTTGAGCAGCAAATTTTTCGTTCAAGTATATTTCGTTCAAGTATATTTTAATGCAACCAATTCAGAGCTTAGTTTCTACTTGTACACCTAATAAATTGATATTCCCAAACAAGCAACGTATCCGTTTTAATAGATATCTGGAAAACTATAGATGATGTAGGTAATCCGCAACTACTATTATGGAATGGTTAGGTAAATTGTGATATAAGTTGCAAGGATGGGCAAAACTCTTACGGGTTTTGCAGTTTTACAAAATTCAGAAATTTAAAAAAAAGTATATGTTTTGATGTATTTTACAAACGATAGGGACGAATGAGATAGATTTCTGGCGATCACTATTATGTCCAAAGGATTTTTCGATTTTCAGTTATTTTCAAAATTGTATACCGTCAATCCTGGAAACGTCAACGAGTTCTGGCCTATGATTTCCTACAGCTCGACCCGTACACTAAAATTATAGTCAACTTTACTCGATTCTGATGAACCATGCTTTGGTTAATAAAATTTTAAAATTTTAACAAATTTCCCTTTGTATACCGCCGATCATATACCGTCACTTATAAATTAGCCGATAAATGGGATATCCGAAAATAAAGACCAGAATGCATGGACGTCTCCAGAAGTCCTCGTAAACATTTGTAAAATACATCAAAACACATGGACTTTCCTAACAGTTTCTAAATATTTTAAAACCCGTAAAACCCGTCAGAGTTCTGTCGATCTTCGCCACTTATATCACAATTTACCTAGCCATTCCGTACTAGTGGTTGCGGATTACCTACATCATCTATAGTTTTCCATATATTTATTAAAACGGGTTCGTTGCTTGTTTGGGAATGTCAATTTAAAATCCAATCGGAGGTATTAAAAAAAGGAAATTTGTTAACAATTTTATTTACCAAGCAAAGTTCATCAGAATCGAAATACGTTTTCTTCAATTTTAGTTTATTGGTCGAGCTATTGGAAAGAATAGGCCACAACCCGCGAACATCTCCAGAATTCACGATACAAATGATTGAAAATAATCAAATTCCGTTTAATGTTTCAAATTGTCAAATACAGTCAAACCTGTTTTTGTGCGGTATTAGGGAACGCATAAAACAAATCTTCCGAAACCACGAGCTGGTATAAAAAATAGTTTTCGCAACACATTTAAAATGTTTTTATTTATGGGCAGAGACCGCATTCACCGTATGCGGTCCCTGCATACAAAAAGTTTCACATAGAAAATAACTCAAAACATTACGCAACCTGACGCAATGTGATGAGATATGAAAAATCGAAAAAACAAAATGGCTTACGAGAATGACAATTAACTAATTAGATTAATCACATTCAATTATGTATATTCTAATTTGATTGAAATTTTGAAAGAACTTAAGTAGATTACCTTAAGTAGATTGTAGTATACATTTTTTTCACGCTGCATATAAAATCGCACAAAAAAAGACCGGTAAAAAAACAGGAGGTCGATTGTGGTCAAAATTCGACAAGTTGACGAAATAACCGCAAATAGTAGTGGTATGTGTCTTTGTGTTGCGAATGTGCGCCATATAATTTTTTTGGATATAACATTTCTAGATATCATTTCCATTTATAATTTAACATTTGTAAATGTAATGCAAGTATGCTTTAAATAAAATTAAATTTATTTAATTATTTTTAATTTTAGTTTTAAAATAATTTCTTATTCGGTGTTTCTGCGAAAACAAAACTTTCATTTGACACCACATTGACAAAAAAATAATTTAAATATGTATAGTTAAATTTTTTTTTCTTAACACATTGACGCACACTTTCTAAATGTGTGTCAGGAACACATTTGATATATGTCGTTATAATATGTCGAGTTATTCCTTAAAAAATGAAAGATGTTGATGCGCGAACGTGTTAAAAAACGAAAAAGTTGTATGACTGCAGTACCACTCAAACAACCGTGCTATATGTAGTCTCATAAGACCGGCTTCACCTTCCTTTCTTTCCTCTTTTACCTACAAAATCCATTTTAACTGCGATATTAAATTTTTCTGTGAACCCGAAATGAATAAATAGAAATGAAAATAAAAAATGAGATCTCAAAAAAGTGAGGCGACGAAAGGATATAGGCACCAAAAAACTGAACCGATTTGTACAGATTCATAATTTTTGATGCTTACATTCGCAGAAAACAAACATAACCACCGAAAAATTACACATACTATAATCTAAAATTGTATACTATACTCGTTATACAGGGTAGGCCAAAAATCACCACGGGGTTTAAAAATTTAATAACTTTTTCGTTTATATAATTTTTTTTCAGATTATAAAATATACAAAATGGAAACTACTTTACACTAAGTATGGAAAATAATGTCATTAATATGACCCCCGTTTTCATCTTCGCAATGATGGGGCTCGTTTTAGAGCATTTTCCATAATATCTTTCATAATTTGTGGCTGTAGCGTTCGAATTTCTGCAACAATGTTGGCCTTGAGTTCAAGAATTGTCTCGGGCTTGTTCACATATACTCGCTCCTTCAAATAAAATAGGTGGGTGCTGACAAATCTGGTGAACGCACTGGCCAATTAATTTCCGAATTTCTGGAAATTCTTCGCTCTCCAAAAAGTGCCATTGTGTCTCGGGCAGTGTGGGCAGTGGCCCCATCCTACTGAAACCATATCTCAGGTCTGTTTTCAGGAGCGTAACAAATGTTCTATCTTAAACCGATACCGCTCTCCATTTACGGTTACAGCACTTCCATATTCATTTCGAAGAAGTAAGGCCCAATGATATTATCAGATGTATAATGCCACACCATACTGTACACCTAATGGGATGCAATTGGCGTTGATGGATTTTTAGAACCCCAGAACCTGCAATTCTGCTTATTAACAAAGCCATTCAAATGAAAGTGAGCTTAATCACTCATAACCAGATTTTCAATAAAGTTAATTTCATTTATGGCCAATTGTTGACATTTAACTGCAATATTTAGACGTTGCCGATGATCTCCAGGTTTTAGTTCTTACACCAATTGCACCTTAAATGGGAATATCAGTAAATCATTTTTTAAAATGCGCCGTAGTGACGTACGAGACATTCCTAGCTGATCAAAACGTCCTCTGCTGGTAGATGTTTCTGGTGTTTCGTTAACGCTTTGCTCTACACGTTCAATATTTTCCGCATTGCGAACTAAACGTGGTCTACCGGTTCGAGGCAAATCTCTTACGGTGCCAAGTTGGTGGTGACGATCAACTAAGAAAAATCATTACTTCTGACATTAAAATCTCTCCATTATTTATGTATTCTCCAGGTGTTATTTATATAATCTGAAAAAATAAAATAAAAAAAAATATAAGAACGAAAAGTTATTAAATTTTTAAACCCCATGGTGACTTTTGACCCACTCTGTACTTATACGAAAACGTCATGTTTTTTCTGTCGAAGTTTGAGCAAAATCGACCGTGGATATAGGATCCGCAACAAAAAAAATGTTTATAAAACCGTTAAAATGTCTATAAAATTAATAAAAGGCGTTCAGGGTACAGTGTTGGTCACCTCGAAAGTAGTAGTTTGTCTGATCTATTATGCAAACACTGTCCAGAGTGATTCGTCCCTTATTAAAACTTGAAATATTCATCAAAATCGAAATTTCTATCATCTATAAAACATAGTGAAACCCATCATAATTATATCACATTCGCTATAAACCCATTGGAAGATCTATTAGTAAATGTTATTCGAACTCCGTGGGCATCTCCAGAGTTGGCTGGAATATTGTTTGAAATCGGTGAAAAATGGTCAATTTCTAAATATAATTTTGAATAGAACGAATCTCAAACATATACTTTACTCAAATCTTAGAAATCGGTTCTTGCTTTACCTTCCCAAAAATAAATCTGTATAGACATTTCTAGATCCGACGACACAACACGTAGAATCGTGGTTCATTTTTATAATGTTCTTTAGAGAATAAAGTCCAATTGGGATAAAATTACAAATTTAACAGTGTAATTTTTTTAGCTTAAACTTCAGCTTAACTGATTGTTGGTAAATTTTTGTCCAGGTAGGAATCTAGCGAATTAAATCTGCTATAGTTCTTGAGTGATGATTTGTGTATGCTTAGTGGCGAATACTCTCCTTTGAGTACTTCTTTCTGGATTATTTGTACTAGACCTGATAAATACATTTCTGAGTCTTCTTACTTTCATAAATCTCTTCGTTCACATATGGTTTTACACTCAGAGGGAGTCTTAGGCCATTCCACCAACAATGATTTTTCGTGGGTGTTGGTCTGTTGGGCATTTCATGGCCGTTCGCTTTGTCTTTAAAAACTTTACGCTATATTGTGCTAAGGCTAATCTGTTCGTCTTTGCTTCATATACTAGAGGTTGACGGTTGCTGTATTATTTGATGGGAAATTTGAACATTGAAATAATAAGTCTAATAATCTCTTGTTATTGTAACTGTGTGACAAATTTCCCAGGCCGCATAAGCAACTTCTTTCTGACAATGTTTGTAATTTTAAGAGCGATGCTGCTATTAAATTAATATTCTCCTTATAGTCATTTCTTGCTATGCTGCTTGATTATTACTAATTGATCTCCCTCCTCGACTTCATATGATCAGGGAGTTAGACCAAGAGTATTGAAAACGTCCAAATACTCCAATATTAGATATCCTAACGCGGGACTCTATTTTAAACATACTGTTAAAGTTAGCCAAAAGTTTTCAGCCGAAAGATAATGCAGATAGTGTCTTGAATACAGGAAAAATCAGCCATGAACTCGAATTTAGGAGAATTTAGGATCGGATTACATCATTCGGGTGAAGGAGAAATTATTTCAGTTTATAGGAATTTAAAAATCGATAGGGGCGAGAGTATAAAGAGAGTTTAAAAATAGTCAAGACACTATCTGCATTATCTTTCGGCTGGCAACTTTCGGCTAACTTTAACAAGGTACTTTCATTAAAAGTTTATAAGAAGGCCCAGGAAACAATTCTATACCTCGAGCTTCTATAATGCCTACATGTATAATTTACTATCATTCAAATAATCCCGCAGCTTACTCATTTCATGACGAATTTGAAATTCCTAAATTGAAATAGCTGCGTTTACATGTATTTGTAGGTATATTCCCATATATGAATTTATTTTATGAAAAATGATAAGCCCCGCGATAAGAAATATAATTATTTGCAAGCAATAAAATGAACACACCCTCATATTTGCGATAAAAATAGCTTATCGTTTAAAATTAAAATTAAATTTTTTGATAATAATAATAAGAGTATCTGTCCGCATATGGTGCCTGGGGTATGGGAAATGCAATAACAATTTAATTTAATTACTTTCTAAATATTAGATCAAGGTCATGTTTATCGGTAAATACCTGGAAAAGCACAGAACGTGCTGACTGAAAAAAAGGAAAACAATCATCGCACCAAAAATAGAATTAAATTTCATCAATCATTTATTTATGGCAACGAAAAATTCTCAAACGTTGACCTGAGCTTTTCACACCGCAACATTTTCAATTTATGATTTATGATACTCAATATTTTCATTTCGTCCCCTGTGTAATGTTACAAAATTATTCTGAGAAAAGTACTCAAATGATATTATATTTTATCTACCGTATTTTGATTTTCCAAATTTCGTCGAAGAACAGTAAACGGTAGGTGATCTGATTCAACCCCGTTTATTTTATAATTTGTTTAATCCTTTGAGCTTTTGATTCTTCTTATAAAGGGTGCTCCATTTTGAGGTTACAATTTATAAATTTGCTGCCATTTATATTTTCTGTAGAATGCCACATGTTATTTGACATATTACAAGTAGAAACATTCCGGTTATTTAAATTGGAGAGATATACGATTGAATATTGCTTATATTTACAGTGCTGGGAAAAAAAATTGGACAAACATATTTTATTGCAAATTGGAGTCTTTTTTTGCTAAAATTACAAAACTTTTGAAAGCTATTGGCTTATTGTTTCATTTTAAATAAATATACAACGTAATTTTTTGAAAAAAAAAAAATACCTGCAATTTAGGGGCAAAACCCCGAAAAATGCCAAAATATTCAAAATAAGTTGATTGGAGTTAAAATAATGGAATAAATCAAACACCTATTATTTAATTTTTTTTTGTTTTTTATTGCTTTGCCGAAGTTGTATCTTTAATATTAATATTTTGTTGGACCGCCTTTTGTTTTTATTAAAGCGATACATCTCCGATTCATTGAATTTGATAAATTTTTCAAAGTCGTACGAGGTATGAATTCCCAAATCGTCATCAACAAACTTTTTGAAGTTTGAATCGATTCTGAGCGCTTTCTTGCTACTTCTAGCTTCATCATAGACCAAATATTTTCAAAGGGATTTAAGTCTGGACTATACGCGGGCCAGCTCAACACATCGATACTTGTTTCTTCGAAGTACTTTTTTACCTTTAAATGAAGATATAAGAAAAAAAAAAAACAAGTTTTTAACAAATTATTTTTGTTTATCTGAAAGCCAATTTTTCTATCAAATTCGTTGTGTAGGACCTGCAGATAAACAGCTGCTGTAATGCTGGAACTAAGGAAGCACAATCTACCGATTTTGTTTCCAGAAAAGCATCCCCACACTCCTTCATTTTTCGGTGAAAGTCTTAAAAGTTGTTGCTAAGCCTTTCGCCCGGTTTGTCTTCTTACAAGAATTCTTCCATCTCCAACATGCAGCTTGAATTTTGATTCATCGGAGCAAATCACATCAATCCACGTCTCTGGAGTCCAAGAAACACGCTCCTGGGCCCATAGAAAACGTTTTTTTCACACTAGTAATGTGAATTCAGACTTCTGGACTGGTTTAAGTGCCCTTAAACCAGCTTTAACAAGTCTTTTTCTCACTAAGCTGGCTGAAATTTGTTTCCCGTTGCTCGCTCAACGTCCCGTCTTATGTCCGATGAAGTTTTAAAACGGTTCCGACGACATTTTAATATTATGAAACGATCTTCCACTGGCGTTGCCTTTCTGGGTCTTCCAGAGCCCTTCTTTTTTTGTGTACTGCCCAACTCTCGCATTTTTTAATATTCCACGCGACAGTACTTTTAGGAATGTTTAATCTTTCTGCTATTTCACGCGTGGTTGAATTTTCTCGCGTCAAATCAACATATTGCTTTTATACTGCTCACTAAATTTTCCCATACTTTTAACTAAAATTGCACTTTATTCTTTATTTGGGTAGGATCAGTTACAGAATAACCTAATCTTGCGAAATATGCACTATTTGTACAAAAAAAAAATAGTTACAAGCAATACAACATCTGCACCCTAATGATGGCCAAGAACTGTAGGCGTAAAATAAAATAATTGCTTGACCAATTTTTTTGTCCATCAGTTGCGGGGTTGTAACGGTGTAATAAAAACAAAAGGTGGTTCAACAAAATATTAATATTAAAGATAGAATGTCTATAAATTTTATTGAAACAGAACAAAAAATAAAAAATAATTGTTTAATTTATTCAATTACTTTAACTCCAATCAACATATTTGGAATATTTTGGCATTTTTCGAGGTTTGCCCCTAAATTGCAGGTAAATTTTTTTTTTCAAAAAATTACGTCATACATGTATTTAAAATGAAACAATAAGCCAATAGCTTTCAAAAGTTTTGTAATTTTGGCAAAAAAAGACTCCAATTTGCAATAAAATATGTTTTCCCAATTTTTTTTCCAGCACTGTATATTGTGGAAAATAATTGTAAATTTGGTTAAAGTTATACAAAGGGTGTAAGAAAATTTCGTACAGGATATGGAAGAGAAAATTTTCCACAATATATATTTCCACAATAAATTTTTCGTCAATCGCTAAAAAAGCTAAATTTTCCATAGAGTGGTTCAGAAAAAAATTTTGATGCTAAAAGAGTTGATAGTCCAACCCCTTATACAGAATTTTGCGTGGTTTTAGCAGGACGCTGTCTAGATCTTACGATCTAACACTTTAATTAATGGTATAATGAATAATTTAATTATTCTACCGCACAACTTTTGTGTGTAGACGCGGAGGCAGTCCCCGCCCCAATCCATATGGATCATGCCATTTATTAGATTTATTTATACATTATACGCGTCTGTCGTCGTGATTCAGCATTTATCGTATATTTACTATTTATTTATGTAAAGTGTCGTGGAAACCAGAAGCAGAAAACCTGCCATGTTTTGATGAATGATAACAGAAAATGGATGATTTTTTTTTTGCATATTCAAATAAAATACTAGTACTTGGTGGTGCGAGCGTTATACCGTGACCATCCGAGAATAAGTTAACACCCTTATTTTGCAGGACATCTTCGATCACTAGAACCAGCTTCCAGACAGCAAGAGTTGCAGTAAAAATTCAGGTTCTTAAACCCCATTTTTTCCCAATGGCACTTTTATAAGAGTAAAGCTCTTTAGTGACTTTCTTTACCATTTCTATTACTTTCGGTTACGAGCTTAGTTGCTGTCAAAAATAAGACACACGCTGATAAAAATTTCATATTTTTCGTATTTATACGTTCTGAGGACTTCCTTATAGGAGTCTGAGTCTTCACCATCTCTTGTTTTATTGGCTTTTCTGGAGAGCTTCCACTTTCAGCACCCGTAGAGTGATTTCGACCACCACTTGGTTATCAAGCTGTATTTGAACTAAGGATCAAATCAAGGAGTAAAGCATCCCTGTTTTTCGTATTCGTACATCCCAAGATAGTGTGAAGTGAGGTGCTTCCTATATTCCACCGGATTTGTCTTAATTGTATTTTCTGACCTGTTGGTTTTGTGTAAATATTTTCAAACCCAAAATTAGATTGGGAAATTTTTCTCCTTATACAAAATCTAGAGAACAAAAGTTTAGCGAAGAAATCTGTAGGCCAGAAAAATTACAATTGTGATAAAAACGGTATGAGAATTTTTTACCAGTTCCCAGGGAAAACCAGAATAGTGCCACCGATGGGATATATTTTCCCTGTTGTGTTGCCAATATAAGCCGCAAGGATTTTGATAACCCATCTCAATGTTAGCTGTTGTTAAGTCAGCATTGCTAGAATTTTGTAGCAAAAATATATTATGTAATATCTAGCAAAAATGTAAGCAAAAATGATTTTTATCTGCTTTGCTTGTAAAAACATATAATTTGGTACTCGGTTTCCACTCACCCAAGCTTATTGGATTAAGACAAGGTCAATCCGATTTGCAATTATTTTGAGCAGGAGAACAGTCGAAACTGCTTTGCAATGGTAAAGGTAAATTTGTGATAGGTTAAGAATTAATTTTGACCCATCCCACCTCACCACAATTATGTCAGATCATTTTTCTGAGAGTGAGTCATGAGTCTGTTAATTGACACTATTACCATTGGCATCTCTAATGCGAATGTATTTTCATTCCGTCGCTAGTCTTCGACTGTAATCAATTTAGGAGTTAGAGCTAAAGAATGTTTATCGGGTTGCAATCAATCAACTTTCTATAACCATTTAACTTTAGAAATTCATACAGCTAGCTTGAACAATTTAGACATATTACATATACAACACAAAGGCAGACGTTTACGTCCGTAACGAACATAGAGAAATCCTTTTCTCACCAATTAGATACCCCGCCCTTTTCTATTTTCACGTTCGTAATAATTTGACTAATGTACTTCAATATACCTTGAATTTTGTTACTCAGCCGATGACTAATCGTCTACCTTTTATCCTCATCCCCCTTTTTTTTATTAATATTCACAGCTTATGTGCTACTCGTATAGATAGCCGTCAATTAAGCGCATCTCTCCAGTTACTAACGTTACTGAATCATTACCCTCTTCAAGTTAAAGTTTATTTGTGTTTGTGATAACAGAATACATCGTGACAATTTAAGCCCTTAAGCCGTTAAAGGCCCTTAAGTGGCCTTTAATTTGAAGGCTGCCGACATATTTCTCTTTTAATTCTGAAGCTACATGGGAATCAAGCGATGACATAACAGCCAATCAAATTAACGATATTCTTGTGTCGGAGAAAGATTTTTCTAATATTGGTGACATTAACACAAAGCATGGAGCAAACCTCGAATCGGTGGTCGCTTTGGAAATATTCAACAGCATTCGAAGGAGTACGTTATTTGAAATTTTATTAAATCTACTCACTCATCTCACGACATGGGAACTACACTTAAGCAAAAATGGAAAGACATAAGAACATATCCCTTCCTCCTCCGCAAGGTGGCCACCCTGGAATCTGTTCGAGCATTCAATGAACCAATCACACTTTAATACGATCAATTATTCTTGATTTTGTAACCTCTATGACTAATCACCCACACTAGTTCGAAATGATAAAGATTTCGAAGTCAAGGTCACCAAGTTATCTTAAACTTTGTTGCTACAGCCGTCAAATTATCATCAATTAAAAAAATGCCGGCTGTTAATCTCAATTTCATATATAAAGTAAACGTAATTACGTATTTATATGCATATTTTATAATTATGTAATTAAGTCTGATATTTTTAATTCCTCGTTTTATTATTCGAATTAATTAATTGCACAGATTCAGAAATCATACTGCCAATTCTTTTACTCACGCGTGTTTAAATTTGCGCTTTTATACAAATTCTCATGGCATGTGAATAAAATTTAAATTAATCAATTAATAACTAACACTAACTACACGTTGAATAGTTACATTTAGTTAACTTTAGTGGTGACAAAGCAAATTTATTTTATAAAATGAAAACATGAAAGAGAGTTTATCATTTATGTTACATGATCGTTGTTGTTGTTGATAATGAAAATGTATAGGGAAAAGGTTAAGTTCATTGTTATCTCTAATTAAAGTTGTTCAATTCATTATTCCGAATGAAACATTTTTTTTTCTTTGGTTTAACCTTCAAGAAGTGGTTTATGGATTTTTCATATCCGAGTTAATTCGAACAATGGTATTATTTAAATTTGCGTATGTCGAGTCAGTATACTTCGAGCTTGTTAAATATAACTACGTTTGGGTACTCGTCTCGTATACTTGGGCATCGGTGCTTACGATTTTATATACGAGTGAGTACCAAAACTTCATTTGTAACTCAATATTACTCCTAGCAGCAACAAAGCAAAAAATGTATACAAAAATAAATTCGCCTAGATGGTTGCTATTGATAAAATATGTGTGCACTAATTGTGCGCTATTTTCTCGTTTGTTATTGATCTCGTTTCTTTTGTTATTATGCGTCATCAAAGCAAATCCTCTAATTTACACTTATCACTCGATTTACACGGTAGTTACGTTCCACGGATAATCGTGTAAATCGAAATCGTGTTAAATGAGGCCAAGGATTCCTATCAAAAAGGTAGATAGGTTCCACTACACTTAGAACCATGTAAATTGAGTAAGAACTGCGGCATCAATAGGGTCCATACCCAGCAGCTTCAATTTACTGCCCTTTGATGCTATACACAACATCAATAAAATTCACACAAGCCGATTTACTGCTAAAACAAAACACTTGATGTGCACGCCCTTACGCAGGTATTCGTGTGGATTCTTTGGAATATGTTGCGCTGCTCTTGTTGTGTTTTATCCTTAAGGCCCGTAAGTTTGAACGAAGATTAATCCACAACCGAGGATTTACCCTCAGTTTGGTAAGTTTACATGTGGATTATTTGATCCATGGTTATTTTAAAAATCCACCAATTTCGATGGATTATTTTTATTTTCCTTTGGTTTTTTCGTCCGAATTTTATGTAGAATTTCCGAACTGTCAGTTTCACATTGACTTGATGTAATTTCTTAATATTAAATAATAACTACATTAAATAGATAACGAAAAAAAATCTTCGTCTTTATCATAATTTTCATCATCCAACGATTCAGATTCTCTCCTTAACGAAAGATGAAGAAAACAGAGACATGAGAAATTCCAGTTTTTATTTTTAAACGTAATAAAAGAGGATATATTAACTTTATGAATAGTTAATAAATAGGTATTATCCGCTTTCCCCGGAACAACAATTAATGGTTGCCCTTCGATATTCCAAATCTATTTCCGAGAATGTACAGTAACGTTAGAGTAATTTACTCTTTTAGTTGTTTTCTAATTCCTGTCTTTCTGTCAATGTGTATTAAATTAGTAGTGTCAGAAAAATTAAAGTACCAACTTTCAAAGTATAAGCTATTTAAAAAATACAACAAAAATATCGTATCTGTTAAAATACGTCATTAAATTTGGCTGAATACGCGAAATGTAATCTTATTATTTATATGGCCAGGGTACTTGAGTAACTTTTATTACCAACATTAAATAAGTTACCATGGGATATTTCCGAAAACGCCTATTATAACACGTTCTATTAAAAAAACAATTAAATTTAAAATTGCTTTTGTTTTTCGTATGAAAATAAAAGTAGAAATTTAGTAAGTTTTTCTTTTTTCGAGCATCTGTTGGTAATTATGTGTGCGATGTCCGAAACAATCATCGCCGGTTACACCGCATCCCCAATAAAAAACTTATAGCTTATGACTTTCAACTTACGACTTTTGTCTTATGAAAAGCATACCCAAGTAACAGGAAAAACTTAAAGGAAAGCAAACTTCATTTATCTAAATCATGTTTTGTCTTCTTGTCAAAATCAATTATTGACAAGCAGAAAAACAACAACAACTAAATTTTTTTTCTCAAAATATTTTTCATACTCTTCTGTATGTCATAAGCCATAAGTTTACTATTGGGGATGCGGTGTTAATCGTCGTTTAAACTTACCAATTTAAACCATGGAAAAACCCATGGATTGTTTTACCCACGGATTTTTTTGAAAGATTTTCCTTGTTCAAAATTATGAGCCTAAATGTCTTCTCTCGACCTACGTAAAGTACCTACGTCTAATTATTAGAAAGACAAAAACACTATAGAAAAGTGTAAAAATACTGATAAATTATTCATATACCTGAACGCCTTTCATAGCTCGTGGGTTTTGATCTCAGTTAATAATGATGCGTTGCTACAAAATAGCAACGTGACTCTATCTTTTGCTGCCCTAGATCCAGAAGCCGTTTTGTCCAAAACAGTACGGTTTCATCGGCATTAAATACTTGATCAGGCTCCTATAAGACCCATCTTGAATAATTTTGACCAATTTAGATGGAGATTCCTTGGCTGATATTTCACCACCGGATGCACTTTCACCTGTTAGTTGAAGATTATGTAAGCTATGCCGTTTTTTGAATTTTTCGAAATATCCATTACTGGCAGAAAATTCAGTTGATGAGGTAGTGGGTGTCCTTTCTTTAATTTGGCTGAAAAGTTGGCGGCTTCCATAATATGATCCCGTTTATAAGTTGAAAATTTTGTACTTACTGCTGCACTCAGGCCTGCGATTCATTCAAACCAAGCTCTTTTGTCAGAAGGGTTGATCCCTGTTCCGATTTCAATCTATCCAAAATCTTGATTTTGGTTTCTAACGAAATTACAGTGCAAGATTCGTTTTCTTTCCCTCTGTCGACATGATATAGGTCTATAAAAATTGTATGTTCAGTTCATATGAATAAAACAACACAGCTAAAGGGAATTCTCCCTAAGCATTGTTGACAACAAAAAAACCAAAAAACTAAATTAGTTCTAACTTCACGGCTTATTATTCATTGTTTGGTGTATTATCCAAAAGAAACGTCAAGAGATTTACAAGAATGGAGGAATTACCCGCTTATTCGCACGCATAAACTATGCACATCCGTTTTCACACTAAAGCACATTGAACATCGAAATATTAGTACTTTTTTAATGTTAGAATTTTGTTAAACGTGTTAAAGCGAAATCGCTTAAATCGAGTACCGCGCAAATCGAAGGATGGGTGTATATAACATTAGCTTAAAATGTGGGATTTGCTCTGCATGTGAATTACTTGAAGTAGACTTTAAGGCGCCTCTGGAAAATTGTTTTGGTTAAGTTATTCCTAGATTAAATAATTGACGGAATTTATGATTAAATTAGTATATTTTTCATAAGGTGTAATTACTTTTATTTATATACCACAAAAATCCTTTTGTTACGCCTAATAAACAAAATGTTTTCGCCCATAAAATGAAATCAGTTTACTTGATAGATCAACTATTAATATGTTGCGCGAACAATGGCATGGTCTAGAATTGTCTGATTCTTCTTAGTCGTTCACCTTTCAGTAAATTCTAAGAATTAGTTTTATGGATTGTTGCGATAACTGCAAAAACGTTAAAACGGAAACTCAAACAGTGGAAATGGTTATTTCCGATAATTTCTATTTTCATATGTCGCTGATACGCTTCTGTAAAGGTGACAACCGGGATCTATTTCTACTATTTTTGATTATGAAATGTCCACAGGACCAATCTTTTATGCAACATCAAGTTATAAAAACAAACTGAACATTTATTGAATCTCATGGTTAGTTGACTTTTACTGCGGGTTGATATTTCATTTAATGGTGGTAAACTTCCAGAAGTTGAAGTACCTGATTCGGCCATTAACGTTCGTGATTTACGATTATTTGGTATTCTAACTGTAAATTCATGCCCAGAATTGAATGATCAATAAAATCATGCATATTTTCATTTCCTGATCACCTGTGTGTTAGTGACGCCCAGATGAACATGACACTCGAGGGCGTAGTTGATTTTGTAATCTCGAAATGAATCCCTTTCGCCAAGTTCCTCTTGCTGCAAAATCTTCGCATACAATTTGGTTGTTGGGAAATCTTCAACACGATCTTGTTTAAGTTAAACTAACGCTGAGAATAAGGATTTTGGTTGTCTAACAGTACCGTGCAAGATCTCAGCAGAAATCGACCATAACTACTTAATGGTGTAGTTCGAAACGTGACCAAAAAGTCAGTAGCTGTGCTATCAAAACAGGTTTTCTTCAGTGCAGTTTTAAATGTCGTCACAATTCTTTCAGCTTCGCCATTTGACTCGGGGCTAAAAGACGCGCCAATGTCAAGTACACAATGTATAATGTAGGACAATACACAATGTTGTATGAAATATATAGTGGACCATTATAACATGCTATGGTCATTGTTAGTCGTTAGATCGCAAACAAATGTTGCAGAAAATGGATGGTGGACTGATAAAGCGCCCACGACCATAAGCCACATTTTTGAAAAAAAAAATAGCCCGGTAAGATCAATATGTATCTGGTCTCATGGTACGAGCGCAGTTGGCCACTCAGAGAATTTGTTCTTTGGCGTATTTTCATGGATTGAACAATTCTCACAACGCTTCACCGCATTTTCTATATCCATATCGATTTACGGCCACCAGCAATATCGTCTTGCAGTTCAAGTATTTTATCCTAGAGTAATAATGGAGGAATAATTACACGGTTTTGATCTCTCTGCAAAAATACAGTATCATTAAATGAAGAAATTGTGTCTTTACACCGACAACACATGCGCCTGTTAGGGGTTTTTATTTAAATCTGCGGTAAACTTTTTGCCATCCATTTTGTAAGTATTCTAGAAATTGGCGAAAATCAGAGTCGATGCGTATGTGCTTTTGTATCGGTGAAGCATGTTAAAAATGGTGAAATTTGGTGTCGCCATATGAATAATAGATAACGCTTCTTTTTAGACCTTATCTAGAATTTGGGATGCGAATGTGATAGGGTATTCAGTTCCATCGGGAAATAGACCCGAAAGAACAGCGGCTATGCTATATGCACTCGCGTCTGATGCCAGTATAAGCCGAATATCATCTCGGAGGTGGGTCAGTTGGGTTGCGTTTTCGATAGAAATAAGAAACCTTTTAACTGCTTGACCTCCTGTGCTGTGGTCCATTTAAAATGAGCGTTTTTTGATCGAAGCCGATTTAATAATAATAAATCCAGAAATAATAACTATACGAAATTTTAAGTCTGCTTTCAGCTGTTCCATTAAACGCTGCAAATTTCCTGGAGCACTTCAATAATTGGGATTATTGGTAACCTTTGCAATTGATAAAGTCCATAAATGAAGTGTTCATTACCATGAAGTTTTTCGACTCCTTTGCCAGTTCTACTTGAAAATATGCATCCTTCAAATCTATTTTAGTAAAGTATTGACCCCTTTGTAATCTGTAAAATAATCCGTCGACCCTATAGGAGGAATATGATGTCGATCGGTTTCAATTTTTGGGTTTGATGTGTATTTAATGAAGCGACTTCCACTGAACACATAACTGTTACTGTAATCTCATTCCATCCATATGACCGTACAATTTTTGATACAGGTCTGCGAATCTTACTCCCCAATTTTCGGCACGTGGACAAACCGACCATCGAACACGTTTATTTATTTATTTATATTGAAATAAGTAAGAATACAAAATGAAATAAATCCGCGTTGGATTTGAAAATTTTGAAATGTAAAAGTAAAGTAACAACAATAAGTAAAAAATTACTGAGAGGCATAAAATTGCCTTAACCTACTTTTAAAATTATCTTTAGTTAAACAAAACTCAAATAAATAGTTAATTCTATTGAAACTTTTACACACCATCTTTACTGGTTCATTATCGCCATAGTTGGTGCTGTGTCTATCTAAGTGGAGGAAGTCATGATTCTTAGTTGTCTACTAGGAACCTTTATTTTAACTGACTTTAGCACATCCGGTGCGTCGATTATCCTTAGTATGCGATTACCAATAAAGGTACTTTTTAGCAATTCTATTTTCTAGAATTTTCAAGTTGTAAGTCTTGCATAACCGGGTGCAAGAATATGGTGGTTGTCTCTGTATGTTTACGTGGTATGGTAGATCATGGTCATAAACCCATCCGTCTTTCCAGGTCAAATAGCGTATACACTTCTTTTCAATTTTCTCGATGCTCTGGATATGATCTTCGTAAAACGGACACCACACATTTACAACATATTCCAGCTGGGAACAAACGTAGGCACAATACAGGATCTTAATTGTTTCCATATCAAAATTTTCACCCGTCCAACGTTTGACAAAACCGAGCCTGGAGTGTGCTCTAGCGATGCACAATTGCAAAATTTTTAGAATTTTTTAAAAATGAAGCCGGAATACCATCTCTAGCACACCCTTCTCCGAATCCTACCAATGCTCGCTGGATCTCTTTTGGCTCGAAGTGTGGGTCTTCTGCTTTATAAACAGATTGGAAAAACGCAGCAAATATGTTGGTTATGTATGACCTGTGGATCACAAGACTTTTGATTAAATTTAATTTCATCCAGGCTGGGTAACCATCAGTTTTGCGTTTGTTTATAAAAAATTTCCAAAAGTGTCTGGGATCGCCTTTTATTTTATTCTTCGGATTGCGAATATAGCTTCTCTATCTCAATTCAAAATAAGATTCGAAATTTTGGTTATATGCAGCAAATTTCTGTTTACTATCCTGGGAACGCAATTTGAGGATTTCTTTATAAGCCTTGTCTTTATTGTTTTTAAGACTGATAAGTTGATCGTCATACCATAGAGGATATTTGTTCGGTTTCCTCATAGTTCGGTTTCCTCTCGAATTTGTTGAATCCCATTTATAACTTGAATCACTATCACACACATTATTGCTTGCTATTTTGTTTAATTCAGCACAGTTCACACTACCTTTCATTGTTAAACGTCCTTTATGTTTGTCGATTCATAGATCGCCGCGATTTCAAATACTTCGTCGAGTGTATATAGGATTTTGAAAAACACAACACCACGAAGATGTGCTACCCATTCCGCATAAGTTTGGTTAGGTTTCTTCATAGTCTTATGAAACTCAAAACGAGCTGCCAAAATATGTGTTTTTGATATACAACAATTATTTACACAAGTTTTGTTTTTGTTACACAAGTTTTGTAGTATGTACATATTATATCGAAAATAAATTCTCCAACTGCGGACAGAAAAATGCACGTTTTTGATTATCGTGTCTAAACACACATTGGCTTGACTCATCGTCTTGGTTTCCCTGATATTTATTTTAAGGTCAACCTCTTTAGCGAAATCTGATAGGTTTTGTACTTTCTGTTGCATGATGGATAGTTTGTGTGCCAGCAGGCATATGTCGTCCGCGTAATTCAGATCACTGTGTTTTCCCCACATTTTCTACTGGATGCTGTATAGAGGGATGCGCTATATAACATTCTCCTTTGAATAATTCAGCTGGGATATTGTCTGTTCCAGAAGACTTATCATTCTTCAATTTAGCAATGACGCTGCCAACTTTCCGTTCCGTTGGTGGATGGGTGTTGATAGTATCGTTATTAGAGCCGGCAGTTGTCAATTCGAAGATTTGCGTATTGTTGGTGATGTTCTCTCCGAAATATTTCTTCCATCTCTTCAATTGCGTTTCATCTGTTGTTAAGATCAGCTGCATCCTTTATTGGTGGTATATTGGAAAATTTTTCAGGTTCTCGTCGTACGCATTGATATAGTGATGAGTTTCTTGATTTCTAAGGCCGTATCTTCGTATTGGCATCCCAGTTCCGACGAATTTTGTTAGAACATTTGCAACTTGAGTTGTCGGCATTCTT
Organism: Nephrotoma flavescens; assembly: GCA_932526605.1. NCBI lineage: Eukaryota > Metazoa > Arthropoda > Insecta > Diptera > Tipulidae > Nephrotoma > Nephrotoma flavescens. Next base: position 56,493,123 of record OW052220.1, on the reverse strand, counting down.
CAATTTTCTTCCAAGTGTTATCACTGATCCAGGGTTTGCGTTTGTATTCTTGGTATCCGAGTGTGTACGATTTCGAAGATTAAAATGGCGCTTATCCTCAATACTGTTTTTGCTTGCGAATGTTATTCCCGATTTTTCTGTGACTGTTATTGTGGTGGCGATTCCAATGGAATTGCACATGGAGTTCGATAATGACTAATCTTTTAATTGTCTTGTTCGTTTCTGCAACCTAGTTTTCTTATCTTCCTGACTCGCACTGGCTCGCTTCTCTTTATATTCCTCTTTTGCCTTCCCCAGCCTTATTGTCCGTTTTCTTATCGTCTTCGTTAATTAAGTCTAGATATATAAATTATAAAAGAACTCATTTTTAGCCCCACAAGAATGCGACAAATGAAGGTCCTTTTCCCAGAGGCCGCTTTGTGGGATAAGGCATTCATACAACGGGTTAGGCCAGGTGGCCCGAGGTTCTCAGCATGGATCTCACCTTGACGTTGGGTGGAGTATGTTGAATTGTAAAATATTGTAAATTTGAACCCCGCATTCTATCCTCTGAGCGATTTCCGGTCTGCAAATCTACTGTCAAAATCATTATTTAAAGTATATAAAATGTTTTTTTTTTATTTTACAGAAATAATTTGTTCATTCCCAAAGGAATGCCTCTTTCAAACTCAAAAATTCCACAAACCCCAATAACTTATCAATTGAGCTATTGAAAATTTTTGATTTTTCAAATGGCACAAACCTATATTTAAAGTATATTAAATCCACCTTCAAACCTAAGAGTTCCTTCAACTCTCAGTACCTTACCGAATTTCCACATCACAAGTACATATATCGATGTTGTGGCGTGACCCGGCAAATTCATCCAACATTTCGTTAAACCTCTAAATTTCCAGAACTTTTTACGAATATTTCTCTCATCTACAGTTCAGAAAAGAAACTGCCGACATAAATTTGATGACGTACCAAGCAGTACTGCCTGGCAGTCTAGGTACATTGTGTGAACATACTGTATTCTTTGCATGCGTTTCATTCGCATCAATCAGTGCACCTAGAATATTACTGGCCACACTGCTTGCTATGTCAATAAATTTATCTCTACAGTTTATTCTTTGAACTTATGTTCATAAAAAGAAAAAACCGAAAACAAATAGAAACATTTTTTTATACGAGTGCTAAAAGTAAGGTTATGTCTGCTCGTGAATTATACGAAATGTGTATACATTTTATACGTGTTTACATATTTAACACAATTTCGAACGCATAACTTTATAATAATATTATGAAATTTTATAATATTTTATTAAAATATTTTTCTTGTTGTTTGTTTATAATTTTTTCTTAACAATATGACATCTTAAGCTTAGTACTCAGTTCAAAGTGAAATGAAATTTTAACGCAGTCTCCAAAAATCTATTTATTTTCGCGTGAAATAGAAATGAAATTTTGTTTGGAGAATTTTTAATTTTAACGGATAAATTTGTAAACATGCATAAATTAATTTCTTTATTTTACGTAAATAATTTAAATTAAATTGACTTTAATTAAAATTTATGAATTTGTCTTAAAAAATTTGTTTTTTGCCAAAAACAAACAAATGTCAAAATTTCGCGTGAAAATAATGTGCCGAGACATTATTTTCACATGAAAATAATTTGGAGAGTTTATGCGCGCCATCTTTGATGTATTGAACACACTTGGTTTTTTCGTTGGAGAACTGAGTACTACAAAACGAAAACAGAAATGAAATTTTTCATTTCTAATTTCACTTTGGTAAAATCGTTTGGAAATTTCACGTGAAATCGAACTGAGTACTAGGCTTTAAACACAAAACAAGTCAAAACAATCTTTTTAATTTTAGTGCTGCCTATAATAGCCAAGGAAAGAACTGACGACATAAATTGACGTCATATAGCAGCATTTTTAAAGCAGTGTGGCCTGTAGTGTTCTAGGTAAACGGGTTCACACATTCAGACAAAGATACTGTTAAAGTTAGCCGACTCGCCCAAAAAATGTCAACAATGCAGATTTGGCTGTAATAACTAAAATATGCCAGCTCAGAAATCTAGATAATGCAGATTAGCTCGTTATAACTAAAATGTATAAGCCGAAGAATGTCGATAATGTAGGTTCAATAACAACTTATATTATTCGGCCGTAAACGTCGATAAGGCAGATTCGTATAAATATCCAGTAGAAAAATGTCGATAAAGCAGACAAATAATTTTGGTGGTAACTGTAATTAAATCAAAAATGTTCATTTCGGTTCATCAACGTATATTATTCAACATTAATCTGTTTTATTAAGTGCATTAAAACTATAATAAAAAAAAAACTAGTTTAATACTGAGAAATTTCAATGGCATATATCAAGCAAAACTTCAAAAATTTCAGGTCGATTTCCATGAGAAGTGTCCGAAAATTTGTATAAAAAGATCGCACACACAAAATTTGTAAATTTCTAAAAATTGACCGTTTAAAGTGTCATGACTGGAAATAAACTCAAATGAAAGGTCTTAATCATGCTCACACCTGCAAACAAATTCAGGTCAATTTCTATGTCGGGAGTTCGGGAAAACACGATTGAATGTATTGCACAGACAAAATTTGAAAATTTCTAAAAATTGACCGTTTAAAGGGTCATGGCTGGAAATATATTAAAACGAAAGGTCTAAAAAAATTAGTTTTCGACATAAAATCCGGATCTACATTATCGACATTATTCGGCTGCCGGTTGATCCTTTTATTTTTAATCTGCATTCTCGACATTTTTCGGCTGGTATTTCTGTACATTTTTTTAACCATTTTATATGTTTTATTCAACCGAATTTTTGAGGACTCCCCACAAGAAACTTGACCTCAAGTTTTATTCAGGCGTGAGCATTAGTAAGACCTTTCATTTGAATCTTTTTCCAGCCATGACACTTTAAACGGTAAATTTTTAGAAATTTTCAAATTTTATGTGTACGATATATTCGAGTTTTCCTGAACTCCCAACATGGAAATCGACCCAAAAAGTTAAGGTGAATTTTCATGTTGGAGTCCGGGAAAACTCAATTGAATATATGGCACACACAAAATTTGAAAATGTCTAAAAATTGCCCGTTTAAAGTGGCGTTGCTGGAAATATATTCAAATGGAAGGTGTTACTAAAGCTCACACCTAGACAAAATGTCAGGTCGATTTCCATGTTGGAAGTCCAGGAAAACCAAATAACATAACCAAATAACATAAAATTTGTATCTACATTATTGACATTATTCGGCTGTCATTTAATCTTTTTATAATTAATCTGCATTATCTTCATTTTTCGGGTGGGTATTTCTGTGCATTTTCACTCACTGTACTCCCCACAAGAAAATTGACCTGAAGTTTTATTCAGGCGTGAGCATTAGTAAGACCTTTCATTTGAATCTATTTCCAGCCACGCCACTTTTTACGGTCAATTTTTAGGAATTTTCAAATTTTGTGTGTGCGAGATATTTAATTGAGTATTTCCGGACCTTCCAACATGGAAATAGATCTTTAAATGATAATTATTAGATGGTACTTCATTTAAAATATTCTCCAAACTTGTAACTATAAATGCATTTCACGTCTTACCTCCCCAAACATCTAATACAGCATTTGGTGTGTTAGTTTTAATTGTTTCGAATGAAAATTTCTTAATTTAAAATTTTTGTTGGTTTTTAGGAAAAACAAAATAAAAATTTTATAAATATTTTCCGACATAAAATTCGTATCTGCATTGTCGACATTTTTCTGCTGGGATGTTACCGACAAAAATCGGCTGTCATTTTCGTTCGATTGGTTTGAATCTGTATTATCGACATTTTTCGGTTCGAGTCGGCTACACACATACAAATAAAGTATACAGTAATCCCCCGCTTTACGGACGCTCGCTTAAAGGAAATTCGATATTACGGACATGGTTAATTAAATATCAAAATCTCGGTATACGGATGAAATATTCGCAATTACGGACAAAATATATTTTTTTCTGTTTTGCTTTTTTTCTGTCTTCTTTTGTGATGCATTTTTTGTGAGGAATCCCAAAAATAAAATAATAAAAAAGATTTTTAGTATATAAATACAGTTTATGCTTGGTTTTGTAATAGGGGGAATCCCAAAATAGTTATCAAACGTTCTTACGAATTAGTATTTGATGTTATGCGGTATAGTGCAGTGTTAATTTATGTACGCTCTATATTTTAATTCAATTAAATTTTATTAAATTTCTCTAATATTGCTAAAATTTCTGAAAAGCGAACAGCAAGCATCGACGAAAATCATGTAAAAAAAGTGCGAAAATCAATAACATTAGAATTAAAATTAGATATTTTAAGACGGTTTGACGCGGGCCAAAAAGTAATGAAATCACCATAGTTTTTAGCCTAGCTACTTCAACAATTAATACAATAAAGGACAACAGAGATAAAATTTTGTCAAGTGTAAAAAGGGTAACACCCCTAACCGCAAAAAATGTATCAAGACAAAGAAGTGAGATCATGGAGGAGATGGAACCACTGCTTAGTGTGTGGATAGACCATCAAACTAACAGAAACGTACCATTAAGCACGATTGTAATACAAGAGAAAGCTAATCATCTTCACGCTGATTTGGTTTCTAAACATGGTGAATCATCTCGTGCGGAGCCTTTTTTAGCTAGTAAAGGATGGTTTGACCGATTCAAGAAGCGGCATTCTTTGCATAATATAAAAGCTGTAGGGGAAGCGGCTAGTGCAGATGTCGAGAGAGCGAAAGCGTAGCCAGAAGAATTTTTAAAAATTATAGAGACCGGTGGATACATGTCACAACAGGTGTACAATGTCGACGAGACGGGGCTTTTTTGGAAGCGAATGCCTGCAAGAACTTTTATCTCTAAAGACGAGAAATCCGCTTCAGGTTTCAAGGCAGCCAAAGATCGAATTACAGTTTTGATAGGAGGAAACGCTGCTGGTGATCATAAATTAAAACCGCTACTCATTTATCATTCGGAAAATCCACGGGCCTTCAAAGGAATAAATAAGTCACAGCTTGGAATCACTTGGCGCTCAAACAAAAAAGGCTGGATGACAACACGCATTTTTGAAGAATGGCTAAATAATGATTTCCTAAATTCAATTTCGAAATTTAACGCTGATCAAAATATTTCAAACAAAGCTTTGTTAATCGTTGACAATGCCCCCAGCCATAAACTAAATAAAGTCCCGGAAAACATCAAAGTGGTATTTCTACCCCCAAATACAACACCATTACTGCAGCCAATGGACCAAGGCGTTATTGCTAATTTTAAGGCCTACTACCTTCGTCGAGTTTTCAAAAACCTAATTGAGTCTATTGATGGATTGAACCAACCCTCAATTAAGGAATTTTGGAAAAAATTCAATATAAAGGATGCAGTAGATAACATTATAAAATCATGGGAAGAGGTAAAACATGCCACTATGAATGGCGTGTGGATGAAATTATGGCCCGAGTGTACGGATAAATTTCAATCTGCTGGTCTCTTACATGACACATTAGAAATTCAAAATGAAATCGTCGCCATTGCGCATGAAGCTGGAATGAGTGAAGTAGACACCGCAGGTATATCAGGACTCTTGTAATGTGCTGATGAAGACATTTCCAATGAAGAATTGTTAATGCTAGTAGAAGAAACCACCGATGTGCGACAGACGGAGAACTCTACTCAGCATGAAAACTTTCATATTTTGACAACAAATAAAATGTCAAAAGCCTTTTCTCTTATTGAAGAAGTTATGGAAATTTTTTCTGAGAATGATCCGTCTACAGAAAGAAGCCTTAAAGTATCGAGACAAATTGAAAATTCCCTTCTGTGCTACAAGGAATTGTACCGAGAGTCTAAGAAACCAGCAAAACAAACCTCTCTAGACTGTTATTTTTCCAAAGCAACTGAAACATCTACTGTTGAAGAATGTCCTGATGGAAATTATAGCAACAGCTCCGGTAAACTATCGACCAGCTCAGAAGACCTCTGAAGTACATTTAATAATTTTAGAGTTATAAAATTTAAACTGAATTAATGATTTGTATGAATTTATTTTATTTTTTGAAAATGAATAAATGGTTTGTGTTTTATTGAAATTCATTCATTACTTTCGTGTTTTTACGGTTTCCTTACTTTAGAAAATGAGGTTTCGTATAACGAAGTTTGAAAACCCTGTATCTTCCCATTATTAGTGTGAATCTATAGTATAATTGGTTTCTTTTACGGGTATTTTCACTAGTTGGAACGCATCTATCACTTTCCAATAGGATCTCATAGTAATAGCGGTTTCGTTTAACGGATTTTCGATTTACGGACAGTTTTTGAGGAACGTATTCTGTCCGTAAAGCGGGGGATTGTATTTCCTTGCAAAAACTACAATATATCAATTGAAATGAGTTAATTTGCACTATTTGTGGCCGTAAAACCGATTACAAGATTTGCCCCATATACGGAGCGAGTTAAATAAAACATGTAAAAAAAATGTGAAACGGTTTATAACGACTTAACGGTATAACTAATTTCAAAAATCACCCTTTATACTCATATTTTTAGAAATGGCCTATGTCTAAAAATTTGTCATTGTTATTTGATCTCTCATTTAAACAAATCCAAAATTTTTGGGGAATCTATTTTAGTGCCATATCAATCACTTGAGAAGCATTAGAGAAACGTTGTCTAGTTTAATTACCACTTTTCTATTATGTAGTCCTACATTTTCTTGCTTAGCTAAACAATTAATAATTCATATACATACGTTGTAAGGGTAAATCAATAAATAGAAATGCGTCACATTTCATACGCAACACTCTCATGCAACAAAATCCAAACCAACATTTTTTATTTCTCACCCCATTTATTTCCGACTTACCTACTACAACAAACAAAATTTATTTATAAAGTTATCTCACATTGCGCTGGTAAAGCACTAACATAAAATAATTTCTACTGCTCAGCCCTCTCTCATTCGGTACGGTCGGAATATTATACCAATACCAATACAATTACAGGCCGATTTGTAAAAAATCGACGTTAGTATGAGCAATACCAATACAATTACAGGCCGATTTTTATGATCAAAAAAAAATTATGTGTTTGTATGAGTAGTATTGAGAAATTAACTTGGCGGCATACACACGAAAATAGTTATTATGAAAAAACTTTAAAAATCCTTGTTTACGTCCCCGAAATCATCTATATCTTTTAAATGAGCTAGAAATGTGAACTATTGCCCCTTTCTCTCTAATCTTAACTCCTTTAGTAACATTTATAAACAAAAAAAAAATCTTGTTAAGAAACTTTTCGTTCATTAATTTTCCAAATAGAACAACAACCCATTTTTCCATAAACCACGTGCTCTTTACGAAAACAAAAAAATTTTGTTTTGTTTTGTGGTTCATGACTTCATGTTACTATTTTCTTTGGTTGTTGTTTTTGGTTTTATACGTTGAGCTACAGTGTGGGGAAAGACAACCGTGACAGATTGATGTAAAGTAATATTTATTTAAATTTTGTAATTATGTAGTTTACGTTATATATTAATTATTAATATAATATATTATGTTATGTAGTTAATAAATTAATTTAAATATGTAATTGTAATTGAATGCTATATTTTAACTTAATTTAGTCTATTCTATCTAAGAAAATTATGTATACATGATTTGATTATGGAATAAAAATCACACCGTTACCACTAAGTACGTACAAATGTTTCGATAGTTTACTGTACAAAATATTCCGTTTACATAGGTATAGTTATTTTGATACACTGTATTATATGTACGAGTATATTGTAACGGGATAATAGCAAAGACAATTTAGTTGTCGGGATAGCAATTTACGTAAGTTCTGTGCAATATTTAATTAAATTTTATTAGTAAAATCAAGTAGAATAAATTATAATTGTGAAAATATAAATATTAAAGTTATGTCTTGTGTTCCGTTTTTTTTTCTCCCCACTGTACTCATGTTTACATTTAACTACTGTAAGAATTTTTTCAATTTATATAAAAGAATACGAATCTTTTAGTTTACAAACAATTGAAATAATGTATTAAATTTATTAAAATTCATTTTAGTAAATTTAATAAATTTTATTAGTGAGATTTTAATTCAATTTGATATTTAAAGTTTTTTTTTTATTAAAGTTCGACATAATATACACCCTTCCGTCGCAACATACATTTTTTTACTAAATAAATAAATTTCAGCAATACAAATCAAAGTAAAAGTTACAAAACAAAACAAAGAAATTATTATTTTTTGTATTTTCGTGTTTTCTCGTGTTGTAAAATCATGTGCCGATTATGACGCGTAAGCAAAGTGGAGTTGTTGTTTAAAAACGGAAAATAATAAATGAAAATTTCGAAATACTAAATTTATTTTTCGGGGAAATTGTTACCAAAAGTTGATTATTTATAGTGATCACTGACAAAATAATTTTTTTTATTTTATTTATTAAATACAAGCGATTTACTGGCAAAATCAGCGAGCCATAACATTCTTTCTATACAACCGATGTTTTTTTTGTATGGTTTTGTCAGTTTTTGTTAAATAATACTCATACCAATACCAATACAATTACAGGCCGATTTGTAAAAAATCGACGTTAGTATGAGTATTATTTAACAAAAACTGACAAAACCATACAAAAAAAACATCGGTTGTATAGAAAGAATGTTATGGCTCGCTGATTTTGCCAGTAAATCGCTTGTATTTAATAAATAAAATAAAAAAAATTATTTTGTCAGTGATCACTATAAATAATCAACTTTTGGTAACAATTTCCCCGAAAAATAAATTTAGTATTTCGAAATTTTCATTTATTATTTTCCGTTTTTAAACAACAACTCCACTTTGCTTACGCGTCATAATCGGCACATGATTTTACAACACGAGAAAACACGAAAATACAAAAAATAATAATTTCTTTGTTTTGTTTTGTAACTTTTACTTTGATTTGTATTGCTGAAATTTATTTATTTAGTAAAAAAATGTATGTTGCGACGGAAGGGTGTATATTATGTCGAACTTTAATAAAAAAAAAACTTTAAATATCAAATTGAATTAAAATCTCACTAATAAAATTTATTAAATTTACTAAAATGAATTTTAATAAATTTAATACATTATTTCAATTGTTTGTAAACTAAAAGATTCGTATTCTTTTATATAAATTGAAAAAATTCTTACAGTAGTTAAATGTAAACATGAGTACAGTGGGGAGAAAAAAAAACGGAACACAAGACATAACTTTAATATTTATATTTTCACAATTATAATTTATTCTACTTGATTTTACTAATAAAATTTAATTAAATATTGCACAGAACTTACGTAAATTGCTATCCCGACAACTAAATTGTCTTTGCTATTATCCCGTTACAATATACTCGTACATATAATACAGTGTATCAAAATAACTATACCTATGTAAACGGAATATTTTGTACAGTAAACTATCGAAACATTTGTACGTACTTAGTGGTAACGGTGTGATTTTTATTCCATAATCAAATCATGTATACATAATTTTCTTAGATAGAATAGACTAAATTAAGTTAAAATATAGCATTCAATTACAATTACATATTTAAATTAATTTATTAACTACATAACATAATATATTATATTAATAATTAATATATAACGTAAACTACATAATTACAAAATTTAAATAAATATTACTTTACATCAATCTGTCACGGTTGTCTTTCCCCACACTGTAGCTCAACGTATAAAACCAAAAACAACAACCAAAGAAAATAGTAACATGAAGTCATGAACCACAAAACAAAACAAAATTTTTTTGTTTTCGTAAAGAGCACGTGGTTTATGGAAAAATGGGTTGTTGTTCTATTTGGAAAATTAATGAACGAAAAGTTTCTTAACAAGATTTTTTTTTTGTTTATAAATGTTACTAAAGGAGTTAAGATTAGAGAGAAAGGGGCAATAGTTCACATTTCTAGCTCATTTAAAAGATATAGATGATTTCGGGGACGTAAACAAGGATTTTTAAAGTTTTTTCATAATAACTATTTTCGTGTGTATGCCGCCAAGTTAATTTCTCAATACTACTCATACAAACACATAATTTTTTTTTGATCATAAAAATCGGCCTGTAATTGTATTGGTATTGATTATACCCATTTCATTTTATATTTTCATAATCACAATAAAATCATTGTTGTACAACTAAACTGGAATCAGTTCTCTAGTGCCTCTGTATCGTGCTGTACACTCTGTACACTGTGCACATTGAGCTTACTCTATCAAGTTTTTTTGATTGTCGCTTGTGCGATTTTATTTTTCGCCACTTTGTTGTAGAAAATTTAATTAAATTAATTAAGGCGCGGTGGTGGCGGCAGTAGAAGTGAAAAAAAATATCGTTATAAATTGTTAAAAAGTGATAAGTGGTTTTTAATAAATTTTTTATATATTTTGATATATTTATTTATTAGAAGCATAATATATAGCATATTATATAGAATTTCGTGTGTTCTCGTCTGTTTGTGTTTTTGGTGTGCGCGCATAAAAAAAATACTATGGCCAATTCCCAGAATGGGAATGGTTACCATGAAAATGATGTATGTGAAAATTATGTGAATGAGGATGCAAATGGAGATTGGGATTTAATGCCAGGCACCAGGTAAATAAAATTTGACAGATACATTTATTTTTGTGTTATAGAGCACGAGGTTGCTTGGTTCCAAAATAATGTAAACGTAAATAAATAAATCGCGTTTATGAAGTGGTCTGCTCGTCGATTATATTTGCATTAAACACTTCAGACATCTGTGTACATAACAATTATAATTTTGTTATGTGTACAACGTTGCAAAAGTGGAGGGGTGAAACTAAATATTACACACATTTTGTATATTACAGACAAATTGTTTAAATAACACATTGTACATACTTTCTTCTATCGTGTGAGGGTTAACTAGGGAACAGCTGGCGAATGGAATTTGTCGACAGTATTATGGAATAAATTTAAATACATTTTTGTTGGAAAGTAGTAATTTTTACGGTACTTACTCGATTTTTATGTAAAGTCAAATATTTTTGTATTTCAAATGTTGGTTGATGTAATAAAGGTAATTAACTACAAATCGTTTAACTGTTTGGGTTAATCATCCGATTATTCTTCAAAATTATTTCGAGGATTTTTATTTATCTTTTTCTGTGTTTCCATTCTATCAAAATTGCATATCTCAAAGTATTCACGGTTGTGAGGTTGATTTATGATTTATACGTTATTCTAACTTTAGTAAATGTTAAGTAAATGTTTTAAAATTTGACTTTTAGATGTAGTTTTAATAGATATACTTGGATATATTTATTTCAGGGCTGTCTCACTATGATCATAAACGGAATACGAATTCAATAGTATCAGTGGCCCTATTCCCCATGAATAGGGAATTGGGAATTAGTGACGTATTTCTAGCAGCTTGGAATTTTCTATTCCCCAAAGTGTATTCTGGTGTTTGGGAATTTGTTTTTATCGGGAAAAAATAATTCCATTTTATAGCAGTTTTGACGTTAATTTTTCCCCATTTTTTTAGCGAATTATGATTCGTACTATTTCGAATTTTTTGAGTACAAATCGAGTAAAAGTAGTTAACGAGTTTCAAGGAATATTAGTCCAGATTTTGAGGGGTAGTCATCGATCTTACTATGTTTTTATGTTAAACCTATTAAATGCCCACATCCTAGACGATTTTCAGAATTTTGTCAGAGTTGTGGAATGGTCAAACATGGCCCAGAATATCATTACTGTTTAAAAAGTTTTTACGACTTCATCGGAATACTAGTCGAGATTTTGCGACGTAATCGTCGATCTCATGCGTCTCTCTAATCTCTCTCTCGCCAGTCCCCAACTACGACAAAGTTCTAAAAATCGTCATAAATATGGGCATTTTATAGATCTAATATAAAAATAGTGAGATAATAGTGAGATCGAGATTTGAATTCCGTTGAAGTCGATTTTTTTTTTAAATAATATTTTAATTTTAAGCTTATTCATTTATTTATTCAAAGAAATCCATTCTGTATGATTTCAAATTATATATTTAGTTTAAAACATAAATTTATTAAAACAAACATAAAAAAAAATTAAAAAATTTAACGAAAAAACTTTAAACAAAAAAAAAAAGAATTTAAATCAAATTTTGATTTAACATTTAAAAATTTAAAAAATAATTCTTCAGGATATTTTTGTAGTTGTCCTTTGATAAATTAAAGTCGAATAGGTCGTCGATGATGAATCAGTGTGACCAAGCAAAAGTTACCAATAAAAGCCGGGGCTAAGAGAAGTCGTCTATTTTCCACATTTTCATGGAATGGTAAGTTGTGGTCGTAATTCCAATCACTTTTCTTTAACAAGAAAATCAGAAACTTATTTTGAATGCTTTCAATCTGTTTAATGTGCACAGCATAGTAAGGATTACAGATCGTTACACCATATTCCAGTTGAGGTCGATCTTTTAACAAATCCAAACATGGCATTCGCTTTTGCAATACAAGCTGCGTTTTTTTTAAACAATCGAATAGAGTTTTAGCGATAGCTATTTTCAAATTTGTCCAATTCAAAATTAAAATTTTAATTTTTTTTACAGAACTATTCAGAGTAGTTCAGAACTATACAGAACAACGGTATTACAAGAAAGCCATACACCTTTTTTTTTTAAATTATTACAACTGAATTCAATTCATCTGATATGTTCGAAATCAGGGTTTCTGGGCGTATCAGCAGTGTTTTCGTAACTGGTCTGCCGACCTAGAGATTGAAATGTTTCTTCAGCAAACAGGTCAGCTTTATCTTTCGCACTTCTAGCCTATCGTTTGTTTTGATTGGGGGGATCTGCGTTTTTGGTTGTTTTAACCCGTTTGTTGCTTTCCAGAGGAAATAGTCGGTATCTTTAGTTGGAGCTAGAGAGCAACGGTATTTTCCAATTGCTTTATTTTTAACTGCTTTATCTTGCGGCGCACGCGTATTCTGTTATTTCTTTCGGGCTTTTCGTTTTTCCTGCACTAGTTCTCTTACTTCTATTGGGTAAATAACGGAGTTTTCTTTCCTGGATGATAATTTGGGGGTCCATTCCCAAGCCGACCATTTTATGACATCAAAGAGCCTGTCTAGTTCCTCTTCTATTTTATTTTCACTTTTGATTGGCACTTGCAGCTCTATTTTTTCCTCTACTAACTACTTAAATAATTTCCAATTGGGTTTGTTGTTTGTGAGCTGTGGCGAATTTGTTTTTTTTATTACATTTTCACTAACCGTCATAATTTTCTAAGAAGATGTAGCGTTCCGATATGCCTTTAGTGATGTAGAAATCTATAAGGTCTGGGATTTTGTTAGGATCAGTTTGCCAGTACGTTGGCCATACAACTTTTATGAGGGATTTTAATAGTTCTAAATCTAAATTATTTAATTTAAAAAAAAAAAATAAAATTTTAATTTTGAATTGGACAAATTTGAAAATAGCTATCGCGAACTCTACACGACTGTTTAAAAAAAAACAACAATTTTCAACATGCCTATTGAAACTGCCATTTTCGACAAATGTAACACCTAAGTCTATAATCTCATTGAGTCTTTGCAATACTTCGATGTTCACTTTGTATGAAGTAATTACCGGATTTCTTTTACGATGGAAAAACATGATTTTGCATTTCTCAATATTTAATTAAAGCGAGTTTCGATCACACCACTCACTTAATCTATCGATGTCTTCTTGAAGTTTCTTCGTATCTGGCATTCCATTAACAGTACGAAAAATTCGAGTTTTTGATTATCTCAGTTAATTGATCTATGAAAACAATAAATATCCAAAGCCCGATGTGTGATCCTTTGGTTAACCCCAAACGTAACGTTTGATTTCTCATTTTATTACAAATTGTGGCCGGTTTGATAAATAAGACTTGAACCAATTTATGTAATCGAGTGAAAAACCCAAATGTGAATAAACTCGAGTGCTTTTGGTTATTGGTTAATTATATAGTTTCGCCTAAATGTTTTCTATTTTAGTATATCATCATTAATACAAATACACAAGTTTTACTTATAATTTTTTCAGGAAATATTTCACTCCGGTGGGTTTGTTACTTAGCTGATGGTGTCATCATCTTCAAGTGCAGTTATGATGCGACGTATACCTTACCTTTGCTTTGCACAGAGGTTGATAAAATCACGGGTAACTGGAATGGTTACCAACTAGCAATCGGTGAAACTCCGAAACCTATTCTGTTACAAATTTATGTTCCGAGGCCCTGAGAATCCAATCGATGTTATAACTAACATTGGTCTGATGAATCCGAATCGTTTGTTTACAGAGTTGTCCAGCAGAAGTCCATCGAGTACATTGCTGGCCCCGGATCTGCCGGAACTATTACAGCTGCGATTGTAATGCTTATCATTATTTATGGTGCAGGTCCAATATTATCTAAGTGGTGACTTACAATTCGGTTATTCCTTGTTTTTTGGTTCATTATGACACAGGGAAATGTATCGCTCATGACAAGTAAATCGTTCAAATATACGAATACCTTATCGTGAAGTTCATCTTGTCCCTCAAGCAGCATATTGAAAACATCATCACTTTGAATTGGTAGAGGAGTCGCCCTGTTACTGTAAAGGCGCAGGCAATGCTTGAAGAATCTGGTAGAATGCTTCTTTCATGTCCAGTTACATTATGTATTTAGTATCTTTCAAACGTCGTAAGAGTCCGTTTATGGGTGAAACCAACATCACGATATAGTCTTGATTTGGTTTTCACGAACGCGGTTAATTCAACATTTTTTTGTGTAACTAAAATTAATTTAAAATAAATTATTAAAATCAATTTTATTTATTTGTTTACGACTTTTACATAAAGCTAACCCCGTTTCGTTTGTATACATTGCATTTGACATTTAAGAACCGTACTGGGATTTGAACTGGTTTGTGATTGTGATAACCTCTGTGGCACATTGTTTTCGCCTGAAATGAATTGCAATAATCATCGTGCCAAGATACAGTTTCGTGTGTAGTTCTAGCTCTCTTACGTATTCGTGAGAATGTCGTATTTATGTGTATACTGGGACTGGTTGTAAGCAATGGATCGTGTAATCCAATTTTAATACTCTTATTTATAAAATAAAGGGTATGTCTACTGTTTTGAATATCTCAAAAATTAAAGAGGATGGATATCTCGACCAATAAGAAACTTATATTGCGTCGGAGCAACTATCGATGAAGGGGTTATGTTGACGTAATTAAGTAATAAGACTACCCCTTTGCCGATCACACCTATGCCATAATGTGGCGGAATAGAATTCTCATTATCTGTATTAATTGTAGTAGCTTGATGGTTTGTATGCGTATCCAAGGGTTGTAAATTAGTAATTTTGTCTCTGTGCTATACGCGTCATGAAAATGAAACACTCTTCCATAGTTTGCATGTCTATGCGCTTAAAGAGGGTGTGTAGTAGAAAAAGGTAAAATTGCGCTTTTTCATTCTTCTTGTTTCGACGCTCTCCATAGCAAGTCGATGTTTTTGAAACTTCTAAACTTCTTCAAATTTTGTAACAATATGGGTGAAACGATTATCACACGGCACTTAAAAAATTTTGGTTAGCTTAGAAACCGATTTAGAGCATATGGCTAAGGCTGCTGACAATATTTACGAGGTAGATAAGCCTTTAGGTGTAAGCAGCGTGACAGCGCAGGGTGACAGTAAATTAGCTGCCCAGGTTGACTCATTGACAAAGAAGTTTGATGTATTCTTTCAATCGCGCAGTCTTAGTCGTCCCCGAAATCGTTATCGAAGTCGCCAGGAATTTAAAGGCCGTAATTCAAACGACGATCAAATCTGTTATTACCACGATCGATATAGGCATAAGGCAAACCGTATTGCAAGTTCTACGACAATTTCAAAGCCTCTAACGATGCAAAAAACTAAGTAATGTATCGCGTATGGCAACTGGCGATACTGTTACTTCAGTCAATAGTCGTCTCATTATTACAGATAAGATTTTGTAGTTGACACCGGCGCCGATGTGTCGGTGATTCCACCCCCTTGTCGTACAAATTACCGTTCCACGACATATAAACTTCATGCAGCAAACGGCACCGAAATCAATACATTCGGTACACAAGTTCTCAATCTTAACTTGAGGCCTACGACGCAATTTTTCTTGGAAGTTTATTATAGCTAACGTTAGTAAACCAATTATTGGAACTGATTTTTTTGTCTATTTATGGGTTTTTAGTTGACCTTAAAGACCTGGGTTGAGAGTGAATGCCTTGTCTGTTTTTGAAGACAACACAAATACTTGTGCGATCAGTCCGATTTCACCAAACGGTGTTAATCAAAACATCGTCAATCTTCTACAGAAATTCAAAGAGATTACTACAGAATCACCTCATTTGAACGAATTCAAACTCAATGTTACTCATGCTATTGTCACTGTAGGTCCTCCGTGCGCGTAGCACTTGACAAGCTTCGTAATGCAAAAGCTGAATTCAGTACACCATCCTGTAGTGAGTAGTCAAATCCATTTCACTTGGTAAAGAAAGGTCATGGTCAGTATCGTCCGTGTGGCGATTACCGTCTACGCAATAAATTATTGATAAGTATTGATCAATAAGTGTTGATTCTATTTGTTGCGGTTTATCATTCGCGTTTCCTTATCTGGACGATATATTGATAGCATCGACTCTAATCGATCGTTTCAAACCTTCCCAAGAGAAAGTCGATGCCATCATCAATTTTTCGAAACCTATCACGGTGAAAGATCTTCCAAGATTCATGGGTATGTTCAATTTTTACCAACCTGTTATTCCCAAAGCTGCGGAATGTCAGCAAATAGTTATTTTATCGGTAGCAAGCGTAAAGACGATAAAACCAAGATTACCTGGGCAGAAGAAGCGTCGCAAGCTTTCGAAAAAACAAAACTTTCAATCAGAGAAGCTATTCAACTTTGACATCCACTATGGAATGCCGAAGTATACCTTAATGGTGGATGCTTCAGACACTGCAATTGGTGCTGTTGTACAGCAGTTTGTTAGCTATATGTCTGGCAACCTTTATGTTTTTTTTTCGAGCAAAATAAATTACACACAGCTTAAGTACAGCGCCTACGACCGTGAACTTCTTGCTGCTTACTCAGCCGTGAAGCATTTCAATTTGTTGGAGGGTCGTGTTTTTGTGATTTACATCGATCATAAACCACTCGTTTATGCCTTTCAACAGAATTTCGACAAGGCATCGTCCGAAATCCGTCACATTTCTGGTCATGAAAACATTGTTGTTGATGCCTTATCGCGTGTTGAGGATATTCGTTTACCATCAAAGTTAATATTTGCGAAAATTGCTGAAAGTCAACTTGGTGATGTTGAACTTAAACAACTATTAACCAAACCAAATCTCAAATTCGTTAACATACCTTTGTTTAGTTCTGGAAAGACTATCACGTGCGAAAGTTTAACTGGCGAAATGCGACCATACGTTCCTGGTCAATTTCGTTACCAAATTTTTGTCGATTCTCATGGATTGTCGCATCTTAGCATACAAACCACAGTAAAAATGGTCAAACGGAAAAATTTTTGGTCTGATATGGACAGGGATATCCAAGCATTTGCAAAATTTTATCTACCTTGTCAGATATCAAAAATTACGAGACATGTTAGTTCTCCGACAGGGAATTACGAACTGGCAGCAAATCGTTTTGATATCAAATTCAATTGTAAAGGTTCGAAATCTTGTGTAACCATAATTGATCGTTGTACACGCTGGCCTGAAGTGTGTCCAGTATTTGGATTTGTTGTTTTGGTCTTCCATCGGCTATTACCACCGATAGAGGCGCACAATTCGAGTCTCAACTGTTCTCAGACTTAGCAAAATTTATTGATTTTGAACACAAGAGAACTACAGCATACAACCCAGCCTGTAATGGGATCATTGGGAAAACAAGAACGGGTCGTTCGGTTATAATACCAAGTCGTTTTCGTTAATTTCGTTCACTAGACGTTCACTAAGGGAGGAGTATCGTGTGTACAACCTATAGCACAGAGACAAAATTACTAGTTTACAACCCTTGGATACGAACCGTACGCGAACAATTAATACCGCATAATGAGAATTCTATTCCGCCACACCAACACCCGTAGATGGTTTTGGAACTTTTGCTGATAATGATTTTGTTGCTAATGAGGTGCCTAAGATGAGGCAATTTTACCTCAGTCGTTTGGATCTTTCAACAACAACTGAGCAAGTTGTTGGATTTATCTGCAAAAATGTTGAGCATTGCAATCCAGTAGATTTTGATTACCGATCCTTCGTTCGGTCCTAAGATCGACAATCGACGATCGACTAAAACCGCAACATTGTCTATTTGTTATCACAACTCTAGCAGAATTCCATCAAAATCGGATGAAATGTACTTATCAAATAAAAAATGAAAAAATGAGTATGTAATTGTCATTTGTATCACGGAAACATGGCTGACAAGCTCGCATAGTTCTGCAGAATATTCCCTCCAGACTTCAGACGTTATGATGTACTCAATCTGTTCACTCGGACTAAGACAGATTAACAACATCGAGAACCAAAGCAGCAATATTCTTGATCTGGTGTTCATAATGAACTTGACAATTGAACAATTTTTTCCTATTTCGTCTGTGCGGTTTTATCGACACGTGAGCCATGGTTTAATCGTCGCCTGTCTTGATCCGCCAACTTGAATTCATCCGTCGCAAATTATGAAATATTCTATAATATCGTTACAGCCCTAAATATTTCTGGAGCTATGTTGATTCGGAACGCAATTGCAAAGGAATACCTTACAAATGTTTCACTATTCTTTGACTATTAGTGATACGCACAGAATCACTGACATTCAATTTCACTTTACTACCTATGACGTTCTGCTTGCTCTCTTGAATGTAAATGTTAATATGTGTTGTGGCTCAGACAAAATGCATTTTCTTGTGTTAAAAAGAGTGTGCTTGTGTCTTGGTTCCAACCGCTGACGTATCTCTTCAATTTGAGTTTGGCGTGTGGAGTATTTCCTACAACTTGGAAATCCAGTTTCAGTAATACTGTTAAAGTTAGCCGAAAGTTTCCAGCTTAAACATGGCAATGCAGATATTAATTTTGCTCCGAAAATATTTTAAATCGTCGATAATACAGATTGTATCGATAAAGAAGATATACTTCAATATTCAAACCGAAAAATGCCGGCAATACAGATTTAAAAGTTACAAACGAATCTTCAATTTTCTAACAGAAAATGTCAATAACTGGTTTGTATATCAAGATTTTGACAGATAAACGACGATCTGACTGTACGAACTTGATGAACCATGACCCTAAGTAGAATTTGATTATATGTTTGGAGTGGGTTTTACTAGGTTATATTGGCGAAATGTTCTATTTCCTGTTGTTTCGACGATAAAATTGTCCATCATTCGAAATTTTGCCAGATGATCACCAATCTGACTGCCGATTCGATAGCCCATTATCATAGGTAAATTTTGATTATCGGTTAGGAGTGGGTCTGATGAGGTTATATATAAGGTTAAATAATCTACTGGATCTACCTATGGTCATGGACTATCAAATAGGCATAGTCAGATTGGTGTCTATATTTGGCGTATAGACATCAATCTGACTATGCCTACTATGCCTACGAATGACAAACGATTTTTTCGAAGAAAATTAAAATTTCACCCCTATAACCCCATCAGACCCAGCCCTAACCTATAATCAAAATCTACCTATGGTCATGGGCTGTCGAATAAGAATAGTCAGGTTGGTGTCTATATGCCAACATCTCCAATGACGAGCGATTCTTGTCGATGCTTGGTAATTTTAAATCTTCTTTATCGACTGCTTTCGGCTGTATGAAGCAGATGGGTGACGGTCTCTTTATCGTAAACAATTTATCGTGTTTCAATTTAACGTGAACAATTAATCGTATAACAGTTTATCGTAGACACAATTTACCGTGGACACAATTTGTCGTGTGGACAATTTATCGTATGCCAGTTTATCGTAGTTTGTAAATTTGACCTATAACAAGGTAATTTCTTACTCGATTATGATGGGATTGGATATGTTGGATTGAAATGGGATTCTTAAATGTTTTTTGGAAGAATTTCTGGAATATGGCCACCTACGACGGAATTTGGTGATTTATTAACCGATTATCATGGGATTGGATTTGTTGAATGGAAATGGGATTCTTAAATGATTTTTAGAATAATTTCTGGAATATGGCCACCTGGGACGGAAGTCTGTAATTTACTGGCCGATTATGATGGGATTGGATATGTTGGATGGAAATGGGATTCTTAAATGATTGTTGGAACAAGTTCTGGAATATGGCCACCTTCGACGGAACTCGGTAAATTATTAACCGATTATGATGAGATTGGATATGTTGAATGGAAATGGGATTTTTAAATGATTTTTGGAAGAAGTTCTGGTATATGGCCACCTGGGACGGAACTCGGTAATTTACTAGCCGATTATGATGGGATTAGATATGTTGGATGAAAGTGGGATTCTTAAATGATTATTGGAAGAAGCTCTGGAATATGGTCACCTGGGACGGAACTCGGTAATTTATTAGCCGATTATGATGGGATTGGATATGTTGGATGGAAATGGGTTTCTTAAATGATTTTTGGAAGAAGTTCTGGAATATGGCCACTGGAAATATGGAATATGGATTATGATGGGATTGGATATGTTGGATGAAAATGGGATTCTTAAATGATTATTGGAATAAGTTCTGGAATATGGCCACCTGCGACGGAACTCGGTAATTTATTAGTCGATTATGATAGGATTGAATATGTTGAATGGAAATGGGATTCTTAAATGATTATTGGAAGAAGTTCTGGAATATGGCCACCTGGAACGGAACTCGGTAATTTATTAACTGATTATGATGGGATTGGATATGTTGAATGAAAATGGGATTCTTAAATGATTATTGGAAGAAGTTCTGGAATATGGCCACCTGGAACGGAACTCGGTAATTTACTAACCGATTATGATGGGATTGGATATGTTGGATAGAAATGGGATTCTTAAATGATTTTTGGAAGAAGTTCTGGTATATGGCCACCTGGGGCGGAACTCTGTAATTTATTAACCGATTATGATGGGATTGGGTATGCTGGATGGAAATTTGATTATTAAATGATTTTTGGAAGAAGTTCTGGAAGATGGCCACCTGGGACGGAGCTCGGTAATTTATTAACCGATTATGATGGGATTGCGAGAAAGTGATCAGGACGAATTTTGCTTATAGCCTTTGACAACGCATGTCAGGGTGAGTTATGGGCGCCATCAATTAAATACCACATCAGCGTATGTTCTCCAGGCTAGGGGTGGCTGAAGTGGGAGTCTGTCTTATAGCATGGAGCTTGCTATGTATATCACTAGTCCGTATCCCACATATGTGTCACCGAAATAAGTGGGTTGAGCGGCAAGCCTTCAGAAATATCTGGTTATAAAATACCTAGGATAAATTTAACGTTTTGATAATAAGAACAACCTTCGAAAATTCGTACGGGAATATGGAGTGTGTAACGAAATCTCGGTTTTCAAAATCCCTGTTTTCAAAATATCGATTTTTTTTATAAAAAAAAACCCGATTTTAAGAAAATCCCGGTTTGAATTTTAAAAATTTGGCATGTGGGAAAATGGGGCTCTTAAATGATTTTTTGACAAAATTCAAAAATGAGTTTGCGATAAAGTTCTAGAAAATGGTTAATAAGGATGGAATATGGATGGAGAGCTAAGTGCCCGTGAGAGTTATCGAAGCCGTTATCCTCTACAATTTCAAAATGTGGCATTAACAAAATATTGCTTTTTTTATTAATGTTCCAACTACAAAATGTTGGAATTACAAAATGTTGCAATTACCAAACCTTGCAATTAAAAAACTTTAATAATTGCTTTGAACAATTAGAACTAGAAGAAACGAAAACCGGGATTTCGAAAACCGAGATTTTGAAAATCGGAATTTTGAAAAACGAGATTTTGAAAGCCGAGATTTTCAAGCCGGAATTTTGAAAACCGAAATTTTGAAAACCGATATTTCGTAGTACACCCGGGAATATGAAACATAGTAAGCCGTTAAAAGGCCTGAGATCTCCAGAACCTTTCAAACCAAGATATCCAGAACCTTTCAAACCAAGCGGAAATTTGCACTCTGGACGTAGTTATACTACAAGAGATTAGGTGGTCTGGGAGTTGGATAAGTAACTCCACCGATGGTTAGACATTTTACTAGAAAATTTACTAGAAAAAATAAAAAATAGAATTTGGCTTTTTCATTCAACAGCGAGTAGAGCAATTTATCATCGCCTTTCGTACAATCAACCAAGTGACAACTTTTCCAAAATACATTTAAGAATCCCATGTCCATCCAACATATCCAATCCCATCATAATCGTTTAACAAACTAGCGAGTTCCGTCGCAGGTGGCCATATTCCAGAACTACTTCCAATAATCATTTAAGTATCCCATTTCCAATCCCATCATAATCGGTTAAAAAACAAAACTGTTCTACGATAAATTGTGCCACGATAAATTGTTCTACGATAAATTGATTCCACGTTAAATTGTTTCCACGATAAATTGTTCTACGATAAATTGTTCTACGATAAATTGCTCACAATAAATTGTTCACGATAAACTGACAGTAAATCTTGGTCAAGGGCTATCGAATCGGCATATTCAGATTGGTGTCTATATGCTAAAATCACGAATGACGAACGATTTTATCGATGAAAAATGGGGAAAATCAAAATTTTACCGCTTTAACTCCATCAGACTCACTCACCCCTAACCTACAATCAAAATCTACGTATAGTCGTGGGCTATTGAATCAGCATAAACAGATTGGTGTCCATCTAGCGAAACTTAGAATGATAAACGATTTTATTGTTAGAAGAAGGAAAAAAACAAAATTTCACCTCTATAACCTCGTCAGATCCACCCAAAATCTATATTTAAAATTTGCTTATAATCACTGCCCATCGAATCGGCATAGCCAGATCTGTGTATGTCTGGCATAGTCTTGAATTCCAAACCACTTTAACGATAATTACAAACCATTTAAAGTTTCTTAATTTTTAAACTTCTTTATTGGCAATTTTCGGCCGTATGAAACAGATATTACCACTTACAAATCTCTTCCAAACCTCTTCATATGAAACCTTTTCCAAACATAACACTATTAACGTTAAGTTTTAATAAATTAAATATGAATGATTAATGTCGGTTAAATTGAAAATTTTATTTGTTGTTTTCGGCTGATTTTGTAGGTTAGTCAGTTTCTGCTAGGACATTTCAATTTAATATATATTTTGTTTAACTTTCGGCTGAATTAGTCAAGTAGTCGAGGCAATCGATCAAAAAAAAATTCGAAGTTTTTGAGAGCAATTCGGATCGGTATGCGGTTTTTTGCATTCGCTTCCAAAAATTATTTGTAAAAACCGCCCCTATTCTTTTCTTTGAACAAACCGGAAATTGCATTACTGTAGTCAAAAATGCATTCAAAAAATGCATTTTTTGAGACGACTTTTGGAAGATTAGAGAACTTTGTAAATAAGAGTCAGAACTAGCCCCACTCGGTTTCTGGGGGTATTCGAGGTCGCTGATCACGATTATGATGTTCAAATTGATCCACAACCGACAACTATTCGTAATAAAAATATCTCGTGGCAACATAAATGCTCAAAATAAACACGTGTTTCTCCTGACTATGGAACTTTGGTAATGTATTTCTGTAACGGTTTTCTACTGTTTTCTACACAAACTCGCGTTTCGAGCGTTGGGAGAAAAGTGAAAGGCCGCTCGGCAGAGTTCAGAGATCTAGTCGGAGATTATTCTCGTAACTCTCCTCGTTCTATTACAAAGTTCTCTAATCTTCCAAAAGCCGTTCAAAAAAAAAAAAAAAATAGGGGCGGTGTTTACAAATAATTTTTGGAAGCGAATGCAAAAAACCGCATTCCGATCTGTCTTGCTCTCAAAAACTTCGAATTATTTTGCTTCATTGCCTCGACTAAAGACACTATCTGCATTTTCTTCGATTTTTTTATTTTCGGCTGGCTCGTTTCGGCTCATTTGCTTTCACTTTAACATGGTGTTTCATTAAACCAATTTTTGAAGAGTGGACGGAGAAAGGATATCGAAAATAACCGCGGTATTTCTATCTTATCGGTTATTCTTAAATTATTTAAATTGATGGTCAAGGCTCGTATCTTTTTCTTCAATTAAAAATTCTACCTCTCTAAACCGGCATGGGTTTTACCCCGGCCGGTCAACTGTGACAACTCGTGTTTTGTTCTCAAATTTTTAGACTTTAGCTTTATAAGGTGGTGATACTGTTAAAACAATGTTTACTGATTTTGTCTTACTTGTAAAAAAACTGGAGCAGCTCAAGTGTAATGTCCTTCCTTTAAAGTGGATCTTCTGATATTTTACGAACCGAGCTCAATTTTTTTTTTAAATAACAGTTGAGAGCCATCTTAGACCTCTTTTCTTTATTGCATTCATAGATGATGATAAACTCTTTTGCCAGATTCGTTAAAATCTTTTGCCAGATTCGAAATGATGACAATCTGTTCAATCTACAACCAGAAATTAAATATTTTCTGTAAATGGAATTTAAAGTTACGAACTTTTCTGGAAGACGTATAATGGTCTTGATAATAGCTCATTTTTAAAAGGAGTTATGATCGATCGAGTTCATTTTTTTCAAGATTTAGGTGTCTTATTTTTTCGAAATTTATCGTTCAAGGACCATATTGGCAGATGTATCATTTTTTATGATTCGTATACTCTAAAAATCCTCTTCGTTTCATTTGTCCGTTTGCACTTGAAATATGCCTCAATTGTCTGGAATCCGTACTATAACAATTCCTCTAGCCGTATATAGAATCAATTCAGAAGCGATATCTGTAGTTTGTCCTGTGGCTACCCCTTCGAGAGGTAAACGCTCTTAAGTATGTGCCACCGCCGTATTTAGGCCGTTATTTGCTATTGAATATTGAACCAAGTTTTCGTATGCGACATTTTAATGGGTCGAACCCGATTTTTAATTCAAGCCTTATTCAAAGCTATCGACTACATACTATTTTGTATTCATGGTTTTGACCCGAACATTTTATTGAACGTTCCATCAGCAATTTTATTTTGCGATGCCACTATTAACGCCACTCTCGTTGCTCTACCTCTTCATTTACTTGCCCGATTTCCCACCTGAGCGTAACATCTTCTGTAAATTCACAATCGAGTGAAAGTTTATCGAACTGTTTTAAGACTAGAATGAGCGACAGTTCATTCTAGTCTCAAAAAAGTACGTTAGTAGCTCCGCATCTAAACGAAATACGCCTCAAAATAATATTCACGTTTTCACCTGGTTTTTTTAAATTTCGCTTAGAGGCGTTGCATTCCGGATTTTTCTGATTGTTTTGCGTATTGCGTATTAATAAACTGCAATTAGCATAACAGGGTGGGCAGCAAATGATGGCATTTTTAAATTTTGTATGGGATTAATGTCAGCAGAATGTAATGTCACTGGAACGCTAATTGGGAACTTAGTCAACTCTCTGTTCTTGTATATGCAAGTGACAGTTGATTCTCGAATCTGAAATCGACGGGCCGGATAATTGTAACCGCTTACAATTTTATGATTACCTTAGTCGTTCCTAATTTGATCTAAAAGGCCAAGTGGTTTCTTCACCATGAGTTTGACATTTAGCAATTTTAGGCATTCTATTTTTAGACCAACCTACATTTATTTTGATAAACAAAAAACTATGTCTACCTTGACCACACTTGAAATACACTTACGCGCGAAAAAATGTACAACAAAAAGTAAATTGTAAATTGTTTTGAATTTTTTTGCGAAGGTAAGCGCATTCTCCAATTTCTTATTATTTTCTCTCACTCTCTGTTTACTGCATTTTTTGTTTTTGTTTGGTTCTTAAACTATACGAAACGCAGTGATTCGTCCACGAAAACGAAACATTGCCATGAAACGTTTATGCGCGCATATTTTGTTTTGTCGGTGCGATAAGAGATAACCAGTATGCCTTTTGGATTCCTTATCATGATAAAATATTTCCTCATGTTTTAGTATTTTGCGTGATGATGGATGGCGTTGTGACGTTAGTGCGCGCACTACATTCGTCAAAACAAAATGTTACAGTACGAATCACGTGTTAGTGATCTATATATTGGCACAACAAACATATTCGCGCGATCTTTCCACTTGTTGTGTATATTTAGCTCATATTGTATAAACGTGATAAAGCTATGTGGTTGTGTTAATTTCGCGCGCGTTATTTCTCTTGATAAGAAAACGTTTTTTTCTTTATGTAACTCTGTAACGCAATCTCGCGCTTATCAAACGGTGGGGTCAGTAATATTAGATTAGAATTTGCATCTTATATACATAGACGATTATTATAATTATTATTTTTTAATTAGATGTTTGATAACCAAATAGACTTGACTTTAGTTTTGTATACAAGATGAATAGAAATCTTTCGATACAGATGGCTTAACAGTGTGTACGCAATAGATGCTTTTAAATCCGTTAAAAATATGATCTTGTAACAAAATAACTATCAACGATACGCAAGAATTGATCTTTATGAACCCTTATTTCTTATCTGCGTATACCTAATATTAAAGCCAGATGTTTTAGTAGTAACTAATTTACTTGTAACTATAAGTGGTCTAAAATAGTTGCAACCTCCACCCCAGTATCCGAAGTGACAGGCCATAATACGGGCTACCTTCTTATCCCAATATTTTTGTTTCCATTTGCATTCATATCTTCTACGTATACAAAATTCAAAGCATCATAACATCCGCTGATTTGCTTATAAACTACACGCGGCAGCACAATTAGGGGAACAAAAAAAAGTTAAAAAAATAGACGATGATTTATGAACATCTAAGATCGGTAAAAATCTAAATACAGGAAAAAATTCTGATATTTTATTGAAAAATATTATGAAAAACTCTGCAATGGAAATATGCTAGTTTTTTGAAAGGATTACCTCTGATTGAGATTATCAAATAAAACAAAATAACGGATGTTACCTCCACGAGCTTTCACAACTGCTTTCATTCGTTTTGCCATGCTTCCGATAACACTGTCGGTCGTTTCTTGTGATAAATTTTCCCATTCGACCAAGAGTATATTTCGAAGTTTTTCTGTGTTTCAAATTGCTCTATTTCGAGCTCGGACCTATCTCCCGAATCAAATCTGAAGACCTTGCAGGCCGGTTCAGCTTGTTTATTCCAACCTGAGACAAAAAGGTCGCTACAGAGCGTGTAGTATGTGGCCGGGCATTATCCTGCATTAAAATAAAATTTTATCTGATAAATGGAGTAAATGGTCCAACAAGTTCTAGCAGAATATCTCTAACATATCGATCAGCTGTAAGGGATCCGTCATCAATAATTACTAATTCTATACGGGCACCTAAACAAATATCGGCCCAAACCATAAGCAATCGTCTCACAGTACGTTCAATTACTCACACTCCTCGAACCTCTTGTAAAGTACTATGGGCTTGGGTTGCAGTTTGACGCCTGTTCCTCAAAGTTTCGAGAACAATGAAACGGTCATCTCTGGAGCTAGTACAATGTTTTCGGCCTTGGCCTCGTCTTATCCCGCAAGAACCCGTTTGCCTGTATCGTTGAACAAAGCAGCTTCGGTTTTAAACCTCATCTAGGATGGTTTTCTCTTTATAGGATGTGCGAAATATACTGTTAAAATTTTCAACTGGAAAATGGTAATGCAGATAGTGTCTTTGCTGCCTCTAAACAATATTTTATAGCCAACGATATATTATTCGATATACTTAGTTCTACTACCACCTCCAAACAATCCTGATCAGAAAAAATTGTCAGGAGCTATATAATTTTATCAGATTTTCGAAACTAATTTAGTAAAATGTGTTCACTTCCTCATCGACCCTACTATGGCCATTAGATTAGGTTCAATGGGAAAGTGGATAATTCGAAAGTTTCAAAATTGATTGTACATGTCATAGGATTTGAACCAATCTGGTAAAATTATATAGCTCCTAATAGATTATTGCTGTAGTATTTTGCTGATTATTTTTGAGTGAGATCGCGGTAGAACTATACATAGGTATATATTTCGGCTATAAAATATTTTTTCGCTTTAGATAGCAAAGACACTATCTGCATTACCATTTTCGGCTGAACGTTGCGATTGAGAAAGTATTCAACATTAACTTAACCTGTGTTTTTCGCGTTGTTTACATAAGCGAACAGCTTTGGTTCCTCTCGTTCCAGCTCTAAGTTTCATCCGTTTATTCCGAGGTTCCTGCGATGATTAAATTACTTGTAGAATCCTTCAGGGCCGGATTTACAATTTTGCCACCCGTAGGCTCTGATATTTTGCCGCTTTAAATAAAACAAAAACATTTGGAACTTTATACTTTAGGTATAACCAGAACCAGAGATACAGCGACAAGCTACAACGCCTGTCAAAATAAAATACACGTAAACCATAGGATGCTAACACAACCAATGTCGCTGGCGATGACGACATTGTCGCTGAATTTTTTTTTAGAATCTATTCTAATTTTGTCGCCGGCGCTGCAGTACCACCAAAATAAGTTTCAGATTATTATGTTGGTAACATTTTTTACAACTGTTTTAAATGAATTTCAATCAAATATGAATGCTGTACACAATTTTTTTATGTAAAAAAAAATAAATAGAGTCGATAAAAAGATAAATAAAATATTTTAGGGTTAATTTATTATTATTTTTCTTGTTTTGTCGCTTCAACGCTGACGCGCTTGTTGTGTTTACTAAAGCGACATCGCCGGCAGACAAATGTATTTTGCCGATGTATCTTGTCGCTGTGTCTCTGGTTCTGTTTATACCTTTTATTTCAAAATATTTCAAATTAAGTGCAAGTAACAAAATCAATTCAAAAAATATTAAAATAAAATTTTAAATCAGTACTCTGCAAATTTTTTTCTCTGCATGCTAGTTGCATTTAATTTTTTAAGCATTTTTGTTTAAAAAAGTGCTATATGGTTTCGGTTTGCCGTCTGTCCGTCTGTGTGCACGATAACTTGAGAACGGATGGAGATATCAACTTAATTTTTTCACTAAAAGTTCAAGCAATTCATGGGAATGATCCCTATTGATTTGGACATTTCTGTGTTTAGGGTGTTCGGAGATATGTAGGGTTTTGTTAACCACCCTCCTTAAAATTATTGATAAAAAAAAAATATTTTCTATTGTATTTTGGTTTTATAGAGCACGTGAATGTGGATTTAAATTATATTTCGTGTGTACGTGGGTTTGTGGGGGTGGTTTGGATATGGGGTTGGTAGTAGTGGTGGTATGGGAGGTGGAGGAGGGTGGGATGAGGTGTTTTGGGTTTCTTTTTTTTAAGCTAAAAAAAAGGGAGATATTCTGCGAAACAAAAAACAAGTGATTAATAAAAATGTGTTTATTAAGTAATGTTTTGGGTTTGGTGTGTGTGGGAGTGGGTATGGAGGTGGTGTGTGTGAGAGTGGGTATGGAGGTGTTCAAGGATGATAATATGGGTGGTGCGGTATAGGGTGGTGCGGGTGAGATGGGTTTTGGGGTTTGAATTGTATAGTGAGTGGGGTAGATAATAATGTTTAGGTGTGGTCGTTTGCTGTTGATTGGAGTCGGTTGAGTAATGGTGGATTGTGATCGGTTGGGCTGGGTGATGATGGGGTTAGGTGGGTGTGGGTGGATGTGGATGGGTGTGATATTTGAAATACGGAAATGAGACAACAAAAATGCTAATAGAGTTCGGTCCGAAACTTTCCAGTCTTTTTTATTTGATAACGTCGATCGCAAGCAAGCCTTATTCGTCGAAGACAAGAAAACGAACGTTCCGTAGAACAATTTGTTGCGGGAATGCAAAGAACCATTCGTAAAACAGTAGCAATCTTTGCATATACCAAATCGTACCCTTCGGATTTCAACCAACAGTCTCCACTGGTTTATCGTATTGGCAAAGAAGTAGATGTTCTTTGAGCAGTTAATAAAATTAATTAATAAAAGTCTCTTCTTCAATATCATTTTCAAAATAACTGGCAAATTTTGAGATCCTGCTTTATGTATTTCGTCAGTGCTTATATTGGTTAAGTTTAAAATAATGAAGAAACGTTTACTAAATTCATCGTATGCTAATCTGCGTCTTTCTAGCTCTGCTATTAGGTTATCCATGATAACGTGGAAAGTGACGATTTTTAACTGATTAGCTCCGGTTTACAGGTTTTCAGAATTACCTTGAAGAGATTCATCAAATTGAGATTTCTTCTTTCATTGTCGAGATAAATAAAAATGAAACTCATTTATGTTGGACTGGGATTTCGACTTTTGCACGAAGTTTTCAAATTTGTTTTTCGTAGATTTCATCAGTTGTAATAAAGAACTATACAATTCAGCAACATTAATTAGCAATATTAGTTTTACTACTTTGGAGAAGTTTATTGGTTACATTAAATCTCTCTAAAAAACGGCCATAAATGCAGTTTCTAACCGCTCCAAATTCAATCGGATGCCCCTGGTTTTATTTCTAGACACATTTTTTTCTTTCAAATCATTCTCTTTACGTATTAAAACTAGTACTATTTCACTCCACGAATAATTTAGGCTCTGATGCTTGCATCATCACGAGCTGACCAGAGTATTTTTGAAAGATTTTTGAAATTATTTTTTGATTGTACTAACGTCTGTAATAAATTCCATCTATGGGTTGATGCTGCAAAAATATTGTACAGTTCTTGTAATAACCGGAAATAATATACAGCATTTTTGCAAATACCTGCTGGAGTAGTATTATTTGATCAACTACTGTAGATGATAAATAACTGGTATTACCACTTCCAGGGTTGTCACGGTTTTTATATGCTCAGATAAAAATGAATCGAACTGGGCGATAAGTTCTATCGACTTATTTATGGGAACTTGAAGGACCACAAAACACGCAAAATCTAGATGGGGAATAAATTAATCAGGATCGAGGAGTTTTCTCGCCACTGTGAAGGGTACGTTGAAATAACTATTGTGACAAGTGTCGAGTTTTATCTGAATCTTTTCTAGCCGATTTTGTAAAATCATTATTTTTGTTTTGTTCGAAACCATTAGTAGTAAAATAATCTATCAATTTTGCATCAATCACCCATGTTGCCCTGTCAGAATTTGTTAATGGAGTATCAGATGAAGACGAACGATGGAACGGTAGAGAATGTTGATCGTATTTTTATATAATAATATATTATATTCTATTTGTATGAATCCCTAGCCATTTGAACCACTGTGAAACAAGCTACATTCGTCTACTCATTTAAAATCCACATTTATCTACTCACGCACGTACAACGTAATATAAACGATGGGTCGGCGATTTCTTAATCTTTGGAAAATTTCATTTTACATTCTACTTGAATCCTGCACCGTATACTTAAGGGCCAAAGATTTAACCACCGCTCCACTTGATCGTTAAAGGCACTCCATATCTATCTTCATCCTCTTTTCTTCAAGGTTATAGCTATACCGCAGGATATGCGATGAAGTCGTGTTATCTCGCTCCATATACGCTGATAAAACTTCTGATAACCTTTAGGTCGGTTTTGGGTATGTTAACGTCACAATGTTTATAAAATTTAACTACTAAATTACTCTTTCCCAGAATAAAGGATCTGATTTATCGAGGCTTATCAGAATATATAATTGTTGAAATGGGAGCCATCCAGGTAGACTTACTCTTCTTTGGTTTTTATGAGATTCCCGTTTTCTATGAGTACAGTAGTGATTGTGTCCAACAAGGTAATTGACGGCCAAAATCCGAATTACAGTTTACTGTTGTGCTAAAGGTGGATTAAAACAGCCAAAACATTGAATTTGTCAATTCTCGAACCCCGTGTAGACATAGAAAAATCTTATTAAATTATTAATTTCTATTTTTATTTTATTTTTATTTCAGATATTCTGATGGCACGGTGCGACTACGGAACCCAAATATTGAGCTTATGGATCAAGATATATTGTACCATTTAGCATTGGGTAGTGGGAGTCATGATTTAGTTGAAATGTTTGGTGATATTAAGGTAAGGTTTTTAGATCTTATTCGATCGTACGTTTAAAAATAAATTTTAGAATTGTAATGGGTTTCGAATGATTTATTTTCTTATTAAAATTAAAAGAAATGCGCTGGACCTCGATTATTTTTTGAATCGATCTCACCTTATAGATAGATTTGAACGCCTCACGATATTTTTCTAAATATTATTCTACTATTGTGAAATTTGTATTTTTCGTGTAACCTAATTGCAATCGGTGATGAAAATGAAGACAAGTATGACCCCCTGCCGGATGTCGCCTTCCAACGCAGATGGACTACGTAAATCGGACCTATAACCGTTTGACCTCGATTATGCTAACTGTGTGAGATGGAACGTGAAAAGCGAACTGCGACAAAGAGTGGGGAGGGCTTCGGTCTCAGAATATATTGTAATAATGGTTGCAACGCAGACGTCTCTCACCTTGGATTGAAGATTGTTTTTGTCTAAGTTTTCTCCTCTAGATCCGTTAAGTTTTGCTGGGCGTGGTCTTCTCGAGTAGGCTGGGTTATTCGCGCATTTAAACTGAATAACTGAAGAAAAAATGTTCAGACTTCTTGACTGCAAAACGTATGAATCGAGTTCTTAATCTTCAGTTATGCCATAGGTTTCCCTAAGTTTTGCCCAATTTTTCCACAAAAACCGGCTAAAAATAATAGTAACCCGACGATACGAAATGTTCATTTAATGAAACCAACGAGACAAATGTTCCACGTAAATTTTGATCACCACTAAAACAAACGACTATCACTATCCCCTCATCAGCGGTCAAAACTAGTGTGTTGACAGTGACATTGTTCGACAATGTTTTCCATTTTCCGCGTTGTTGTAATTCTGATATGTATTCTTTCCGCCAACGATGCCAAAAGTGTTGATAGAGCTGGCGAAATTTTTGATAACGATCAAGTCTGTTGACGTTTAGATCAAAAAATGCCCTGGTGTGGGGGCTTCGAAGTCAGATGGATCCGACGATAGCGGCGTCAGCGGCCGTGAATTTAACGATGCCTCTATCTTTGCAGTGATAGTGCTTAGCTCCTCATATGTCAACGTTGCAGCTGATAACGATTCAAGTGATGCTTCGCGGATTTAACAGCAGCTTCCCACAGACCACCGAAATGCGGTGATCGCGGAGAAATGTGAACAAATTGAATGTTTGCGTCAGCGCAGGTTCAAACTATTTGATCATCCATGTTTTGATTGAAAAATAATGTGCGTAGCTCTGTCAGCTCTCTACTACCTCCAACGAAATTGGTTCCGTTATCGCAGTAAAGGTACCGACAAAGTCCTCTGCGACTAACAAAACAATCGAGAGCATTGAGAAAGGCTTTGGTCGACAGATCGCTGACGACTTCGATGTGAACTTCGATGTGACACGGCGATATATGCTTTATCCGATCCCTGGCCACAATGACTTGTTAAATTTTGGCCAAGTGGATGACGAGGTCGATAAAAATTCCGGTCCGGAAAACCACAGTTCATTGTTAAGCAGTTTTTCTGGCAATAATCCGCGCGAAGCGAGATCAGCATCAGGGTGGTCCTTTGAAGCAACATGATTCCAGACCGATGTCAGATCTTGTATGATGGCAACACGATTTGCGACGAAAGTAGTCCACGTTCATGGATGTGCTGCTAACCAATTAAGCACGATTTCAGAATCGGTCCAACAATACGATGTTATTCTGTTGATTTTAATGCTGGACTTAATATGATCCATTAAATTTGCTAAAAGAACTGCGGAGCAGAGTTCTAATTGCGGCAACGAGATAGTTTTGATTGTAGTAACTCGAGACTTGGCACACAACAGTCTGATTGAAACTTCAACATCCATATGCTGTGATTGATGTGTCTGAAAATCCATGAATCTCATTTGCGTCATGGTTTGGCGACAAAATGAAGCGAGGAACTTTGACGTTGTTGATCAATGGTAACTGATTTCGAAATTTAACCCATTGTGTAATGTATTGTTCCGGTAAAATCGTATCCTACTCAATTTTCAATCTCCACATGTGTTGCAACAATATTTTCGCCAAGACGATAATCGGATTGATTAATCCCAGTATGGATCAAACAAACTGGCGATGACTGGAATTTATCTACGTCAGGTTTCCACGAAACACCCAGAGTTTTAATACTGTTATCTCCGTCGATATTTTTGAATGACTCGCGGCGCGCACCTGGAACATCTCTCACCAATCGTTCATCATTTGATGCCCATTTACGTAATTCGAAACAGCCACACTTTAAAATCTCAGACACCTTTTTCTTTAGTTTCGAAGAAACGAATGTATCTGTCTTAAGACGAAAGACTTGGATTTTTTTCGTTTGGGTTATCCCGCCACAAGATGTATTGTACGTACGAATCGCCATCATTGACCTGTATTTGTGCGGTACATTTTGGTGACGTCGGCCGTGATTGCAAATCGTTTGAACCGAAACCGAATT
This sequence comes from Nephrotoma flavescens, assembly GCA_932526605.1. Classification (NCBI taxonomy): domain Eukaryota; kingdom Metazoa; phylum Arthropoda; class Insecta; order Diptera; family Tipulidae; genus Nephrotoma; species Nephrotoma flavescens. The sequence goes on along the minus strand of OW052220.1, from coordinate 56,458,491 downwards.
AATATCGAAAACATGTCATTCTTGTATTGTTGGTCTGATCTTTTGAAATTCATGCAGCGACTTTCCAAAAGACGTCTTACAAGACGAGCCGAACACAACCCGTAATTTCGTGGTGAAACTTTGCGGCTTAATCACGCAGTGGTGGTTCATAAAGTATTTGCAACTTGATAGCTTCGCTGCTGGAACGGCTTCCATGTGGTTGAGCCAAATGTACTCATGAATGAAACATGTGTACTGGCATTTGAGATCTGGATATTTCGACAATTTGCGTTCGAGATTCAAAAAACGATTTTTAGCGGTACAATACAAATCTACCAATTTTACCAGACAGGATCCACCCGAACTTTGTCTCTCTCAACAACCGTAGATTCTCAGCCAATTTTATTTGGCTGGTTTCAAATAACTCATAGAAAATTTCGTCATCGATAAGCATATCAATGCGATGTGGCTGGTTGAATAATGATCTGTCAATACTATATCGGATGGAATATTCCAGCCTTCAATTTCGATACTTCTGTTGGGTTGATTTGATGTGATGCTAGGCAGAATTAACATATCCAAAATATACGAATGATCTCCCAAACGTGATTAAGAACATTAACTTGATGTTTAATTTGTGTGCTGATATCGTTTATTCCGCTGATCGAAATATCCACTTTTCGTCTTGCTGCACATGACACATTTAACGAATTGCTCAGCATAATTTGGAACTAGAACGATAGCCGTATAGCTAACATAATAGAATCTTCACTATTTTCAGCTTGAACTTTTTTATTATAAGAATGTATTACGGTCGAACTTGAGCCAGCTGCCTCTTGATTTCGTTCGAGTGAGTTAATCTTAGAGACAGCTTTTGGATTTGGTGATAACGATGGATTATACGTTGGCGATGGTTGAAGATTTTGTTCCGATGATGTCGCTGATGACATATGCAACACCTAATTCCACGACAATCACGAACTCGATGGTTCTTACTGAAACAATTAATGCATAATTGATGTTGTTTCATAGCACTAAAACGAGATAGAGGTGACAAATCAAGAAAATTAGAACATTTTAATGACCATTGAGCACAAAAACGGGATCCGCTCGAAACGCGATATTTCAAAATGCGATATTTCAAAACGAGATATGACAAAACGAGATATGGTACAAAACGCGAGCCTAACCGCATGGCTGCTTCAGTTTCAGTCGGAGAATTTTTGTCGATATAGGTTTTAATTCGAGTTTGAGCCTTTTGTATAGTTGTGCGTTGTGCCTATAGCTCAGCCAACACAATCTTAGTTTTTTCTTGTTCAGTCATTGTTATATATGTTAAACCAACACTCTTATTAACAATTTTCTTTTTATTATTTTTTTGTTTGAACTACCAAAAAATATCATTAACGAATTTATTATCACTAAATGCCTTAGTAGTCCACAATTATATTAACACGTGTTTTAACAAGTGCATAAAACATGCGATACCAACAAAAAAAAATCATACATCAATTATAAACGACCTTGATCCACGTTGCGATACAGTTATATTTGATGGCGTGATGCAAAACTCCAAACGAGACGACGATAACTCGATGAAATTGATCAAAAAAAAATCCAACGAAAGTGATCAATTGCAGCGAAACGAGAGCGACAGCGACAGTGACGATATCGCCGGATTATATCCGGCTCGTGGGACCAAATGTTTACGTAGTAAACCGACGACACAAAATGTTAACGAGACAAATGTTCACCACGATAATTTTAATCACCACTAAAACAAACGACTATCACAATAATTAAATTTTATTTTAAACTTTATATGCGCACATATTTTATTGATGATGCGACTACGTTAATTGTTTTAGAGCGACTACGTTAATGTGACAAAAGAAAGTATATCCCTTTTTCAACCACAGAAAATAAAAAATGGCTTAATTAAAGTCCAAACCACACAAATGTGTGAATAAAAAATCATAGTCCTAGTGTTCAGTCCGACCAAAATGATAAAAATTATCATGATATTTTTTATCAGCTTTTGTCAAAAAACGCACTCATTTATCACAAAAAAACCAAAAATATTTTCGATTCTGGCTGTCAAAATTTATACATTTTATTTCTAATGTTATTGCGCTATGATTTTATATGGGCAGGAACAACATTTTGTTCACCTTTAATGTTATATTTTCGAATTAACAATAATACATTAAAAACAATGTAGTCCAAATCAGTGTCTGGAGTAAACTCAAAAAAATATATTGTTTGTGTATGATTTGTGTGTGTAGTTTCTTTTCTGTGTTTTTGTTCAATCTTCAATGTCCATTTCATTTCCTCTGATGGCGGCCGCATGAAATGTGTCTCGACTCGAGCCTCAGCTCAAGTTAAAAATGAGTGATATAATGCAAATTGTTGTTGTAAATTATTGTTGTTGTAATGAAAATGTTGTTGTACCGCCTTTTCGAGATCACACATTTTTAAGGTTTAACTTTGTTGGCTCGGCTCGAGATTCGAGAGACATTTCATACGGCCGCCTTGAATGCTTGATTAGGTGCAACGGTGTGTGGTTAAAATTAGTCGTGTATTCATGAATTGGGCGAGAATATGATTTCCTTTACACATAGAAATGCCATCTAAAAACAATTTTTGAAAGTTTTTAGCGCAATAAATTATCTTCAAATCTCTGCCGTAAATTATAATTGAATGAATGTTTAAATGAGTGAATTACTATGTGTACTCCCCGGGTTTGTTCTATTAGCTAAGAAAAGATGTGAAGTATTAAACTATTGTGAAATACACTTAGGCATTAGTAAATAGTAAATTTTTGTTATGACAGCGCCAATAATGTTTTGACGTGCAGAATCAATTTATAATTATTTTTTCAATTTGGTTGTTCACTCGGGTTTGACATAAAATTATACGGAGTGAAGTTAGGGTCACAAAAAATATCATGATAAATTTTATCATTTTGGTCTGGCTGAACACACCAAGTAAGTAATGGCATTTCTGATAAAAAATTTCGCTTGATTTGAAGTACAACCAACACAATTGTATGTATAGTTATAGTGTTTTTTTTCGGACGAAATAAGTTTGAAAGTAATGCGCAAATGTGTAACTTGGCTTAAAAGACATACAAAAATAAATTTTTGACATGATTCTTTTGCCGTACTCCCACAATTGTATTAGTAAAACACAAAAAGGATATATTGTTCTAACAATTCCGAACATTCACAAATACATAAATAGATAAATATAATATATGTACATTAAAAAACAAGTAAATATGTACTAATTGTCCTCGACTTACGACGGTTCGACTTACGACAATTCGAAGTTACGACGGCGAAAAATCACGTGTTTTTCGATTTCGTTTCCTTTCAAATTTTTTTTTCCAAAATTATTGAACTTTTTTTTAAAATACTGTACCTACATACATTATACAAAAATCAGTAAATTTATTTCCATTCAATCATATTCGGAGTTAAATATTAACTAAAATTTTTCACAGGTTCTATCATAGTTTAACATTTTTATGTTCGTTTTAAATTTAAATTCGACGACGGATGCCACAACGTAGCTACGTTAACACTGAAGCATACTATGTCAAGTTTCAAGGGGCACGTGACTCTTTGATTGGGTGGTAATGTGGCAGGATACAGTTGAAACCCTTATTAATTCATAATTCAAAAAATCCTCGAGCTATGAAAGGAAACAAGCATAGGCTTCTGTTGCATTATTTTTCAAATAGTAAAGCGTGGATGACAAAAATAGTTTTTGCCGAATGGTTCAGAAAACATTTCATACCAGAAGCAAAAGCATATTGTGATCACAAAAAGTTCCATTCAAGATACTCTTACTTTTGGACAATGCGCCAAGTCATTAAAAAATCTTGAAAATATGGATCCTGATGCAGATCGTTTTGCAAAACTAAAACGATCAGTTAATGATTCTCTTGTGCATTATCAAGAAATTTTGAAAGAAAAGCAATGACGTAAAGTGGAAACACGAATTGACAATTATTTTAAAACTGGCATAATGTGTAAATTTTTTTTTATTATTGTAAATGTTAATTATATAATTACTTATCCAATTTTTTTGTGAATTCGTATTTTTAATTTTCCGGACTAGTAATTTATACATAAGTAATTGAATTACTACAATGGTTAACATTATTTGCTTATCTGTGCTGATTTTATCACAAGTAAGAACTTATTCCATAAAATAAACATATTCCTCGACTTACGACTGTTTCGACTTACGACGGACGTTCTGGAACGATGGCTCGTCATAAGTTGAGGACTATTAGTATAATAAATTATAGGCAGGGCCAAATTGGTTGAGCTCAAATTGGGTGAGCTGAGCGCGAACAAGCGAATTTACTTACTTGTGTAAATTTAGGTTTTTGTTTTGTCCATATTAAGTCAAATTTTTCCAACCCATCCTCCTAAAGCTATGGAAAAATCTTTAAACATTCATAAAAACTATATATATTTATAATTGTCCATATGTAAATGAATTTTTACCATTTATTAACTGATTTTGCCCACCTACAAGCTATGTAAGGAGGATTGAAATTTCTACGTAAAGTATTGAGTTACAGCATAAGAATGTTCGTAAAACAATATTTTTTCTCAATTTAGATAAATAAGGTATGTCTTATTGATAATTTGTCATTTTTGCACCCAATAATATATTTTGCCCACTAGAAGGCTACATATGTACGGACTATTAAAGTTTCTATTTCAATAAGTAGAATGTTGGTAAATCACTATTTTATTAATTTAAATAAATTAGTTATATCCTAGAATTGTCCACTTGATAAAGATGTTGGTTCACCCAATAATTATTTTTGTCCACCAAATGTATGTAAGGAGTTTTAATATTTTTACAAAACTTTATATGAGCCTAAACTAATTATTGGGTGGGCAAAAATCATGAACACGAGGACATTTCCCTGACATATCTAATTTATTTTTACAATATAACTCAAAAGTTTCTTTTATGACCATATAACTTTATGGGGTGGGCAAAATCTTCGAATGGGTGACGAAACTGGAAAAATCTGCACATACATGATTTTGTATTACTCAAAATTTTGGTCTGACAATACTCATAACAGTTTTGTGAAAAATTTGGTTCCCAAAAAACTTTAACTCTACTCGTAAATTTGTTTAACTATTCGACGTACACCAAAGTATAGTGATTACGCACCGTTTAAATCGATAATTCCTAAAAGTTAAACCTGAATTATATTTGCTGTAAAACATGATTTGCAATTAAAGACTGTTCATCTTCTATTTAACCACCATCATGCGTTGTGGTACGTGCGGAGGATAAAACGTGATTCAATTAATTTTGTTTTGTATAACTTTGGCCTTTCGTTCGCGAGGCGGCACATATTTGGTTTAGTATCGTATATTATGATTTAATTAAGAAAGTGAATATATTTCGTAATATGAAACCAGAATGTTAAGCGTATTTTTATGTTTGTTTAGTCTGCTATCGCACATATCGTATTCACGTACTTATCTTTTATTTTTATATCGTTTCAGTTCGTCTGTATGGGGGGCACACCAAAGCGAATGGAAAATTTTGCACACTTCATTATGGATGAGATTGGTTATAAACTACAACCGGGAACACAATTACAAGATATAAGCGCATTTTCGTATCGATATTCAATGTATAAAGTAGGACCGGTGCTCTCGGTTAGCCACGGCATGGGTGTACCGTCTGTTGGTATTCTGTTGCACGAAATGATTAAATTAATGTACCATGCTAAATGTAAGGATCCCGTATTTATACGAATTGGTACTTGTGGTGGTATTGGCGTTGAAGGTGGCACCGTTATTATATCTGAAGAGGCTGTTGATGGTTTACTACGTAATGTTTATGAAGTGCCCGTACTCGGTAACTTGGTGCAGCGACCGGCAAAGCTTGATAAAAAATTAGCACGTGAATTGAAAGCATTGGCCGAGGTCGATGATCCATATGAGCATACGATTGGTAAAACAATGTGTACAAATGATTTTTATGAGGGACAAGGACGATTGGATGGAGCTTTCTGTGATTTTACCGAACAGGATAAAATGGAATTTTTACTTAAGCTACGTGATTTTGGTGTGATCAACATTGAAATGGAGAGCACAATATTTGCGGCGCTCACACATCAGGCGGGAATTCGATCCGCTATTGTTTGTGTAGCACTGTTGGATCGTTTGAAAGGAGATCAAGTAAGTATATTACGAATTATAGATTTGTATATTTAAATGTTTCATCGAAATCAAAATCTGAAATTTGTCAACCAAAATGCAAGTACTAAGCTCAGAGATTAGGTAGATTTGTGAATCAAGGCATACTAGCGAAATTGTTTTTCCGAGACCTTTTAAACGATATGCCAGATACGGGAATGAGAAAAAATGTAACTGCCGCCAGAGCCAGTGCGGTAGCTTTGAGTACTACGATGCTTCAGCTAACTTTAAAGCCTTCGTTAAGATCTTTCAATGGCATTTAGTCTATAATAAAAAAAGTAGAATAATTTATTTTACCAGCAGCGCTTAAACGGCATATTTATGAACTAAAATGTATTGTCAAAAGTGCTCTCTGATCTAAAACTTTTCGAGGATATACTACATGAATACATTTAAATTATACTATGTAAAGATTATGGAGATAAGTTTTAGGGTCATTTCCAAAGGCAGGTATCCGACCATGTTGAAATGTTGGTCCCAAAAGCTTCTAAATTCTCCAAATTAAAATTAAAAGCATGTTGGGAAAGAAATTCAAATCGCCGATACAGACTTTTCTGCTTCTGGGACCTTCAAACCGACGAGAAAAACAATTTTATACCAAGGTCAGGGTATTTTTTCAGGATTTCAATAACTTGGTCAAGTCTGCTTAGTCAATATGTCACTGTGAATACGCAAGTTTGAATATTTACGTATTTACGGGATATTCTGTATTCCGGTTTCCGACCAGTATCCAGTGTCACACAATTTAGAAAGAACCTATTATTTGTTTTATTTCACTTAATTAAACAGTTTGGTCAAATTTCTCATGAACGACGTGTGATTCTGGTAAATAAAAATAAATCTTTAGTCAAGGCTCGAACCTGGCATAAATTATTGTTCACAAAATACCTAGTGGTAAGCATTAATACCAATTGGTCGCCACGAATTACGATGTTTGAAAAACAATTTCAACATGATTTCGATTTTAGTGTGAAAATATAGATATTTTAAAGATATATAATCCAAATTTTAATTTTAAATTTTAGGTTAACGCACCAAAGGAAGTGATGAATGAATGGCAAAAACGTCCACAAATTTTAATATCCCGTTATATTAAACGACAATTAGCTAAACAGGGTAAATTAAAGCCATTCCCAATTGCTGGTTCAATAAAATCACCTCGACGATTCAAACTTGTCCAACAAGAGTCTGAAGCTCATGAATAAATTCACGCGACCATTCCATTTCGACTCATTTATATATTACTATTAAATTAATATTTATTAATAATATAACCAAAAATAATAATCATTTAAAAAAATATTTAAATTAATAATATATTATTTTATAGATAAAAAATTTATTATTGAAAAAAATGCCTATAAAATTAATTAATGTTTGTTATTAAAATATTAAAATAATATATTATTATGTAATTCATTAATATCATTGTTAATACAACAATATTAATTTGAATAAGATTTAAAATGTTACCTACTTAGTAGTAGTATACCTAGATGGAATAAAGTTCGATATTATTTTTTTGACTCAGCAAGATGGCGAATGTAAACGAAAGTATAAACCTAAAAATGCGCCCTATCGGCTAACATATCACTTAACGATTCTTGTACATCGAATACGTTATTTTGTTGTTCGCCATCTTTTTTTATTTAGAAAATGTCACTTTGTTATATCTACATACATACATATTTATTTTATTTTGTAGTTATTTTTAAAATTATTATTTATTTATTTTTTCTTTTCTTTTCCTTTCAGGAGTATGTTTTAAATAAATTAAATTATTAGTCAAACATTTAATAAATTGTTAAATTAGTTAAAATCAATTTATAATTATCAAAGCAATACACAATTTGTTTTTGTTTTTTAATTTAGTTTTAATTATTATTATTATTATTATTATTATTATTATTATTAGTTCGCTTAAATTTTATATATTTTAATAAATACATTTAAATAAACATTAAATTTGTGCTTTATTTGTTGTAAAGTTATCAAACAAAATAAATAAAATCAAAATTTAGCATCGTTATGAACAATTTACATCGAATTTTTGTTTTTCACATTGTGTCGCGACACTATCACTTCCGTCGGTTTCAAACAAAACAAAATATTTAGCCAAGATTTAGGCGCGCGATTTAAATTGACAAAAAATTTGACAATATATTTATGAAAATAATTTAGTTAGATTATAAATGAAAAGTTAAAATAAAATTCATGTTTACAAAATGAAACGAACCAAAATTAGAGAATCCATAAACCAAAAGATTTAATATTGTTACGTTTGAGAAAAACTAATGTATGTATTTTTATTATAAATAATAATATATTATTATTTATTATTAAGTACGGTTGCTATGATTAATGAAACATAAGCAACTGGTTACGAACTTCTGAATATCTCTTCTGATCATACTGCCAACGAATAATTACATGTTTCATTTTCGCTAATAAATTAAGAAATCTATAGACTATAGCCTTTAATTATGCGAATGCACACTTTTAATAATTCTAGCACCCTCTTGTATGTTACTTACAATTTAAAACTATGTAACCTAAATAACTATTATGTAACTTTTTAATTTCATTATGTACCAAATAATTTGATAATGGAATTTTAAAGTACAAATAATTTAAACATAATAATTAAATCAAATTTGCGAAAAATTATATTAATTATATGATATTAAAATATTATTTATTAATAAAATTATCTAAAATATTTAAAAAGCGTTTTAAAAAATTATTAGGGTTTTAAAAAATATTTTTAGGGAGAGAAGGGCAATCGAGCAGTTGAGATGATATTTTTAAAATGGAAACTTTTAAAACTGCCTAACACAAGACCTATATTTCTATTCGATCAAATCATTAGCAATATAATGAAGAATGGGTAAGTCCAATCAAAATTTTGGAAAAAAAATTATCGGATAAATTTTTTATTTGTAAAAAATCTGTAATATCTTCGAAAATTGATGGAAATGTTATTTATCTTACCATAAATATTGATATTTTGGTATTAATTATTGTCAAAAAAAATTGTTATTTGAAAGTTTTTTATTTATTAAACTTCGAATAAGAAAGACACACATAATTTTATATAGAGTATATAGGGTAATGGCTTTTTATATATTGGTATTGTTCAAATGTTGACTTTTATAAAATAGATTTTTGACCTTTATCACATAGAAAAAGATATGGCGATTGATCCTCGAAGAAGAAGGGCATGTTTTATCCTTCACTGTAAAATAAAACAATAAAACTTGTATGTGTTTAAAATGCGTTAAATAAATAATATATAAACAAATATGTGTTGATAATTAAATAATAAGTGGGCAATAATAAAAATTTGTGTATTTAGTGATGTGAAATAAATTGTGTGTGGTAAGGTAATTGTGTAAAATATGAATGCATCCTAAACTACAGGCCGCTTACACCAAATGATGACGACACGCTATGTCGACGTTTTTGTTGTTTTCTCTAGTTGTTTTGTTAGTGTAAATATCTTAACATTATTATTGCGCAGTCTCGGTTTAGACATAAATTGACGTCATGTGCGAAAAATGAGAGTAGTAAGAGGCCTGTAGTTTAGGAGGCATTGAAAATATACACTACGCTAAAAAAATCGTTAAAGATTTTTTTTTTCGAGAAATATCCAGGTTTGAACGCTTTTAGCTTGGTGAAGCGCCTGTTAAAAACATAAGGAAGGAAATTTCATCTTCTTTTCGGTACTGGAATCCGTTTTATTTAATTTGTTTTTTTTATGACTTTATTGTGTAACATAAAAATTGTCCAAAAGAAAAAAAATATGCTGCTATTTGAGACTGTAAACAAACTTGCTCGATATTTCATTCCCAACTCCAAATTAGCCATTATACATTATATTTAGAATACTGCACTATATTTAGAATATTATTTTCAAATTCATTTGTTTTATTCATTCAGTTATTGTTTGTCATCAATAACTGAATGATTAAAAAAAATGAATTTGAAAATACTATTCTAAATATAGTGCTGAACACTAGATGTCTCCGAATTATAATATTTATTTTGCCATCTAGAATGTTGGATTTTAGAATCGCCATTTTGACGTCGTAACAGCCACATTACCTCCTCTCTTATGATTCAGAGATCACGAATTAATCGTGAAACGATTCAGTGATTTGATAGGTTCCTATTGACTATTGGACTATACTTGGGATCTGTCATTCCTCTGGTTGATTTTGGTTTATTTTTCCAAATAAAATCTGACTTTGGGAAGCAACGTGCTTGTGAAGAAGCTTGGTGCTTGTTTCCCATGTATTTGTAGTGTGAAAAGTTTTTCGGAGCGTTGATGACCAATTATGAGCCATTCTATGGTGGTTACATTGATCTCTTAATTGCATCTAGAGACGAATATTTTGTCTTAGAGATGTCTAGATGGTTTGGGTCTACTTTCGTTTCTACGAGTAGCTGGCTAGGAATCCGGAACTTTTCTCCGAAAATGAGATCCGCAGATCTGGACCCTGTATAGTACTGATGGAGGAATATTTGCCCATTTGGGATTATAGCTCGCTGATCTGCGTTCGAAACAGCTCAGACCCCTAATACGGCATTACGGGTTGTTACTGTTGTTGTCCCCAAACGTAAGATTCTGGTTTTGAACATTGCTATGACTACGGGATTTTCTCTGATATGTAGAGCAGACTTTGGAAATCCGGTGGTAAGGCCGGTTTTTGCAGGCCGAAACGTCACAATAGACTCAAATCTGAATTGAAAAATAATGAAATTTTCACGAATTTCAAAATTTCGTTGGATTGTGTTCTCGTAGTTTATGGGTTCGGGTAATGTTAACTCGATTCTAGGTATAGTGTATCTGCATTTTCCATTCCAGAGATATGTTGTATATCGGTAATAAACTGGCCAATGTAGATCAGGCATCGGAATTGTCGTGGCGATGCTTTAATTGGTTTTTGGTAAAATACGTAGATCAGGGAAATTATGATCGGTGAATAATATTCATTTACGACCTTCGATCAGATAAATAATTCGTTTGATTGTAGAATAAACGAATCTATATCATAGTGCCATAACGTTGTTGAGTTTCCATAACTTTCAATTTATATTTAATGCTCCAAAGGCCTTTGTTGGGTGCGCCCACTATAACTGCTGACTGCATGCTCGGCTGCGCCATAGCGACCTCGGCTAGTTATTTCTTGGTGAATTCGAATGCAGTGATATAGTTTCATCTGCGAATCGATAATTTGGGAATCGTTTTGTCTTACTCCCTTTATATTGTATAATCGCAAAGGATCACTTGGTTACCAATAGCATGCGGTACGAAAGTGGTATTGAAATTAACATTCCCAAAAATCGTTTAAAAATTGAACAAAGCGTTGCTAATTTCTCGAACACAATTTTTTGATGTTTTGGCAATTAGCAATATTATTTAGGTAAGAAAAACAAAAATGTTTACCATTAAAAATAGAACGTCAACCGAACGAGACCGAACGTCATTCGAATGAATTCGATTAGTTTGAATGTTTGATATTGCGGTTTGTGGAATATCTGCTTCCTCGATCTGGATCTGATGATAGGGCCGCACCAAGTCGATACTTGAAAACATCGCCATTTAACGTTGGATCTTCTGATGTTGTAGTGGGTCGACGAAACGGATCTTCTGGGTAATAATCACAGTCCTTATATGATCGGCAACGTTAATCTAAAAACTTAAACTGTTGATTTGTTGGCTGCAAAAAGCTCGTTATTAAATTTGGTGTTTTTTCATTTTTTGTCGTTTTGTCAAATTAGGAACTAAGCAGATCTTAGCGCCGGTGTCAATTAATTTTTTTTTTGACATCAAAAATTTGGAGACGAAAATATGATAGTTTGCCTTGACAAGTTGCAGTTTGTAAGAATTTTTGAAAAAGCATTCCAGTTCTGAGCCTTTAGAAGTAGCTAAATGTTTGGATGATCTACTTTGATAGCGAGGTTTCCGATTAGGAACATTTGTGACCTATACATGATATCTCATCAATACGTCGATGAATTTCGTTTAATTGCAACAAAATAGAGGATTTTATCTAATTCTCAAACTGGATGGACTTTACATGAGTGTGCGACATTGTTTCCAATAATCTCTCTGTTAACTCCGCGAGTTCGATTGTTTTTAATGAAACCGTTTGTAGACGCTTCAGTCAGATCATCTACTTTCTCTATTTGCTTTCATGCAGCGGGGTAGTAGCGATGGTTTCATATCACCAAGCTCCAAGAGGATTCACTGGGTTCCTGTGACACTAACTTTCGTCCAGTTTCTTCCTGTTGAAATGTTGCTTGTGATGGTTTCAGTTGTTGACTGTCGTTCGGCTGAGCCTTGAATTACAATATCATTCGTCGTGACGTATGTAGACTGGCGACTTTGTAAATGTGGTCATCTGAAGGAGAAGGTTGTACCCCAGTTATGTGTTTTTGGTCAGAACCTAGACCCTAATTTTTAAAAGCTCAGTAAAGAATCGATATCTTGTTGAAAACGTATTGACGTAGAACTACGTCCATCAAGTGTGAAATATAAAAAAACGCGAGCGCGATTTTGATGTCTACATACACGTTTATATTTTCAAAACTATTAATGGTAGAAACGTGGTTATGTCAAAAGTTATGACAAGTTAAAATCACGATTTTTGTTGGCACATTTCTAATATGGGAGTAGCGCGTATAAATGAAAATAAAGAACGGCAGAAAAAAATAAAAATACAGTTTACTTATGTATTACTTATCCCTTCCATAGGTAAAAAAAAATTACGATAGGCTCTGTTCGGAACTTTTTTCATCGGTTTGTTACTTTTCGTATCATAGATCAATTCTTCATAAAATTGTGATGTAAAATAATAAAATGTTTCAAAAATTATCTTTTTATCGCCAAAAAATACTTACTTTTATATGAGTAGAGTAGTTCTACGCCCAACAACCCCTGCGGCTATGTCACCGAACAGAGCCTACCGTAATTTTTTTATGGTCCGTAACGAGCGCTTGATCTAAATTATTAATAACCCTAAATGTTAGCTAAGAAAATTTTACATGTGTCGACCATGAATATCATGATTACTCGTGAAAGACCGAATGTGTCGGTTTGTTTTGGATTGACTCTACTGGACAAAAAACTTCAGCGCGTAGGTGAGATTTGTTATGCTTCCGCTTGCAGTGGATATGTAGTTGTTTCGGATTTTTTTTGTCTTACATTAACTGCCGATTCTTGTTTTATGTTAAGAATAAAATGTGTTAAAAATATTGATTCTCGCTACCTTCCTAGCCATTGGCTTCGCTTGAATTGGTATAAATTGAATCAACGTTTGACAAGAATTAAGATACGACGACACTATTATTGCTAAACGGTAAATATTTTTTTCCTCTCCAGCCGACACATCCTCGTAGGATCTACGTCACTGTTCACAAGTAAAGTTAAATAAAGTATTCATTGAATTCTTCAATTCAAGGTTCAAGGTTTTTGGTGTTAGAATTACACGATGAGCTATCTATTAGTCAAGATATTTAATTGGCGGCGAAATATAGTTTCGGAAGTGTTAAAAATGTTAGTTGCAAGCCAACACCAGTTGGTCCAAAAACATCGTCCAGCTATGTTTCGAAAACTTTTTTCTGACTACGACAAACAGATAACGCAACCCTTGGGTAAAAATAGTATAACACAGGACGATAGAAAACGTTCAACGATTTGAGTAAACTGTACAAGTAAACGTATGCGGAATAGGTAGGTTGATTACGTGAAGCGAGACAATCGAAAATTATGTGTATATTTATTTAACCAAACTTCTTTCTTTCATTTTCCTTTTTATTTTATATAAATTTTTTTTAGTTCTGACAAGAACTCTGCTGTCTTCTAATTTGCTTATACTTTACACGTGATCTCATATTTCAGTCTTCGTCCTTCGATTGTGTGGGGTTCTTTAGTTCCTAAACATCTTCGACTTTTCTCTTCCATATTGTCAAATGCAATCTACCGACGCCTAGTCTCACTCAATTATAAAAATATATTTTTGGTTGCGTGCTCAATTTATAATATTGTTACGGTGACACCTGAATTAGAATAGAATAACTTAATTTTATTAATTGTTCATTTGCATTTATGATTTATACTCAACATTTAGGCGTCATTTCTATACTAACATATTTGCTCGATGCGCATTTAGGATTATTCTAGAAACAAATATTTTGGTATATAAAGGCGCGCGTTGACGTGGAATGCTGAGTTTTATTTTAAACGTGATACAGTGAAGGTTAAATAGAAAGATTATTAAAGTGATTATTAAAGCGATTATTAAAGTGATAATTAAAACGTGTGTTATAATTATAATAATTAATTGTGAATTTTGTGTTGTATAGTAAATTGTGTTGTGTAAATAAATTGTGTGAGTTCAAATTTGAAGCAGTTGTATTTATTCACAATCCAGTGATTCGAACCTTGAGTGACAAGGCAAAATCGTAACAATATTTATATATGGAGTTGGCTGAATTAAATCTGATTGGATACAAAAAATGGTAATTTAAGAAAAATGTCTTTTGTAGTTCGTGGGTTATAAATGTAAAGCATCGTTTACTGTTTACATCGCTATAAGTTTTTCGATTTCCGGGATCGTTGAAAATAATGTCGAGATCCATCACAACTGGTTTCGGTTTATTAGAATGGCGCACCTTTATTAAAATGCAAGCCCTTCAAGTTATAGCATTTAAGCGTAGCACCTAGTTTGGTGATCGATAGTAAGAATCCGTGAAAACTGCAGAAGGTTGCCAAACCCAACTTCTAGAGACTTCACTGTGGTAAATTACAATAATGCTCTGAGGCCAGGTCAAGTTACAATACCTAAGCAAGGAAAAGCTTGAATTTCAAAAACAATAATCTACTACCTATCGCTTATCGTATTTTTTCCTTAAAATTTGAAAGACTGGTAGAACCCCACATTAGGCGTGCAATAGACACGAATGCAGTGTCGAATCTTAGGCCTTTATTGATACAATGGTGCGTTTTAGGACGTGAGTGCCAGAACAGTCCTGTTTGTCTGGGGCCTTTAACAAATTGGGTACAAACGAATGCAGCATCGTGGCATCCATTTGATTTGTAAAAAGAGGCACGCCATTTTTATTAATGACTGGAATAATGTGTATTTTGAGTATTTTTTTGCTTTGGTGAATATTGTCGAGACCTTTAAGAGAACACGATGCAAAATACGCTTAGTATTCTCTCTAATTTGGCCAAGAGTTGCGTCCTTTTCTTTATGAAATACAAATTTTCATCAGATTTCTCCTTCCACATTAAATCGCTTCGTTTTCTTCTTCTCGGATAGGCTTAAGTTTCTAGACCTCATTCTGAATTGAGAATGCATCGTAACTCATTAGAAAGGGTAAAACCATTTAAAGTAATTTACTTTAATAAACACATTGAAAAAAATAAGAGGATTGGACCGCTTATCATGTAATGCCTCAATGTCGCCACTATTATCCATTATAAAATTACTGTCTGGAGGCCTCTGTTCTGGCAATCGTAAGTCTTTGATAAAATCAAGCAGAACCGGACCACTTACTCTTGGATATCTTATTAAAAGAAATGAAGTGAACCTGAAAAACTGCGACTACTTTATTCCTTCACCATGCGTTGATTACGAGCTTAGAGCTCAATCCTTTCTGGAGCGGAAAGGCTGAGAAAAGCAGTCTGAATCGGTACGAATCGGTCAAAGATGGTCGGAAAGGTTGAGTTCGATGTTTTCTAATTAACTAAAGCTAAACCTATTTTTTTGAATTAATGGCGAGTTACCGAAGACTTGTCAATCTCCAACTAAAAACGCTAATGTCATATTTAAATCTGAAAAAACATCTTCAAGCAGAGAAAATATTTCAAACCCGCTCACTATATGTATGTAATCCAATGCTTCATCAAGAGACCAAGAGGTCAATGAATTACAAATATTGTTCGTCTTCGCTGGCGCTACATCCCATGAAGGAATTTTGCCACTTCAACGTGCTCTTCCAGTTAACTCGATCCGTAACAATAGGGCGCAAGTCACGATAACCAAGTACTTCAAGGTCCTACTAAACATAGGGCCCATACAGAGATCCCAGCTCATTTCGAACATTGTCGAACACTAACGGTGCGTTACCGACTGTCGAAGTCGCGCGCTCAGATTTACTGAAGCAAGTACATCACACAGTTCCTTGTAATGTAAATAGTACATTTTACAATAGGTTTGTCTCAATAGATTGCCTTTTCATCTTATTCATTTCGTCTTCTTCTCACAGTTAGAGCGCTGTTTGTGATTCTTCGACAATTTTTTTTCAATACCCACTGGGACTCAAACGGTTAAACTCAATCACCATTTCGTATTTTATGTTGCGTGTTAAAGATTCTCAATGACTTCATTAAGAGCCACGATGTTACGACTCACGATGCATACGTTGTCCGCGTAAGCTAATATTTGGCTGTATTTGTAGTACAAGCTGCGAAAAGTTTTGCTTGCGAATGACATATTCCAACGATAAGTTGTGAATAATTTGCGTCTCGGAGAGCTTGCCTTCGATTATCACCTTGCTTTTAGAGCCATGCAATATTTTGCACGTGGTTTAGAATTTTGAAGGAATGCCTAAATGTGACACAACACTAGATATTGTATTCTTCTGGCCAGTATGATACGCCTTCTGAAAAATTAATAGAAGGTGTACACGGATGTCCTTTTCGTAGCACTTTCAAAACACAATCCTCAAGAGAGGATAACGTTTGATCGGTTGTCGACCCATCCTTACCAGATGCGTTATAATTTTTCATATTTGATGCACTTCATCATAAAATCCACTAGTCTTCAGGAGTGTCAACGTCTGTCTGTTTAAGGCGGCGAGAAATAATTTCACCACACTGTGTTTATCTCCATTTCCAACTCTCCAGATTCATTGCAAAAAATGTGCTAATGACAGTTTCGATTTTAAGCATTTGTTACTTGTACCATTCACGTTTCGTCCTTCTACACAGTAGGTTGCTATGCTCTTCATATTACCAAGTGGCTGGTAGTATTTTATGTGACTGTCTTATTGGTTGAGAGGTGTCATTTTTGTGCGCGAACTTTTCTTGAATTGAAGTTAGACAATTTTCATTCCACCACGTATTTCTAAGTTTAGATGTATTTTTACCTAGATTTGCCGTTGAATGGGTTTGGCTGTTCGGGCTTTCCGTTATGCCTAACTTCCAAGTTGGCCTGAGTAACGTAATTAGTCAACTCTTCAGTGTTCCAATGTGAGATTCGTTGGACTCGGTTATTATACGGGGGGATAAACGGTCCGCATATTTCGCAACTGCCAGTGATTATAATCGATTTTCGCGCAGCGTTAGGTGTTAATATCTTTAATGCCTTCGCGTTAAAGTCACCCAGACCAATCTTTACCTCGTGTTGCGGAATTTTGTTTAAAACAGTTTCGAGTTAATCATAAAAAGTATCTTTGGCATGTTCTGTTTTCAACGCCGTTGTGGTACCAAAGTTCACAAATGAGATGTTATTGCACTTGGGTGCAATTTGAGTCCACAAATCCGGTTGGTTATGGATCTGGAATCGGTTACAAATTGACGTAAACGATCGTTGATCAGAAAACTAACTCCGAACTCATGGTCATCGAAGTTGTTGCTTTGGCAGAGAGTAAATCCGTATAGCGACTGTGATCGACTATGTTGTTGCCGATAAGGTTCTACGGGCAGTTTAAGCAAAATAAGTTCTATATTCCAAATTTTAAACCGTTGTCTTTATTTCTTGTTGCTTACAGGAGGTAAGTCCTGCGTAATCCGTCTGTCATAAACTAAACTAGACCTTTTGGTGGTGCGCAGATCTTACCGTAAGCCAATTCTAACGTCAGTTTACAATTTGACATCGAGTTTGCAAGTGCAGATGGCATACTGTAATTGTGTGGGTATAAATAAATGAGTAAATGATTGCGTAAATATTCTGGTACGGCAATGGAGCGCACAGAGTCTATGCCGTTCGTTCGAGATAATCACAAATTAAAAAAAAATCTAATTAGATCTGGTATAAACTAGACCTGCCAAGAACTAGACAATACTGCGGTATCTAGATGGACATCCAAGCTTCATTGGTGATCAAGTTTATTTCTGTGTTTAGGTAAATCCCCAATTTCAAAATCCGAAATCGCGAATCTTTGCAATTTTGAGTTCGGGAAAGAGCTTTAAATTTATATGGAGTTGTTTATTAGTTACCCATCTCCATCTTTTTTGTATATAATTAATAAAACCAAGTTATTTAATTTTTAGCAGTTTGATATAGTTTAATTTACCTAATTTGAATTAAATCACTATAGAAATTGATTGTTTTTCAAAAACATTTAATACTCATGTATTTCAAGGTTAGTTTTAATTATTAATTTAAATAATTAAAAACGTATTAATTTATAACACTTAATACTCATGTGCAGGGGGTAGGTATATAGTCAATACTGGAGTTCACTTATTAAATCTTTAATTCATTTAATTCCATCTCGTCGTTAACGTCATCCTCCTCGGAATCGTCATTATCGGATCCAATAACAGATGGTGCTGGTGTCGTGTGTCGAGATGAACTGGGACTAGGTGGCTCACTATATGGCCTAGGATAGTTAAATGTACGGTTTTGTAAAACTTCGGTCGCCTCATCTTTATAGTCGGGATAAACATTTTGTAGTGCGCGAACACGTGCTTGTCGGTAATACTATAGATAAGTGAGTTGAATATTAATTTAGCCCTGACATATTATGTTAACATGTAATACTTACTATTCCTAAATTACGCCAATCGAGTAAATCACTTAACCGTTCCGTACGATTACGTTGTATAATCCGTTGGCGACGATTTAGTTTACAGAAATCAAACATGAAACTCGCCAATTGATTTACACTATTCTCAAAATCGATATAGCGTCGATCTACGATATAAATACCGTATGATTTTGGATCTGCAATGTGTTCCTGCATAAAGCATCCGAAACCAGAGAGATTTGTTGTTATACTTGGAATACCCATGACGGTGCATTCGGCTGGTGTGTAACCCCATGGTTCGTAATACGATGGAAACACACCCATGTGACATCCTCGAACAAAATCCTCATAATCTAAACCAAATAGCGGATTCGTAGATGATAAAAATTCCGGATGGAATATTATTTTTACACGATCCTGTGTTGAATTAAACATTTGACATCGTCTCACCTCTCGGAGCACCGGGTCCGATGCATCGTCTATCTATATATACATAAATAATTTCATAAAATCATATCGTACGTTAAAGTAATATGTATGGTGACTTACAATATTATGTGTTGTAATCGGTGGCATCGTATCCCGTTGAAATGCGTACAAACAACGTTTAATTTTTACCGTATCATCTTTAAGCAGCAGCTCATTCGGGTCGGGCAAATGTCCCGACAAACACTGATCATACATTCGCTTACCAATTTGTGCCTGAATTGTATTGATTGTATCACGTAACGATTTGGTTATGGCATGGCCACGTAACGACTCCACATTGAAATTATTGGTGCGGGCGGGGAAAATTAAAAATGCGACCACAGTCACATTAGGATTATGACACTTGAGTAGATGATTGAGTCGTGCTAGCGATTCAATGAATAGATCGGCGCCTTTATTTGTGAATTCATAGCGGCCCGCGATAAAAAAGTACAGTGTGTTGTCTAGATTGAAATCGAAGTGACTGAAATATAAATTTTTTTGTTGATTTGCTATACGATATAAATTTTATGACATATGCGGACTTACCCGTAAAAGTGTCCCCGTACGAATTCATTAATTTTCTCTTTATTAATCGCATGCAAATTTTGAAATTCATGAAGGGCCGAAAATTTTTTCACATTCAATCCGTTTGGCGTAATTATATCTGGCTTCCGTTTTAATAAATGTTCCGCCTCGTAGCCCGTGATATCGGAAACGGTTGTAAATATGTGCGCCAAATTCGCTGATGCCCGTTCTAAACAGTAACGATGATAGATTTGTCGTCGTCCCGCCTCATAATCACAATCAAATTTATCCAGATTATTATAGAAATCGGTTTGGCCTGCACACAAATATCTGCCGAGTAGTGTGGCATGGGTCGTGAATACTGTGGCAACATTAATATTACGCGTACGTAATGCGATCAAACCAACACCCGCTTGCCACTCATGAAAATGTGTCACAATCTTAGGTGATAGAAGTTCATTGTCTTCGGCATGTTGTTCGGCAAATTTTTTAAACTCCTCGATAAATTGCGCTATTAGGTAGCCTAAAAGTATGGCATCGTTTGATTCATAATCATCGAACGGCAGCCCAATATGACACTTATCCCAAAGTTCACTTTTGAAATGATCAAGCTTCCAACTGCATGATTTTATATCGAACAAAATTACCTGAGGGTTCCCATCGACCAACCACGTACCACAATGGATTTTATAGCCCAGAGCGCGCATCGCATTAACCGCCATACACAGTGGTGAATTATACGGAAATTCACATTCATCGACTTCGGTGCGGGCACAATTTTCCATATACGGCCCCAGTAAACATAATTGGTCGCCCATTTCTTCCGTTGATACGTACGCTTTCGATCGAATAACTGTATAAATTCCACCCACTTTATTAGCCACCTCCCATGCAATTTCGAACGACCAGCGATTTTCAATGTTGGCTGAGCGGCCACGATCTAGAAATTCGGCCAAATCCACAGTGGATTCGGCACGATAAAATCGTCGTGACATAATTTTAATTTATTGCAGCACGAGTTTATCAAATACACTCGACACGTTTCGACTCACACACACACACACACACACACACACGTTAAAATATAATACCCAATTCAAGTTTTAGGCTATATTTCATTTACATGAAGATTACACGGTAACATATATAAGTTAAATGAAGGTCATATCGATATAAAATTTCCCCAACAAAAAAATACACAAAAATTTCTCTTTACGGTACACGCCAATTTCCTGATTTGCACTAACCACTTCACAGAATCACACTTAAATTAAATCAATCTGTTATGAATGAATTTGTCTTAACAAAAAAAAATTTTTTTGTTTCTATTCTATAAAATTTTCTTAATTTGAACTCTGTTGCATTACGAAGTGTAATGAAAACAGAATAAAATTTTTACAGACACAAAATGTTTACGATGAAAGAAGTTTAATGACATTGAAAAAGAATTTATTCAAAATTTGGTAGCGGTACTCGACAAATAATTCGAATTTTCTTAACTGACCATATGTAGTTGCATCGCAAGACGAATTGGAATGCCTTAATTTTGAATTACGTTACACGTTTGTATTCGTCGCTGTTGCTTGTGCGCATACACCAAATTTGGTTTTATAATACGGCCGGTATCCGATTGTATAATACAAGACGGGTGTTTTACGAGTGTATAGAGAATAGAGCGAGACAAGTCAAGTCAAGAAATTCAAAATATTTTTATTAGTCTTGTGGTTATTATCGAACTTCTATAAAGATATGATAAGACATATACTATATGAAAGAAATGTGGTTCCGCTTAAACGTGTTTTATCAAAAAAAAAAAACATTTTTTTTTTAATTTGTGTGAGAATTTCTAAACCCTCGGTGTGGATTTGGGAAAGTCGATTGTACCTACCCATATATTTATTTTTGCAAATAAAGGTCGTATAATTATGCCTTCAGGGTGAATATCAAGGTCGTGCGATGTGTTCTTCGCCAAAATAGAAAACAACAAAAATTGGGAATACACACACAAGACAAGACACACAACTCAATGACTCGATTGGGTCGACAAAAATAGATCAATATTGGCGGTTGTTTACATGAAAATTTATTTGTTTTTATAATGTTTTCGGATGTGTGATGCTGATGAGTCGATTTTTTTTTTAAATTATTAGATAATTTTCATGTTTTATGATTATTTAATGATTAACTCGTCAAAGTTTTTTTTCTTAATTTTGCTACTGGTAATTGTGGGTGTACAAACTGAATATAAACCAATTTTCGGCTACGGAAATGCCTAGGCATCAAAAGGGTAAATTAGACACATTTTCGATCGACTAACACAAATTTCATTGAATTTATAAAAGAATTTCTGAATTCTCTACATGATTGTGTCGAAAATGGCATAGACAATTTATTTTTGCGTAGCAAATGTAGATTATTGTTTCTTGTTTTGTATGTAGTGCTCACGGGAAAAAGTGCTAGTCCTGGTGCCAAAAAAACGAAAAAGAAATTTAAAATTTCACCTGAAAGACTTATTGTTTCAAAACCAGATTTCTAGAAAAAAATCAGAAATAATATAAACAAAATTTTAAACTTTCCAATGGTGGCTAAACTCTCGAAATTTGCGCTTATCATAGAAATATACACTCGGGTGCAACAAATTCACACAGTTGCATTTTTTTTCTTTTTTTTTAATTTTCTCACGAATTGAAATTTTTTTTTTGACCAAAGTATGTCAAGTTAAAGATCATTTCATAACCTAATCGAGAGAAAACGCTCGTTCCAGGTAGTACCGGTTGTGCAACATGTGGCAGGTATAAAAATATACGTTTTAAGCGAATTGCCATCATTCGCATATGAACGCTTAGCCTGAACGGTCTTCTATCGATTACGTCTTCATCCGGAACAAGAAAATGAATACCATGAATAAGTGGCTTGACAACTAAATTTGAGCCGATTCTCCGTTCGCTGGGCGTGGCTTAGATATCAAGAAACTGGCGGCTATAAATGGCGACAAGGATCTTGCCAACCTCGTTTTCATGGTAACGATGGGCGAGGAACATTGTACAGAAGATCAGGAGAGCAATTTGCACTATGTTGCATTGAAGAACGTGTCTCTGTTACGACTCCTTCGTAGTTCGTACTCCTCGAATTCTGTTTGTCGTTAAAATCTTATAATTTTAGTATTTTGATTGATGGCATTTCCATCTATCTGGTAATAGAGATACTAAAACTAAATTGCGGTTGGTCAAGTCCATACAAATTCCGTATATCGAGATATTGGGTGTGTGCATTAATTCTTAGAGTCGACATTTAGATGTCGCTACGTGAGATTGCGTATAGTTTGACAAGCAATACCAATTGCATTTTGTAGCTGTCACAATTGTCAGTCTAATTCAGAGCAGAAAGTGTTATTTTTCATATTACGTCATTTTTTTGTAATCGATTTAAAATGGATCGTGAAAAGTTGTTTTTTCGAGGGGTTGTTTTTCATATTACGTCATTTTTTTGTAATCGATTTAAAATGGATCGTGAAAAGTTGTTTTTTCGAGGGGTTCTTCTTTTCTTTTTTGGTGATTTTGACTTGACAGACAAAGAACGGCCAGCAGCGGCGTTTTCTAGTGATGTTCTACACGTTCGCCGAACGACTAAACAATTTTTGATTTTTATTCTAATTCTAAAAGTTTTATTTTTATTACAGAAAATTTTATTTTTATTATAAATTTCTAATACTATTTTCTTAATTAATTACTATTATTTTAATTATTTCGGGTGATCAAAATCCGAAGCAGAACACCTTGAGAGCACAACCAGGACACGCCACTGCCTACCTATATGCCATGTCAGTTGGAAATCTCTGGGTGCTGGCCTATCCATACAGTGAATGTGTAAATCCCATTTGCAAAGATTGAATATCTTCGGGGCCAATAAAAAATGGGTCTACCTCATCATATTAAAATGGGGATAATTTTTATTTGTTTAGGATATCTTAAGCTAACTAGACATATATGCCATGTCAGTTGGAAATCTCTGAGTGCTGGCCAATCCTCGATACAGTAAATGTGTAAATTCCATTTGCAAAGATTGAATATCTTCGGAGCCAATAAAAAATGGGTCTACCTCATCATATTAAAATGGGGATAATTTTTATTTGTTTAGGATATCTTAAGCTAACTAGACATATATGCCATGTCAGTTGGAAATCTCTGAGTGCTGGCCAATCCTCGATACAGTAAATGTGTAAATTCCATTTGCAAAGATTGAATATCTTCGGGGTCAATAAAAAATGGGTCTACCTCATCGTATTAAAATGGGGATAATTTTTATTTGTTTAGGATATCTTAAGCTAACTAGACATATATGCCATGTCAGTTGGAAATCTCTGAGTGCTGGCCAATCCTCGATACAGTAAATGTGTAAATTCCATTTGCAAAGATTGAATATCTTCGTGGTCAATAAAAAATGGGTCTACCTCATCGTATTAAAATGGGGATAATTTTTATTTGTTTAGGATATCTTAAGCTAACTAGACATATATGCCATGTCAGTTGGAAATCTCTGCCCAAGTAGCATTTTAAGTTGTGAAACGGTTACCACATCGTTGTTCCAACTAATTTCATCGCTATTTGGATGTGGCGAACCGTAGATCACAACGGCTCCACGTGGTTGGCACAACCAATTTGGCGAAAAAAATCGGTTGTCACAACATTGTGACAGCGTTGTGAGCAAGTTATGGTTATATCCCACAACTGAAGCTGTTATAAGCCAGTTCTATAAAGGTTGTCACAACGCTGTATGAAAGTTGTCACAGCTCATTTACAACCATTTCACAACTAGTAATTGTGATCAGAAATGAAGACTCACAACCAAATTTTCAGATACATAAGGCATTTATTAAAATAACACAACGATTATGATACTACGAAGTTGTGTTTAGATTGAAGCAATTCTTTTATCACAACTGAAAGGAATAACTATATATGAAAGTATGAACATATAATAATAATGAATAATAATAATATATTATATTAATCTGATTTCATATATAATTCGATTTCATTATTTATGACGTGAAAAGCCATGGGAAATGTCAATTTTACTGTAAAACAGGGATTTTTAGTTTGAAAATAAAGATTCGCCCTATTTTATTTGCTTTTTCAAATAAATTAATTTAAGCAAAAAATATTAAAAAAATTAATTTATATGAAGTGAAAGATCAATGCACTGCTGATTGTAGGTTATGAGTTTTTTTTTCAAAATGGTGGTACGTATTCTCCTTATAAAAATATTTAATCCGCCATATTATAGTATAGTTGTGCCTGCAACCGTTCTAGGTCAAGTCGAACAATACAATTTTGTGAAATGGTTGTTTGGAACTAGTTCAAAGAAAATTAACTGTGAATCGGTTGCGAAGCGAACTTTCTATATTGATTAATTGTGTCCAGAACCAGTCTAACTATGTTTGTTTGTGAATGGGTTGTCAAACAGTCTAGCGAAGAACTATTTTCACCATTAGAATTTTGACATTGTTGACAAGATTTTCAAATTCTTCATTCAGACTAATGATTTCGATATTGTTTATGCTGTTGAATGGAAATGAAGGCACGTTCTGGTTACTCAAGGGTAAAACACTTCTAAATGAAGACACTAAAATTTCAACTACCGTGTTTTCACAAGGAACAATGTCTCTATTACGAACTTTGAAATTTAACCGATTCCTAAACAATATCCGTCTGTAGTACCACTTTTTTATATCTTTTCCATTCGGATATCAATTTTCGGCTTGAACATTTTGAATTGAAATGTTCGCTGACGTTTCGTGAAATTGTAACTTCTTAAATTGCCAAATTACAAATAAACAAAATGGCTATTCGTAGTTCTCAAGCTCAGTTTTCACATCCAATGTACAACTAACCAAATAAACGACAACTAAATTGGTTCGCAAAATGAGTTTTGAGTTTATTTCACAACTTATTATGGACGTTAAGAACTTATCTTAAATGGTGATTATAACCAGTTGTCAGAACTGTTTCACAACTAATTTAATGTAACATTTATTTTAGTTCATTATTGGTGATTAAATTAGTTGTGAAATGTATGTCCCAACCAACGCAGCGAACCAATTGTTGGTGGTTCGTAACTGGTAACTTTTTAGTTGTGGCATGCGTGTGCGAACCAATTTTGTCAACCAATGTGTCGCGTTCCGTAACTGGTAACCTTTTTAGTTGTGACATGTATGTCCGAACTAATGTGACAAACTAATTGGTTGTGGTGACCATTCAGCTGTGGATATCAAAGAGACAACAACTTCACAAATATAATTTATCAATAAAGTTTTTGCTAAATTTGACAACCATTTCACAAGCAATTTCTGGTTGTGACAATTATGTGACAACCATCAATTGGCTGTATACAACTAACTAGTTGTAAGATGCTTCTTGGGTGGGTGCCGGCCAATCCTCGATACAGTAAATGTGTAAATTCCATTTGCAAAGATTGAATATCTTCGGGGTCAATAAAAAATGGGTCACCTCATCGTATTAAAATGGGGATAATTTTTATTTGTTTAGGATATCTTAAGCTAACTAGACATATATGCCATGTCAGTTGGAAATCTCTGGGTGCTGGCCAATCCTCGATACAGTAAATGTGTAAATTCCATTTGCAAAGATTGAACAACTTCGGGGTCAATAACAAATGGGTCTACCTCATCGTATTAAAATGGGGATAATTTTTATTTGTTTATGATATAAGATATATTATATTAAGCTAACCGGACATCAGCGGCGTTTTCTAGTGATGTTCTGCTCGTTCGCCGAACGACTAAACAGTTTTTGATTTTTATTCGAATTCTAAAAGTTTTATTTTTATTACAGAAAATTTTATTTTTAAAATTTTTTATTTTAAATTATAGTTTTTCTAATATTATTTTCTTAATTAATTACTATTATTTTAATTATTTTGGGTGATCAAAATCTGAAGCAGAACACCTTGAGAGCACAACCAGGAAACGCCACTGACGGCCAGGTCAGCCAAAAAAGTTTGAAGATGCCGAATTACAAACATTATTGGATGAAAATCGCAAAAAGAACCACATCAACTGTCCGAACATCAATTTAGAGCACGGATTGAAGTATGCAAAATAAATCTTGCTGAGTACAAAAAACATAGTTTTTTGCATCGAATTTTTACTGGCGATGAAAAGTGGGTCTATTACGACAACCCCAAACGTAAGGCAGCTTACGTCGATCCAGCCCAAGCAAGACCATCGCAGCCAAAACAAGATATTCATTGCGATAAGGTTATGCTGAGTATTTGGTGGGACCAGAAAGGTGTGGTGTATTATGTGAGCTGTTAAATCCAAATGAAACGGTTACAGGTGATCGCTACCGACGCCAACTGAACGAAAAACGGCCAGCAATAGCGAACAAAAGCTATAAAGTTTTGTTTCATGATGACAGTGCCAGACCACATCGTGCAAAAACCGCTCAAAACAAGGTAGCGCAACTCGGTTGGGATCGGCTTGAACAACCGGCGTATTCTCCAGATCTTGCACCTTCCGACTACCATTTGTTTCGATCAATGCAAATAGGCCTGGCTGACGTACGCTTCCGAAACGCCGGAGCAGTGTGAAATTGATCGATGGCTGGATAGCTGGGAAAGTTGAAGCCCAGGGGATGGCAGGAAGTCATAGCTAACATTTCTTTTTTATAAAAAAAGTCTAAAAATTTATTCACACACCCAATATACCGGTGGACGGGTCGCAATGAGGTGAACAGCGTGCCACTTGTATCGGTTACAAGGCCGCAACGGTCCGGGTATGGCATCACCTGACGGCTGCTAGGCCACAACACGGTAAGGTACAAGTTTTTTAGTTTTTTTACATGCCCATAATCCAGTTGCACGATTACACCGATCATATTTATGCCTATCAAGTACTTAACAAAAAAAATAACAAATTTTCTCATATACGTATACGCTATATATATGTATTGGTTAGTTATTTCCCTAAATGTTGCTCTTAGGTAACAAAAATACATAGAATACAATTAGGCGAATAAAAATAAAAATATGCAATACAATCTAGATATTGATTTAAAAATTAGAAAACAATTAGGCGAATACAAATAAAATTGTGTAACAAACAGCTGCGTTTTTCTGAAAATAACCGAGTTGAATTCGCGATAGTTTTTCCAAATTTGTACAATTTAAAATTAAAAAATTAGTTCTTTTAATTAATAAATTTAGATTTAATAATCCTCTAAATATAACCGAAAAAATCCATCATAAAAGTTGTATAGTTTTCTTGTAATATCGCTGTTCTGCATAGTTCTGAACTACTCCGTTATTATACAGCACTATACAGAACAACGATATTACAAGAAAACGATAGAACTTTTATGATAGATTTTTTCTGTTATATTTAGAGAATTATTAAATCTAAATTATTTAACTAAGAAAAATTTTTTTTTTTAATATTATTATTGCACAATGCAAATTTGGAGAAACATTCATTTGAAAGTAAGGCTTTAATATGCTGAATATGCGCAACGTAAAAAAACCGTGTTTTTAAGTTAAAGCATAACAGACTATGTTATGCTTTAACTTAAAAACACGGTTTTTTAATATAAAAATGCTAAATTGTCGGTCCAATATACTAAATGTCAAAAATGCTAGCTGGTTATTTCATATAAATAACAAGCAATAACTGCAACAGTTGTTGAACGAAACTTCAATGAAAAATTTTGTTCTACAGAAGTCAAAAGTCCCATATATAGACATGGTTTTTTATAATGGCCTTAGTATGCACTTTAATACAAAAATGCCAAATGGTCGGTCCCTGGGGTCGGTCATATGAATAACAAGCAATAACTGCAACAGTTGTTGCACGAAACTTCAATGAAAAATTTTGTTCTACAGAAGTCAAAAGTCCCATATAGACAAGGTTTTTTATGATGGCCTTAGTATGCACTTTAATACAAAAATGCCAAATGGTCGGTCCCTGGGGTCGGTCATATGAATAACAAGCAATAACTGCAACAGTTGTTGCATGAAACTTCAATGAAAAATTTTGTTCTACAGAAGTCAAAAGTCCCATATATAGACATGGTTTTTTATGATGGCCTTAGTATGCACTTTAATACAAAAATGCCAAATGGTCGGTCCCTGGGGTCGGTCATATGAATAACAAGCAATAACTGCAACAGCTGTTGCATGAAACTTCAATGAAAAATTTTGTTCTACAGAAGTCAAAAGTCCCATATATAGACATGGTTTTTTATGATGGCCTTAGTATGTACTTTAGTACAAAAATTCTAAATGGTCGGTCCCTGGGGTCGGTCATATGAATAACAGGCGATAACTGTAACAGTTGTTGCACGAAACTTCAATGAAAAGCTCAGGAGAATGCAAATTTCTTTTTCTGCCGCATTTACGAGAGATATAATTAAATAATTTAAAAATAAACTTTTCAATACAAAATTTCCATAGAATTTGCAAAAAAGTGTTTTTTCGTATTTACGTAATTTGGGCCTGCATACATCAAACCGTTTTTTTATATTTACTTCAACTTATACGTATACATATACGCAGTGATAATGTCTATTTTTTAATACGCATAGATTAGATGAAATATTTATTCGATAGAAGTTTTTATTTGACTGCATTTCCTTGTCTCGCATTATTCTTACTCAATTTTGTATATTAAAAACCAAAGTTGAATGCCTAATTCCACACGAGGTTTCTGGTGACTGGTACATTTTTCAAGGCCAACCAGTCGTAATAGATAATGTATATGTATGTGTAACAAAATTTACAAAAAAAAAATAATTATTGAAATCTCTTCGCATGTCTTCGCATATCTCTTTGCATCTCATCCTTGTATGTACTACAAGCCACAGAATACTACAGGCCACACTGCTTACTATGTCATTAAATTTATGTCTACAGTTTTTCTTTGAACTGTAGATGGCAGTGATGTTCATAAAATGGAAAAACGAAAACAAACAGAAAAAAAAAATATTTTTATAAGTGTGCTAAAAGTAAGGTTATGTATTCTCGTAGATTATAGGAAATGTGTACACATTTTAATATTTTTCTTGTTGTTTGTTTACAATTTTTTTCTTATCTATATGACAGCAAACACAAAAAAAAGAATCAAAACAATCTTTTTAAGTTTAGTGCTGCCTATAATAGCCAAAGAGAAAACTGACGACATAAATTGACGCAAAAATTTTAAAGCAGTGTGGCCTGTAGTATTCTAGGTGCACTGATGTACATAACTCCAAATTTTTTTTTATTTTGTTTTATTCTGCTCTCTCGAAAATAAAATTTAAACTAAAATGTATAATTCAGCGGTTTCCAAACTTATTTTGTAACGGAACCCTTTTCCGATTCTTCAAATTTCATGGAACCCTATTCATGGAAAATCCTGTTTCGCATAAATATGTTGTGTAAGAAACGCAATATAACTATAATAGCCTTTTTGGCTAAATTTTTATATGCATCAAATATATTACAGCAGAAAGTTGCTAAAGGCACCTCTTCGAAGTTAACGAGTATCCAAACGAATTTCAATTAAATTCTCGTATTCTACTGCTAGTAGTCCCGTTGGATTTTGTTCCCAATAATTATCGTTATTGTTTAATTTTGTTATGTATGTATGTAATGCAGTGTGTATGTATGTGTGTATGCATGAAATGAAACCTTATGGCACGGATTTTATCTAGTACTACCTCGTGGAACCCCTAAACATTGCCACGGAACCCCGCAGCTCCGCGAAACCCGCTTTGGGAAACGCTGACATAAGTCAACCCCAGGGACCGACCATTTGGCATTTTTGTATTAAAGTGCATACTAAGGCCATCATAAAAAACCATGTCTATATATGGGACTTTTGACTTCTGTAGAACAAAATTTTTCATTGAAGTTTCGTGCAACAACTGTTGCAGTTATTGCTTGTTATTCATATGACCGACCCCAGGGACCGACCATTTGGCATTTTTGTATTAAAGTGCATACTAAGGCCATCATAAAAAACCATGTCTATATATGGGACTTTTGACTTCTGTAGAACAAAATTTTTCATTGAAGTTTCGTGCAACAACTGTTGCAGTTATTGCTTGTTATTCATATGACCGACCCCAGGGACCGACCATTTGGCATTTTTGTATTAAAGTGCATACTAAGGCCATCATAAAAAACCATGTCTATATATGGGACTTTTGACTTCTGTAGAACAAAATTTTTCATTGAAATTTCATGCAACAACTCTTGCAGTTATTGCTTGTTATTCAAACGACCGACCCCAGGGACCGACCATTTGGCATTTTTGTATTAAAGTGCATACTAAGGCCATCATAAAAAACCATGTCTATATATGGGACTTTTGACTTCTGTAGAACAAAATTTTTCATAGAATTTTCATGCAACAACTGTTGCAGTTATTGCTTGTTATTCATATGACCGACCCCAGGGACCGACCATTTAGAATTTTTGTACTAAAGTACATACTAAGGCTATCATAAAAAACCATGTCTATATATGGGACTTTTGACTTCTGTAGAACAAAATTTTTCATTGAAGTTTCATACAACAGCTGTTGCAGTTATTGCTTGTTATTCATATGACCGACCCCAGGGACCGACCATTTAGCATTTTT
Organism: Nephrotoma flavescens; assembly: GCA_932526605.1. Lineage (NCBI taxonomy): Eukaryota > Metazoa > Arthropoda > Insecta > Diptera > Tipulidae > Nephrotoma > Nephrotoma flavescens. The sequence continues at coordinate 56,426,865 of OW052220.1, read as the reverse complement.
GTATTAAAGTGCATACTAAGGCCATTATAAAAAAACATGTCTATATATGGGACTTTTGACTTCTGTAGAACAAAATTTTTCATTGAAGTTTCATGCAACAACTGTTGCAGTTATTGCTTGTTATTCATATGACCGACCCCAGGGACCGACCATTTAGCATTTTTGTATTAAAGTGCATACTAAGGCCATTATAAAAAACCATGTCTATATATGGGACTTTTGACTTCTGTAGAACAAAATTTTTCATTGAAGTTTCGTGCAACAACTGTTGCAGTTATTGCTTGTTATTCATATGACCGACCCCAGGGACCGACCATTTAGCATTTTTGTATTAAAGTGCATACTAAGGCCATCATAAAAAACCATGTCTATATATGGGACTTTTGACTTCTGTAGAACAAAATTTTTCATTGAAGTTTCGTGCAACAACTGTTGCAGTTATTGCTTGTTATTCATATGACTGAACAAAGGAACCGACCATTTGGCATTTTTTTATTAAAGTACCAAGGCTATCATAAAAAATCATGTTTTTTTATATTGGACTATTTATTTAATTAATTTTAATTATTAATTTATTTTTATCACGCAACAATTGTTGCCAGTATTCCTCCTAAATGTATACTATTTGTATATTCGCACACATGTATAGTTTTTGTTATTTGGTAGAAACTTGACTTCGGTTCATATTTTTATTTTTTGAGTTGGGGGAATTACAAGTGGTTTCGGTCGCGTGTAGTGTAAATACGGCGGTGATGAACCATTATTTTTTTCTTTTCACCATTTTGTTGTTTCTTTCTTCCCTTCCTTTTATTTGAATTCCGTTTGAATTTTTGCGGAACGGGACCTTGAGAGTCGCAGTTGAACGCGCTAATAAATAAATATTGTGTATGACCTTTGTGCGGGATTTATTCATTTTCTCATGTTCTTCTGTTTTATTTATTTAATAAAATGAATTACTAATTCTATTTTAGATGGGTATGTTGAGGCGGGGAATTCTCATTTCGTGTCGGTCCTATATGAACAGGCTGGACTTACCACTCCCCTTCATCGCCTTGGCAGGACATCCACAGGGTCGTAGTGATGAGTCCACTGAATGTGTCGTCTATTCGGGGAGATCCGGTTGTCGTAAGACGGGCACATATTTCTGTAAACACGGTGTAGGCCAGAGTCATGCAAGCCTCCAAATCCCCGCGAAATAATACCCTGAGTGTAAGCCGGCAAAATCGCTGTGCGTGAGACCGCTGCTGCATGACTAAGTTGCTAACTGCGGATTGGCTGCTAGCCGTCAGTAATTCGAAACAGCACATGGCTGGTATAGTGTACCAGTATCTTCAAGAGGCGGATGTGCCTGTTGCGAAGTGGCCAGCTCAATGCTCGGAACTTAATCCAATCGAATATTTATGGGACGAGCTGCAAAAAAGAGGTCGAGTCATAGATATTGCTCCAACGAGTCTCCAGGAGCTGCAACAGGCGATCACATGCGATTTAACAGGCGAGGGAATACTTTTTATTAATAAAAATGCTTTTTTGCTGATTTTCATGTTTTAGTTCGATTTTTACCACTAATGTTCATGCTGACAAATTCGCAAAAAACGTGTGCTTCAGATGCTGATCCATTTCAAAACGTTTAAATGTACAATAAAGTTTTCTAATTTACCACTTTTAGATACAAATTCTTTATATTGTTTGGTTTATTGATCGAAACCTTTTATTCCACGGCTCAAGCTTTCTCATGTTTGTTCTTCAGATACCACACTAACACTTCCGCGTGAATGACGTACCGTGTACTACTTATTACTAATTCTTGGAATTTAGAATTTTTTATTTCTATTATTGTTTATTTTGTTGTTCAACATAAATAGTATTGAAAGGTATACATAGCTCTGTGTTTTGTTTGTTTAATATAGCATCTGTTAGGGGCTAGTTTGTTTTTCCTCAATTTATGAATGCAAATTTATGAAAATTATATTTCTATGACAAACAAAAATTTCGTCAGTTTAGCCGCCTTTGGCGGTTTTAAAGTTTTAAAATTTTAAAGTTAGGTTTAAATTATTTCCGGTTTTCTCTAGAAATCAGGTTTTATATTTTAATTCGACTTTCAGGCGAAATTTGAAATTTTGTTTTCCTGTTTTCTCGTCTCCTGGACTAGCACTAATTTTTTCCAGTGAGCACTAATTAGCACAAATTGGGTTAATCGGTAAGTTTCATTTTGAAATACGAAAGTGTCCCTGCTGCAGTTACCCACACTCCCTGTAGTATAGTTGTTCGTATAGCTTTGGATAAAAGACGTTGAGACGGACTTGACTCAATTTTATTTTGAATGTTCTTTCAGTAGGGTAGATCAGGCCATAATTGTTCTCCACTTTCATATGATTTTTTAATTAGCTGAAATGGGACGGATAGCTTGGTATGCTGTGAATCTGCATATTTGCTATACATATTCCGCATTTTTTGACGAGCTAGTTTGACGATACAGAAAATCATAATTTACTAATAAACTTGCGATAATTCAGAATAAACCAATTAATAAAATTTGCTGCTAGTTTGATTTAAAAAATATTTAAATTATTTACATAAATCATCAAAGAGTTTTGAACCAAATTTAAACCAATTTTTGAACCGAATCTGGAATTTAACGAATTCATATAAACTTTGTGTTCAAAAATTTGAATAAATAATTTGATTGCAAATATTGTATACATAGGCTGTGGGCCGGAAATGTTAACTTGAAATTTTAGTACAAATTAATTTTCAAATCGTACCAATTCTCTACGATCGAATTTATTCTTTCCGTTGCTATCAGTCGACATTTAGCATTAGCATGCGAGTTTCGCAGCATTAATCTAGGTAATAAGAAAGGTAATTTCAAATCAAACCTGCTGTTACTCGCTTTTACTGTTGCCGTAGTGTACAATAATTCGCAATAATCATCTTTTTCAGTTCGTTGCCTTATTGCAGGAATTTCCTCCACTTCCCAAAACCTCTTGAGTAAATCATTTAAACCTTCCATTGATTTTACCATTAGTGTTGTATATTGTGACTATCATTCGTTTTTGATCCAATTTTTCCGGCTACTATCCTCCCAAATTGAGCCTGGTAAAATGGTGATAGTCGATCGATGTTCATTCTTTGATTTTCTACGATATCAAAAAAAAAATTGTTTTTCCGCATTTTTCAATGGGTGATGAGTTTTTATAAAGCAAACACCGCAATTTAAAGCGAGCACCGCAAGTAATCCACGCAGAATTTTTCAACGGTACCGTATATTCAGCAGGTGGGCAGCCCAGGCCATTTGTATTTTTTTTTCGAATTTTTGGACAAGCCAACGCCCAATGACACAGGTCGCCAACCGGCTGTTTATAAACATTTTTGGAATTTTTCTACGGTTAAGGCGAGAAGACGCCCAACACTGGAGAATATACGGGTGGCCAATTGAGGCCAGTCGTTTTCTTTATCAAAGGCGGGAGAACGCCCAACATTCCAGTGGGAGCCCAACCGGGACTAAATGTACAAATTTTTTTTTTATTAAAATTTTTTGATTTGCTTTGCTTCGATTTTTTTTTTATTTTCAAGCAACTCCAATAGGTTTGGCTCCAATGAAGGAGTGCTTGCCGAAACTGAAGCTTATTTTGAAAACAAGGATAAATCGTTCTACAAAAAGGCATCGAAATGTTAGAGAGGCGTCGAACTGGTTGTATCGCTCTAGAAGGAAATTATGTTGATGAATCAAATGTATTTGTCCCAAAAAATTCTGTTTTCTTTGTTAAACCGCGAACTTTTCAGGTGATTAACTGACCATCTTGTCAAAAAATTTCAAATTACCGATGCCACCAACAATATTTTTATTTTTACATATTGTTCTCTTATTGGTTTTTGACCGGACCCACAGTATATACTCTTGCAATATACATTGCTACAAAAATCAGCAGAGACACGCCCGGCAGAGCTATTGCTTCTATCCATGTTATTACTTCTGGGTCAGCTTGTATTTAAGTGACATCTACGAATTGAAAAAAATATATTTCATAATTTTCTGCCATTGAAGACGGCTGATTTAGACAGTTTGATCGTAAGTCTTGCAATCAATTTAAATTTGAAATTAATTCTGAGATTTAAAATTGAATCGATGTTGGAATACAAGGAAGTCAATTACTTCTAGGCAAACGGAATAGACAAATGTTGGAGAACGTCAGACACGTTGAATAAGAAGAGCCAAGATAGTTAGATAACCAACGATTCAAAGAACCCATAAAGCATACATGCATGAGGTACTACGATTATTTGACAGGATACTTCACGTTCTGGGTTCCGAGATATGATTTTTTTTAAAAATATATTACTAGTATTCAATCCGGAAGCCCATGCCACCATTAAGATATAAAACTAAGAATAATGTAATGTTTTTTGTTGAAGCACGGACAATTATAGACCAGAGATGATCTTAAATCGAACTTCACCACTCAGATAATAACTTGGTATTAAGACTCAACTTAACCTTGTTTCGAACGAGCCCCTCAAGTTTTGATTGGCGCACATTCAGTCCTATCAGTGTTGTATGAGGTTTCGGCGGATCAGCAACACAGTTAGAATTTGCTCCAGTTATCCATCACCCCCACCCACTACGCCGCGAAACCATTTTTGTAACTATAATCAATTGCATTTATTTTCATGTATTAAACGATTTTTAGTAGCAAGAACAAAAATTTCGATCTTGCCAGGAGTCGAACCTGGAATCTCCTGATCCGTAGTCAGACGCGTTATCCATTGCGCCACAAGACCATATACATTTGTGAATTATTGGTGCACAATATCGCTAATGTTAGATACAAGAACAATTTCAAGGATAATAGTTTCGTACACTGCTTTTAGGGTTCAATGTAACCACCACATTACTCTGGAGTCGAAAAAAACAAGTTACTTTTACAGAAGGCAGAAACGTTTAAGTCGCAATTGCAATTCAAAAAGACAATCATTAAATGGTTTGGGTTATTTCACTAGGAAAACTTTCAATTACTGCATAAAAAGGGTTGAATCTTAAAATATGATTCATTGACTCGATACCGGTTCATATAATCAATTCCGGATGAAAAGGCATAACAAAATCAATGACCACGGCACCTAATTAATATATAAACTATAAATCAGCTTCGATGCCGTTCTACCATTAACCAACCTTTAATAATTTTAACGATGAAACTGATCATCTTAATTCATTCAAATTCAAACTATCAATATTCAATAAATAATAATTGGCGTAATTTATACTAGGAAAATTAAAAAGTCAAATTTTTTGATATAATGTTCGAAAAAAGTACTGGTATTTAGTACATCTTTTCAAACATAGATGACATAAGTAGCAAGTATGAAGAAAAAATAAAATATATATGTGTATTTAATGTTGCATAAATAGGCAGTCACACACTAGTTTTGTTTTCCTTCGAAAAAGAGTACTGGTATTTAGTACATCTTTCTAAACATAGATGACGAAGTGGCAAGTATGAAGAAAATATAAAATATTTAACGTTGCATAAATATAGGGAGTAAATATTTCGACCCAATGTTTGGTCGATAATTTTTTTTAAGTTTTTCGATTTAAGCAATCACACACAACACAAGTTTTGTTTTACTATAATTTATTACAAATCGCGTTAAAAAAACTCAACAAAATGATTGACAAGCCATCCGAACCGATTATACAAACTGATAGTATAACCGTAAACCAACCGCGTACCCTTTTACAACGGTACAGCATAAATATCGACCATTTGGATTTTGATTATATCAAGACGACCCAAAATGCACGCGAACTGGAAAAAATCATGTTGATTTTGCGTTCAGGTGAAGAAGGCTACTTTCCAGATTTAACCAAATGTGCCGAAGATCGTCTAAAAGTGATTCGACCGGGGAGTAAAATTTTACGAACGGAGCAAAAAATTTGGACAAGAGATTCCATGGAAACGAACGAGTGGAACTCGATGACCCGTAAAATTGAGGTAAATTCGATGAAATTTTGCGTTGCTGGTAATCGATTCAGAAAAATTGTATGTTTTAGAAATGGGAAAATGAGATGAAAAGTTGTAACAATAAGTTGCGTAACGATACTAAGAATGGTAACCTTGATACCAACTATCCACCAGTCCGCAAAGCTAAGGGTGCTGTAGGTACTGCAATTGATGAGAACAAATCGACGTCATTGGTAAAGGCCAATCATCTTCGGGTTTGTGACTACAACAAATGGGAAAAGTATGATGCAGGTGGGCAATAAATTAGGTACGGGAACTGCATTCCCATACCCGCATGTTTTCGCAAAAAATTATTTATTTCTCTATTTTTAGATGCCGAAATTACGAAAATGGATTTACATGAAGAACGAAATCGTGAATTCCAAAACATGAAAATGAATCGCGAGCAGAACAAATTGATTGAGGAATTGGATTCAGATTCAAATATACCGGTGCAGCTTTCCGAGATTGAGAAGGATGTACATGCAAATCGTTTCAAAGATCGCGGTAATGATTTATACCGCACCAAAGATTACAAAGAGGCAATTAAGGAATATACATTGTCCATAAATATGAAACCAACAGCAGCGGCATATAATAATCGAGCAATGACCTGTAACGTTCGATTACAGATTATTGTCGTGTAATAGTGTTATCTAAATTTTTTACCTTTTGCAGATCTAAAGCTAAATTATAACACAAAAGCGTTAAATGATTGCGACGAGTGCTTAAAAATTGATCCGCTCAATATTAAGGCCCATTTACGAAAGGCACAAGCGCTTTTAAATGAAAATCGCCATCTTGAAGCGTTTTACATTTATGAAACAATACTGTCGATTGACCCAGAAAATAGCAAGGCTCAGTCGTGTGTTAATGGTTTGAAGAAGAAACTACCAGATTTGGTTAAATCGCAGAAATTTCGAATGAAAATTGATGAAGATAATGGACCGCCGCAACTAGTCAATTCCGAACCGCCTGCAATTATTAACGAGCCTGAGGAATCTCAACCTATCGATGAAGAAGAACCAGTACGAGATATTGATTTTGCAAAATTAATTATTCCCAATAAAATTGTTAAAAATCGGTTACCCGATGCAATCAAAGCGTTGAGCAATCTTAAAACGGAGACTACCAAGAAAATGCGGAATGAAGCAATAAAACGTGCTGAGATTGATAATCGTAGTATAACTATTTTGCAGCCGACTGAAAATAATACTTGTAAACCACCATTGATTCAAGAAATTTAAATAAAAAATTTAATGCAAATTATTTGCTTTGGAGGTGCGCATGCTCGCATGATAAGCGAGCACTCTCCTTTCTGAACTAAGCCTCCACTGCGTTGGCTTGAACTTGTGAAAATCATTTAACGGTACACAAACAAAAATTACATAATTTGTTTATGAACTATAAACTGTGTAACCGTTAAACCATGCAATTTCTCATATTGAGCGCACTTTTATCAAATTATCAGTGTCCGTTACCGTCGGTTAGGGAGTGTAAAAAATTCGATTCGCAGTTGGATCAATTATCATGTTATTTTGCGTTAATGATGTAATTTAGTAGGTCAGCGTTTAAGTTTAACCGTGCTTTCCATATGCAACCAACCGTTAATTCCGCACTTAATATGCCATTTCCATTACCTATAATCATTTTGAAGCGGAATTTCAAGAATAAAATATTTTCAATTTTTTGCAAAAATCCATGATGGCTAGCCTTACTTATTTTGAACGGATAAAATTTATTGTCACAGATTCCGAATGCTTCGGTTATTTTCGGTTATATATGTATTTATGAGTAGATCATCGTTTAAATTGCTGCATTATGTTGCCTCATTCGCCTGTAATCCAGGTTCGATTACAAATGTGGCCGAATCTCAAAAAACGAAACTTCCAATAACCGAGCTTTCCATATGCATTCTACCGGTAGTTTCGAGCTCAACGTGTTATATACATTACCTATAATCATTTTGAAGCGGAATTTCAACAATAAAAAATTTTCAATTTTTTGCAAAAATCCATGATGGTTAGCCTTACTTATTTTGAACGGATAAAATTTATTGTCACCGATTCCGAATGTTTCGTTTATTTTCGGTTATATATGTATTTATGAGTAGATCATCGTTTAAATTGCTGCATTATGTTGCCTCATTCGCCTGTAATCCAGGTTCGATTACAAATGTGGCCGAATCTCAAAATACGAAACTTCCAATAACCGAGCTTTCCATATGCATTCTACCGGTAGTTTCGAGCTCAACGTGTTATATACATTACCTATAATCATTTTGAAGCGGAATTTCAACAATAAAAAATTTTCAATTTTTTGCAAAAATCCATGATGGTTAGCCTTACTTATTTTGAACGGATAAAATTTATTGTCACCGATTCCGAATGTTTCGTTTATTTTCGGTTATATATGTATTTATGAGTAGATCATCGTTTAAATTGCTGCATTATGTTGCCTCATTCGCCTGTAATCCAGGTTCGATTACAAATGTGGCGGAATCTCAAAATACGAAACTTCCAATAACCGAGCTTTCCATATGCATTATACCGGTAGTTTCGAGCTCAACGTGTTATATACATTAAATATAATCATTTTGAATCGGAATTTCAACAATAAAAAATTTTCAATTTTTTGCAAAAATCCATGATGGTTAGTTAGCCTTACTTATTTTGAACGGATAAAATTTATTGTCACCGATTCCGAATGTTTCGTTTATTTTCGGTTATATATGTATTTATGAGTAGATCATCGTTTAAATTGCTGCATTATGTTGCCTCATTCGCCTGTAATCCAGGTTCGATTACAAATGTGGCCGAATCTCAAAATACGAAACTTCCAATAACCGAGCTTTCCAAATGCATTCTACCGGTAGTTTCGAGCTCAACGTGTTATATACATTACCTATAATCATTTTGAATCGGAATTTCAACAATAAAAAATTTTCAATTTTTTGCAAAAATCCATGATGGTTAGCCTTACTTATTTTGAACGGATAAAATTTATTGTCACCGATTCCGAATGTTTCGTTTATTTTCGGTTATATATGTATTTATGAGTAGATCATCGTTTAAATTGCTGCATTATGTTGCCTCATTCGCCTGTAATCCAGGTTCGATTACAAATGTGGCCGAATCTCAAAATACGAAACTTCCAATAACCGAGCTTTCCAAATGCATTCTACCGGTAGTTTCGAGCTCAACGTGTTATATACATTACCTATAATCATTTTGAATCGGAATTTCAACAATAAAAAATTTTCAATTTTTTGCAAAAATCCATGATGGTTAGCCTTACTTATTTTGAACGGATAAAATTTATTGTCACCGATTCCGAATGTTTCGTTTATTTTCGGTTATATATGTATTTATGAGTAGATCATCGTTTAAATTGCTGCATTATGTTGCCTCATTCGCCTGTAATCCAGGTTCGATTACAAATGTGGCCGAATCTCAAAATACGAAACTTCCAATAACCGAGCTTTCCATATGCATTATACCGGTAGTTTCGAGCTCAACGTGTTATATACATTACCTATAATCGTTTTGAATCGGAATTTCAACAATAAAAAATTTTCAATTTTTTGCAAAAATCCATGATGGTTAGCCTTACTTATTTTGAACGGATAAAATTTATTGTCACCGATTCCGAATGTTTCGTTTATTTTCGGTTATATATGTATTTATGAGTAGATCATCGTTTAAATTGCTGCATTATGTTGCCTCATTCGCCTGTAATCCAGGTTCGATTACAAATGTGGCCGAATCTCAAAATACGAAACTTCCAATAACCGAGCTTTCCAAATGCATTCTACCGGTAGTTTCGAGCTCAACGTGTTATATACATTACCTATAATCATTTTGAATCGGAATTTCAACAATAAAAAATTTTCAATTTTTTGCAAAAATCCATGATGGTTAGCCTTACTTATTTTGAACGGATAAAATTTATTGTCACCGATTCCGAATGTTTCGTTTATTTTCGGTTATATATGTATTTATGAGTAGATCATCGTTTAAATTGCTGCATTATGTTGCCTCATTCGCCTGTAATCCAGGTTCGATTACAAATGTGGCCGAATCTCAAAATACGAAACTTCCAATAACCGAGCTTTCCAAATGCATTCTACCGGTAGTTTCGAGCTCAACGTGTTATATACATTACCTATAATCATTTTGAATCGGAATTTCAACAATAAAAAATTTTCAATTTTTTGCAAAAATCCATGATGGCTAGCCTTACTTATTTTGAACGGATAAAATTTATTGTCACCGATTCCGAATGTTTCGTTTATTTTCGGTTATATATGTATTTATGAGTAGATCATCGTTTAAATTGCTGCATTATGTTGCCTCATTCGCCTGTAATCCAGGTTCGATTACAAATGTGGCCGAATCTCAAAATACGAAACTTCCAATAACCGAGCTTTCCAAATGCATTCTACCGGTAGTTTCGAGCTCAACGTGTTATATATATTACCTATAATCATTTTGAATCGGAATTTCAACAATAAAAAATTTTCAATTTTTTGCAAAAATCCATGATGGCTAGCCTTACTTATTTTGAACGGATAAAATTTATTGTCACCGATTCCGAATGTTTCGTTTATTTTCGGTTATATATGTATTTATGAGTAGATCATCGTTTAAATTGCTGCATTATGTTGCCTCATTCGCCTGTAATCCAGGTTCGATTACAAATGTGGCCGAATCTCAAAATACGAAACTTCCAATAACCGAGCTTTCCAAATGCATTCTACCGGTAGTTTCGAGCTCAACGTGTTATATACATTACCTATAATCATTTTGAATCGGAATTTCAACAATAAAAAATTTTCAATTTTTTGCAAAAATCCATGATGGTTAGCCTTACTTATTTTGAACGGATAAAATTTATTGTCACCGATTCCGAATGTTTCGTTTATTTTCGGTTATATATGTATTTATGAGTAGATCATCGTTTAAATTGCTGCATTATGTTGCCTCATTCGCCTGTAATCCAGGTTCGATTACAAATGTGGCCGAATCTCAAAATACGAAACTTCCAATAACCGAGCTTTCCAAATGCATTCTACCGGTAGTTTCGAGCTCAACGTGTTATATACATTACCTATAATCATTTTGAATCGGAATTTCAACAATAAAAAATTTTCAATTTTTTGCAAAAATCCATGATGGTTAGCCTTACTTATTTTGAACGGATAAAATTTATTGTCACCGATTCCGAATGTTTCGTTTATTTTCGGTTATATATGTATTTATGAGTAGATCATCGTTTAAATTGCTGCATTATGTTGCCTCATTCGCCTGTAATCCAGGTTCGATTACAAATGTGGCCGAATCTCAAAATACGAAACTTCCAATAACCGAGCTTTCCAAATGCATTCTACCGGTAGTTTCGAGCTCAACGTGTTATATACATTACCTATAATCATTTTGAATCGGAATTTCAACAATAAAAAATTTTCAATTTTTTGCAAAAATCCATGATGGTTAGCCTTACTTATTTTGAACGGATAAAATTTATTGTCACCGATTCCGAATGTTTCGTTTATTTTCGGTTATATATGTATTTATGAGTAGATCATCGTTTAAATTGCTGCATTATGTTGCCTCATTCGCCTGTAATCCAGGTTCGATTACAAATGTGGCCGAATCTCAAAATACGAAACTTCCAATAACCGAGCTTTCCAAATGCATTCTACCGGTAGTTTCGAGCTCAACGTGTTATATACATTACCTATAATCATTTTGAATCGGAATTTCAACAATAAAAAATTTTCAATTTTTTGCAAAAATCCATGATGGTTAGCCTTACTTATTTTGAACGGATAAAATTTATTGTCACCGATTCCGAATGTTTCGTTTATTTTCGGTTATATATGTATTTATGAGTAGATCATCGTTTAAATTGCTGCATTATGTTGCCTCATTCGCCTGTAATCCAGGTTCGATTACAAATGTGGCCGAATCTCAAAATACGAAACTTCCAATAACCGAGCTTTCCAAATGCATTCTACCGGTAGTTTCGAGCTCAACGTGTTATATACATTACCTATAATCATTTTGAATCGGAATTTCAACAATAAAAAATTTTCAATTTTTTGCAAAAATCCATGATGGTTAGCCTTACTTATTTTGAACGGATAAAATTTATTGTCACCGATTCCGAATGTTTCGTTTATTTTCGGTTATATATGTATTTATGAGTAGATCATCGTTTAAATTGCTGCATTATGTTGCCTCATTCGCCTGTAATCCAGGTTCGATTACAAATGTGGCCGAATCTCAAAATACGAAACTTCCAATAACCGAGCTTTCCAAATGCATTCTACCGGTAGTTTCGAGCTCAACGTGTTATATACATTACCTATAATCATTTTGAATCGGAATTTCAACAATAAAAAATTTTCAATTTTTTGCAAAAATCCATGATTTTTGCCTTACTTATTTTGAACGGATAAAATTTATTGTCACCGATTCCGAATGTTTCGTTTATTTTCGGTTATATATGTATTTATGAGTAGATCATCGTTTAAATTGCTGCATTATGTTGCCTCATTCGCCTGTAATCCAGGTTCGATTACAAATGTGGCCGAATCTCAAAATACGAAACTTCCAATAACCGAGCTTTCCAAATGCATTCTACCGGTAGTTTCGAGCTCAACGTGTTATATACATTACCTATAATCATTTTGAATCGGAATTTCAACAATAAAAAATTTTCAATTTTTTGCAAAAATCCATGATGGTTAGCCTTACTTACTTTGAACGGATAAAATTTATTGTCACCGATTCCGAATGTTTCGTTTATTTTCGGTTATATATGTATTTATGAGTAGATCATCGTTTAAATTGCTGCATTATGTTGCCTCATTCGCCTGTAATCCAGGTTCGATTACAAATGTGGCCGAATCTCAAAATACGAAACTTCCAATAACCGAGCTTTCCAAATGCATTCTACCGGTAGTTTCGAGCTCAACGTGTTATATACATTACCTATAATCATTTTGAATCGGAATTTCAACAATAAAAAATTTTCAATTTTTTGCAAAAATCCATGATGGTTAGCCTTACTTATTTTGAACGGATAAAATTTATTGTCACCGATTCCGAATGTTTCGTTTATTTTCGGTTATATATGTATTTATGAGTAGATCATCGTTTAAATTGCTGCATTATGTTGCCTCATTCGCCTGTAATCCACGTTCGATTACAAATGTGGCCGAATCTCAAAATACGAAACTTCCAATAACCGAGCTTTCCAAATGCATTCTACCGGTAGTTTCGAGCTCAACGTGTTATATACATTACCTATAATCATTTTGAAGCGGAATTTCAACAATAAAAAATTTTCAATTTTTTGCAAAAATCCATGATGGTTGTTAGCCTTACTTATTTTGAACGGATAAAATTTATTGTCACCGATTCCGAATGTTTCGTTTATTTTCGGTTATATATGTATTTATGAGTAGATCATCGTTTAAATTGCTGCATTATGTTGCCTCATTCGCCTGTAATCCAGGTTCGATTACAAATGTGGCCGAATCTCAAAATACGAAACTTCCAATAACCGAGCTTTCCATATGCATTCTACCGGTAGTTTCGAGCTCAACGTGTTATATACATTACCTATAATCATTTTGAAGCGGAATTTCAACAATAAAAAATTTTCAATTTTTTGCAAAAATCCCTGATGGTTAGCCTTACTTATTTTGAACGGATAAAATTTATTGTCACCGATTCCGAATGTTTCGTTTATTTTCGGTTATATATGTATTTATGAGTAGATCATCGTTTAAATTGCTGCATTATGTTGCCTCATTCGCCTGTAATCCAGGTTAGATTACAAATGTGGCCGAATCTCAAAATACGAAACTTCCAATAACCGAGCTTTCCAAATGCATTCTACCGGTAGTTTCGAGCTCAACGTGTTATATACATTACCTATAATCATTTTGAATCGGAATTTCAACAATAAAAAATTTTCAATTTTTTGCAAAAATCCATGATGGTTAGCCTTACTTATTTTGAACGGATAAAATTTATTGTCACCGATTCGGAATGTTTCGTTTATTTTCGGTTATATATGTATTTATGAGTAGATCATCGTTTAAATTGCTGCATTATGTTGCCTCATTCGCCTGTAATCCAGGTTCGATTACAAATGTGGCCGAATCTCAAAATACGAAACTTCCAATAACCGAGCTTTCCAAATGCATTCTACCGGTAGTTTCGAGCTCAACGTGTTATATACATTACCTATAATCATTTTGAAGCGGAATTTCAACAATAAAAAATTTTCAATTTTTTGCAAAAATCCATGATGGTTAGCCTTACTTATTTTGAACGGATAAAATTTATTGTCACCGATTCCGAATGTTTCGTTTATTTTCGGTTATATATGTATTTATGAGTAGATCATCGTTTAAGTTGCTGCATTATGTTGCCTCATTCGCCTGTAATCCAGGTTCGATTACAAATGTGGCCGAATCTCAAAATACGAAACTTCCAATAACCGAGCTTTCCATATGCATTCTACCGGTAGTTTCGAGCTCAACGTGTTATATACATTACCTATAATCATTTTGAAGCGGAATTTCAACAATAAAAAATTTTCAATTTTTTGCAAAAATCCCTGATGGTTAGCCTTACTTATTTTGAACGGATAAAATTTATTGTCACCGATTCCGAATGTTTCGTTTATTTTCGGTTATATATGTATTTATGAGTAGATCATCGTTTAAATTGCTGCATTATGTTGCCTCATTCGCCTGTAATCCACGTTCGATTACAAATGTGGCCGAATCTCAAAATACGAAACTTCCAATAACCGAGCTTTCCAAATGCATTCTACCGGTAGTTTCGAGCTCAACGTGTTATATACATTACCTATAATCATTTTGAAGCGGAATTTCAACAATAAAAAATTTTCAATTTTTTGCAAAAATCCATGATGGTTGTTAGCCTTACTTATTTTGAACGGATAAAATTTATTGTCACCGATTCCGAATGTTTCGTTTATTTTCGGTTATATATGTATTTATGAGTAGATCATCGTTTAAATTGCTGCATTATGTTGCCTCATTCGCCTGTAATCCAGGTTCGATTACAAATGTGGCCGAATCTCAAAATACGAAACTTCCAATAACCGAGCTTTCCATATGCATTCTACCGGTAGTTTCGAGCTCAACGTGTTATATACATTACCTATAATCATTTTGAAGCGGAATTTCAACAATAAAAAATTTTCAATTTTTTGCAAAAATCCCTGATGGTTAGCCTTACTTATTTTGAACGGATAAAATTTATTGTCACCGATTCCGAATGTTTCGTTTATTTTCGGTTATATATGTATTTATGAGTAGATCATCGTTTAAATTGCTGCATTATGTTGCCTCATTCGCCTGTAATCCACGTTCGATTACAAATGTGGCCGAATCTCAAAATACGAAACTTCCAATAACCGAGCTTTCCATATGCATTCTACCTATAATCATTTTGAAGCGGAATTTCAACAATAAAAAATTTTCAATTTTTTGCAAAAATCCATGATGGTTGTTAGCCTTACTTATTTTGAACGGATAAAATTTATTGTCACCGATTCCGAATGTTTCGTTTATTTTCGGTTATATATGTATTTATGAGTAGATCATCGTTTAAATTGCTGCATTATGTTGCCTCATTCGCCTGTAATCCACGTTCGATTACAAATGTGGCCGAATCTCAAAATACGAAACTTCCAATAACCGAGCTTTCCATATGCATTCTACCTATAATCATTTTGAAGCGGAATTTCAACAATAAAAAATTTTCAATTTTTTGCAAAAATCCATGATGGTTGTTAGCCTTACTTATTTTGAACGGATAAAATTTATTGTCACCGATTCCGAATGTTTCGTTTATTTTCGGTTATATATGTATTTATGAGTAGATCATCGTTTAAATTGCTGCATTATGTTGCCTCATTCGCCTGTAATCCAGGTTCGATTACAAATGTGGCCGAATCTCAAAATACGAAACTTCCAATAACCGAGCTTTCCATATGCATTCTACCGGTAGTTTCGAGCTCAACGTGTTATATACATTACCTATAATCATTTTGAAGCGGAATTTCAACAATAAAAAATTTTCAATTTTTTGCAAAAATCCCTGATGGTTAGCCTTACTTATTTTGAACGGATAAAATTTATTGTCACCGATTCCGAATGTTTCGTTTATTTTCGGTTATATATGTATTTATGAGTAGATCATCGTTTAAATTGCTGCATTATGTTGCCTCATTCGCCTGTAATCCACGTTCGATTACAAATGTGGCCGAATCTCAAAATACGAAACTTCCAATAACCGAGCTTTCCATATGCATTCTACCTATAATCATTTTGAAGCGGAATTTCAACAATAAAAATTTTTCAATTTTTTGCAAAAATCCATGATGGTTGTTAGCCTTACTTATTTTGAACGGATAAAATTTATTGTCACCGATTCCGAATGTTTCGTTTATTTTCGGTTATATATGTATTTATGAGTAGATCATCGTTTAAATTGCTGCATTATGTTGCCTCATTCGCCTGTAATCCAGGTTCGATTACAAATGTGGCCGAATCTCAAAATACGAAACTTCCAATAACCGAGCTTTCCATATGCATTCTACCTATAATCATTTTGAAGCGGAATTTCAACAATAAAAAATTTTCAATTTTTTGCAAAAATCCATGATGGTTGTTAGCCTTACTTATTTTGAACGGATAAAATTTATTGTCACCGATTCCGAATGTTTCGTTTATTTTCGGTTATATATGTATTTATGAGTAGATCATCGTTTAAATTGCTGCATTATGTTGCCTCATTCGCCTGTAATCCAGGTTCGATTACAAATGTGGCCGAATCTCAAAATACGAAACTTCCAATAACCGAGCTTTCCATATGCATTCTACCGGTAGTTTCGAGCTCAACGTGTTATATACATTACCTATAATCATTTTGAAGCGGAATTTCAACAATAAAAAATTTTCAATTTTTTGCAAAAATCCCTGATGGTTAGCCTTACTTATTTTGAACGGATAAAATTTATTGTCACCGATTCCGAATGTTTCGTTTATTTTCGGTTATATATGTATTTATGAGTAGATCATCGTTTAAATTGCTGCATTATGTTGCCTCATTCGCCTGTAATCCACGTTCGATTACAAATGTGGCCGAATCTCAAAATACGAAACTTCCAATAACCGAGCTTTCCATATGCATTCTACCTATAATCATTTTGAAGCGGAATTTCAACAATAAAAAATTTTCAATTTTTTGCAAAAATCCATGATGGTTGTTAGCCTTACTTATTTTGAACGGATAAAATTTATTGTCACCGATTCCGAATGTTTCGTTTATTTTCGGTTATATATGTATTTATGAGTAGATCATCGTTTAAATTGCTGCATTATGTTGCCTCATTCGCCTGTAATCCACGTTCGATTACAAATGTGGCCGAATCTCAAAATACGAAACTTCCAATAACCGAGCTTTCCATATGCATTCTACCTATAATCATTTTGAAGCGGAATTTCAACAATAAAAAATTTTCAATTTTTTGCAAAAATCCCTGATGGTTAGCCTTACTTATTTTGAACGGATAAAATTTATTGTCACCGATTCCGAATGTTTCGTTTATTTTCGGTTATATATGTATTTATGAGTAGATCATCGTTTAAATTGCTGCATTATGTTGCCTCATTCGCCTGTAATCCAGGTTCGATTACAAATGTGGCCGAATCTCAAAATACGAAACTTCCAATAACCGAGCTTTCCATATGCATTCTACCGGTAGTTTCGAGCTCAACGTGTTATATACATTACCTATAATCATTTTGAAGCGGAATTTCAACAATAAAAAATTTTCAATTTTTTGCAAAAATCCCTGATGGTTAGCCTTACTTATTTTGAACGGATAAAATTTATTGTCACCGATTCCGAATGTTTCGTTTATTTTCGGTTATATATGTATTTATGAGTAGATCATCGTTTAAATTGCTGCATTATGTTGCCTCATTCGCCTGTAATCCACGTTCGATTACAAATGTGGCCGAATCTCAAAATACGAAACTTCCAATAACCGAGCTTTCCATATGCATTCTACCGGTAGTTTCGAGCTCAACGTGTTATATACATTACCTATAATCATTTTGAAGCGGAATTTCAACAATAAAAAATTTTCAATTTGTTGCAAAAATCCATGATGGTTAGCCTTACTTATTTTGAACGGATAAAATTTATTGTCACCGATTCCGAATGTTTCGTTTATTTTCGGTTATATATGTATTTATGAGTAGATCATCGTTTAAATTGCTGCATTATGTTGCCTCATTCGCCTGTAATCCAGGTTCGATTACAAATGTGGCCGAATCTCAAAATACGAAACTTCCAATAACCGAGCTTTCCATATGCATTCTACCGGTAGTTTCGAGCTCAACGTGTTATATACATTACCTATAATCATTTTGAAGCGGAATTTCAACAATAAAAAATTTTCAATTTTTTGCAAAAATCCCTGATGGTTAGCCTTACTTATTTTGAACGGATAAAATTTATTGTCACCGATTCCGAATGTTTCGTTTATTTTCGGTTATATATGTATTTATGAGTAGATCATCGTTTAAATTGCTGCATTATGTTGCCTCATTCGCCTGTAATCCACGTTCGATTACAAATGTGGCCGAATCTCAAAATACGAAACTTCCAATAACCGAGCTTTCCATATGCATTCTACCGGTAGTTTCGAGCTCAACGTGTTATATACATTACCTATAATCATTTTGAAGCGGAATTTCAACAATAAAAAATTTTCAATTTGTTGCAAAAATCCATGATGGTTAGCCTTACTTATTTTGAACGGATAAAATTTATTGTCACCGATTCCGAATGTTTCGTTTATTTTCGGTTATATATGTATTTATGAGTAGATCATCGTTTAAATTGCTGCATTATGTTGCCTCATTCGCCTGTAATCCAGGTTCGATTACAAATGTGGCCGAATCTCAAAATACGAAACTTCCAATAACCGAGCTTTCCATATGCATTCTACCGGTAGTTTCGAGCTCAACGTGTTATATACATTACCTATAATCATTTTGAAGCGGAATTTCAACAATAAAAAATTTTCAATTTTTTGCAAAAATCCCTGATGGTTAGCCTTACTTATTTTGAACGGATAAAATTTATTGTCACCGATTCCGAATGTTTCGTTTATTTTCGGTTATATATGTATTTATGAGTAGATCATCGTTTAAATTGCTGCATTATGTTGCCTCATTCGCCTGTAATCCACGTTCGATTACAAATGTGGCCGAATCTCAAAATACGAAACTTCCAATAACCGAGCTTTCCATATGCATTCTACCGGTAGTTTCGAGCTCAACGTGTTATATACATTACCTATAATCATTTTGAAGCGGAATTTCAACAATAAAAAATTTTCAATTTTTTGCAAAAATCCCTGATGGTTAGCCTTACTTATTTTGAACGGATAAAATTTATTGTCACCGATTCCGAATGTTTCGTTTATTTTCGGTTATATATGTATTTATGAGTAGATCATCGTTTAAATTGCTGCATTATGTTGCCTCATTCGCCTGTAATCCACGTTCGATTACAAATGTGGCCGAATCTCAAAATACGAAACTTCCAATAACCGAGCTTTCCATATGCATTCTACCTATAATCATTTTGAAGCGGAATTTCAACAATAAAAAATTTTCAATTTTTTGCAAAAATCCATGATGGTTGTTAGCCTTACTTATTTTGAACGGATAAAATTTATTGTCACCGATTCCGAATGTTTCGTTTATTTTCGGTTATATATGTATTTATGAGTAGATCATCGTTTAAATTGCTGCATTATGTTGCCTCATTCGCCTGTAATCCACGTTCGATTACAAATGTGGCCGAATCTCAAAATACGAAACTTCCAATAACCGAGCTTTCCAAATGCATTCTACCGGTAGTTTCGAGCTCAACGTGTTATATACATTACCTATAATCATTTTGAAGCGGAATTTCAACAATAAAAAATTTTCAATTTTTTGCAAAAATCCATGATGGTTGTTAGCCTTACTTATTTTGAACGGATAAAATTTATTGTCACCGATTCCGAATGTTTCGTTTATTTTCGGTTATATATGTATTTATGAGTAGATCATCGTTTAAATTGCTGCATTATGTTGCCTCATTCGCCTGTAATCCAGGTTCGATTACAAATGTGGCCGAATCTCAAAATACGAAACTTCCAATAACCGAGCTTTCCATATGCATTCTACCGGTAGTTTCGAGCTCAACGTGTTATATACATTACCTATAATCATTTTGAAGCGGAATTTCAACAATAAAAAATTTTCAATTTTTTGCAAAAATCCATGATGGTTAGCCTTACTTATTTTGAACGGATAAAATTTATTGTCACCGATTCCGAATGTTTCGTTTATTTTCGGTTATATATGTATTTATGAGTAGATCATCGTTTAAATTGCTGCATTATGTTGCCTCATTCGCCTGTAATCCAGGTTCGATTACAAATGTGGCCGAATCTCAAAATACGAAACTTCCAATAACCGAGCTTTCCATATGCATTCTACCGGTAGTTTCGAGCTCAACGTGTTATATACATTACCTAGAATCATTTTGAAGCGGAATTTCAACAATAAAAATTTTTCAATTTTTTGCAAAAATCCATGATGGTTAGCCTTACTTATTTTGAACGGATAAAATTTATTGTCACCGATTCCGAATGTTTCGTTTATTTTCGGTTATATATGTATTTATGAGTAGATCATCGTTTAAATTGCTGCATTATGTTGCCTCATTCGCCTGTAATCCAGGTTCGATTACAAATGCGGCCGAATCTCAAAATACGAAACTTCCAATAACCGAGCTTTCCAAATGCATTCTACCGGTAGTTTCGAGCTCAACGTGTTATATACATTACCTATAATCATTTTGAAGCAGAATTTCAACAATAAAAAATTTTCAATTTGTTGCAAAAATCCATGATGGTTTGCCTTACTTATTTTGAACGGATAAAATTTATTGTCACCGATTCCGAATGTTTCGTTTATTTTCGGTTATATATGTATTTATGAGTAGATCATCGTTTAAATTGCTGCATTATGTTGCCTCATTCGCCTGTAATCCAGGTTCGATTACAAATGTGGCCGAATCTCAAAATACGAAACTTCCAATAACCGAGCTTTCCATATGCATTCTACCGGTAGTTTCGAGCTCAACGTGTTATATACATTACCTATAATCATTTTGAAGCGGAATTTCAACAATAAAAAATTTTCAATTTTTTGCAAAAATCCCTGATGGTTAGCCTTACTTATTTTGAACGGATAAAATTTATTGTCACCGATTCCGAATGTTTCGTTTATTTTCGGTTATATATGTATTTATGAGTAGATCATCGTTTAAATTGCTGCATTATGTTGCCTCATTCGCCTGTAATCCAGGTTCGATTACAAATGTGGCCGAATCTCAAAATACGAAACTTCCAATAACCGAGCTTTCCATATGCATTCTACCGGTAGTTTCGAGCTCAACGTGTTATATACATTACCTATAAACATTTTGAAGCGGAATTTCAACAATAAAAAATTTTCAATTTTTTGCAAAAATTCATGATGGTTGTTAGCCTTACTTATTTTGAACGGATAAAATTTATTGTCACCGATTCCGAATGTTTCGTTTATTTTCGGTTATATATGTATTTATGAGTAGATCATCGTTTAAATTGCTGCATTATGTTGCCTCATTCGCCTGTAATCCAGGTTCGATTACAAATGTGGCCGAATCTCAAAATACGAAACTTCCAATAACCGAGCTTTCCAAATGCATTCTACCGGTAGTTTCGAGCTCAACGTGTTATATACATTACCTATAATCATTTTGAAGCGGAATTTCAACAATAAAAAATTTTCAATTTGTTGCAAAAATCCATGATCCAGGTTCGATTACAAATGTGGCCGAATCTCAAAATACGAAACTTCCAATAACCGAGCTTTCCAAATGCATTCTACCGGTAGTTTCGAGCTCAACGTGTTATATACATTACCTATAATCATTTTGAAGCGGAATTTCAACAATAAAAAATTTTCAATTTTTTGCAAAAATCCATGATGGTTGTTAGCCTTACTTATTTTGAACGGATAAAATTTATTGTCACCGATTCCGAATGTTTCGTTTATTTTCGGTTATATATGTATTTATGAGTAGATCATCGTTTAAATTGCTGCATTATGTTGCCTCATTCGCCTGTAATCCAGGTTCGATTACAAATGTGGCCGAATCTCAAAATACGAAACTTCCAATAACCGAGCTTTCCAAATGCATTCTACCGGTAGTTTCGAGCTCAACGTGTTATATACATTACCTATAATCATTTTGAAGCGGAATTTCAACAATAAAAAATTTTCAATTTTTTGCAAAAATCCATGATGGTTAGCCTTACTTATTTTGAACGGATAAAATTTATTGTCACCGATTCCGAATGTTTCGTTTATTTTCGGTTATATATGTATTTATGAGTAGATCATCGTTTAAATTGCTGCATTATGTTGCCTCATTCGCCTGTAATCCAGGTTCGATTACAAATGTGGCCGAATCTCAAAATACGAAACTTCCAATAACCGAGCTTTCCATATGCATTCTACCGGTAGTTTCGAGCTCAACGTGTTATATACATTACCTATAAACATTTTGAAGCGGAATTTCAACAATAAAAAATTTTCAATTTTTTGCAAAAATTCATGATGGTTGTTAGCCTTACTTATTTTGAACGGATAAAATTTATTGTCACCGATTCCGAATGTTTCGTTTATTTTCGGTTATATATGTATTTATGAGTAGATCATCGTTTAAATTGCTGCATTATGTTGCCTCATTCGCCTGTAATCCAGGTTCGATTACAAATGTGGCCGAATCTCAAAATACGAAACTTCCAATAACCGAGCTTTCCATATGCATTCTACCGGTAGTTTCGAGCTCAACGTGTTATATACATTACCTATAATCATTTTGAAGCGGAATTTCAACAATAAAAAATTTTCAATTTTTTGCAAAAATCCCTGATGGTTAGCCTTACTTATTTTGAACGGATAAAATTTATTGTCACCGATTCCGAATGTTTCGTTTATTTTCGGTTATATATGTATTTATGAGTAGATCATCGTTTAAATTGCTGCATTATGTTGCCTCATTCGCCTGTAATCCAGGTTCGATTACAAATGTGGCCGAATCTCAAAATACGAAACTTCCAATAACCGAGCTTTCCATATGCATTCTACCGGTAGTTTCGAGCTCAACGTGTTATATACATTACCTATAAACATTTTGAAGCGGAATTTCAACAATAAAAAATTTTCAATTTTTTGCAAAAATTCATGATGGTTGTTAGCCTTACTTATTTTGAACGGATAAAATTTATTGTCACCGATTCCGAATGTTTCGTTTATTTTCGGTTATATATGTATTTATGAGTAGATCATCGTTTAAATTGCTGCATTATGTTGCCTCATTCGCCTGTAATCCAGGTTCGATTACAAATGTGGCCGAATCTCAAAATACGAAACTTCCAATAACCGAGCTTTCCAAATGCATTCTACCGGTAGTTTCGAGCTCAACGTGTTATATACATTACCTATAATCATTTTGAAGCGGAATTTCAACAATAAAAAATTTTCAATTAGTTGCAAAAATCCATGATCCAGGTTCGATTACAAATGTGGCCGAATCTCAAAATACGAAACTTCCAATAACCGAGCTTTCCAAATGCATTCTACCGGTAGTTTCGAGCTCAACGTGTTATATACATTACCTATAATCATTTTGAAGCGGAATTTCAACAATAAAAAATTTTCAATTTTTTGCAAAAATCCATGATGGTTGTTAGCCTTACTTATTTTGAACGGATAAAATTTATTGTCACCGATTCCGAATGTTTCGTTTATTTTCGGTTATATATGTATTTATGAGTAGATCATCGTTTAAATTGCTGCATTATGTTGCCTCATTCGCCTGTAATCCAGGTTCGATTACAAATGTGGCCGAATCTCAAAATACGAAACTTCCAATAACCGAGCTTTCCAAATGCATTCTACCGGTAGTTTCGAGCTCAACGTGTTATATACATTACCTATAATCATTTTGAAGCGGAATTTCAACAATAAAAAATTTTCAATTTTTTGCAAAAATCCATGATGGTTAGCCTTACTTATTTTGAACGGATAAAATTTATTGTCACCGATTCCGAATGTTTCGTTTATTTTCGGTTATATATGTATTTATGAGTAGATCATCGTTTAAATTGCTGCATTATGTTGCCTCATTCGCCTGTAATCCAGGTTCGATTACAAATGCGGCCGAATCTCAAAATACGAAACTTCCAATAACCGAGCTTTCCAAATGCATTCTACCGGTAGTTTCGAGCTCAACGTGTTATATACATTACCTATAATCATTTTGAAGCGGAATTTCAACAATAAAAAATTTTCAATTTTTTGCAAAAATCCCTGATGGTTAGCCTTACTTATTTTGAACGGATAAAATTTATTGTCACCGATTCCGAATGTTTCGTTTATTTTCGGTTATATATGTATTTATGAGTAGATCATCGTTTAAATTGCTGCATTATGTTGCCTCATTCGCCTGTAATCCAGGTTCGATTACAAATGTGGCCGAATCTCAAAATACGAAACTTCCAATAACCGAGCTTTCCAAATGCATTCTACCGGTAGTTTCGAGCTCAACGTGTTATATACATTACCTATAATCATTTTGAAGCGGAATTTCAACAATAAAAAATTTTCAATTTTTTGCAAAAATCCATGATGGTTAGCCTTACTTATTTTGAACGGATAAAATTTATTGTCACCGATTCCGAATGTTTCGTTTATTTTCGGTTATATATGTATTTATGAGTAGATCATCGTTTAAATTGCTGCATTATGTTGCCTCATTCGCCTGTAATCCAGGTTCGATTACAAATGCGGCCGAATCTCAAAATACGAAACTTCCAATAACCGAGCTTTCCAAATGCATTCTACCGGTAGTTTCGAGCTCAACGTGTTATATACATTACCTATAATCATTTTGAAGCGGAATTTCAACAATAAAAAATTTTCAATTTTTTGCAAAAATCCATGATGGTTAGCCTTACTTATTTTGAACGGATAAAATTTATTGTCACCGATTCCGAATGTTTCGTTTATTTTCGGTTATATATGTATTTATGAGTAGATCATCGTTTAAATTGCTGCATTATGTTGCCTCATTCGCCTGTAATCCAGGTTCGATTACAAATGTGGCCGAATCTCAAAATACGAAACTTCCAATAACCGAGCTTTCCATATGCATTCTACCGGTAGTTTCGAGCTCAACGTGTTATATACATTACCTATAATCAT
The DNA here is from genome assembly GCA_932526605.1 of Nephrotoma flavescens. Taxonomy (NCBI): domain Eukaryota; kingdom Metazoa; phylum Arthropoda; class Insecta; order Diptera; family Tipulidae; genus Nephrotoma; species Nephrotoma flavescens. Next base: position 56,401,419 of record OW052220.1, on the reverse strand, counting down.
TTTGAAGCGGAATTTCAACAATAAAAAATTTTCAATTTGTTGCAAAAATCCATGATGGTTAGCCTTACTTATTTTGAACGGATAAAATTTATTGTCACCGATTCCGAATGTTTCGTTTATTTTCGGTTATATATGTATTTATGAGTAGATCATCGTTTAAATTGCTGCATTATGTTGCCTCATTCGCCTGTAATCCAGGTTCGATTACAAATGTGGCCGAATCTCAAAATACGAAACTTCCAATAACCGAGCTTTCCATATGCATTCTACCGGTAGTTTCGAGCTCAACGTGTTATATACATTACCTATAATCATTTTGAAGCGGAATTTCAACAATAAAAAATTTTCAATTTTTTGCAAAAATCCATGATGGTTAGCCTTACTTATTTTGAACGGATAAAATTTATTGTCACCGATTCCGAATGTTTCGTTTATTTTCGGTTATATATGTATTTATGAGTAGATCATCGTTTAAATTGCTGCATTATGTTGCCTCATTCGCCTGTAATCCAGGTTCGATTACAAATGTGGCCGAATCTCAAAATACGAAACTTCCAATAACCGAGCTTTCCATATGCATTCTACCGGTAGTTTCGAGCTCAACGTGTTATATACATTACCTAGAATCATTTTGAAGCGGAATTTCAACAATAAAAATTTTTCAATTTTTTGCAAAAATCCATGATGGTTAGCCTTACTTATTTTGAACGGATAAAATTTATTGTCACCGATTCCGAATGTTTCGTTTATTTTCGGTTATATATGTATTTATGAGTAGATCATCGTTTAAATTGCTGCATTATGTTGCCTCATTCGCCTGTAATCCAGGTTCGATTACAAATGTGGCCGAATCTCAAAATACGAAACTTCCAATAACCGAGCTTTCCATATGCATTCTACCGGTAGTTTCGAGCTCAACGTGTTATATACATTACCTATAATCATTTTGAAGCGGAATTTCAACAATAAAAAATTTTCAATTTGTTGCAAAAATCCATGATGGTTAGCCTTACTTATTTTGAACGGATAAAATTTATTGTCACCGATTCCGAATGTTTCGTTTATTTTCGGTTATATATGTATTTATGAGTAGATCATCGTTTAAATTGCTGCATTATGTTGCCTCATTCGCCTGTAATCCAGGTTCGATTACAAATGTGGCCGAATCTCAAAATACGAAACTTCCAATAACCGAGCTTTCCATATGCATTCTACCGGTAGTTTCGAGCTCAACGTGTTATATACATTACCTAGAATCATTTTGAAGCGGAATTTCAACAATAAAAATTTTTCAATTTTTTGCAAAAATCCATGATGGTTAGCCTTACTTATTTTGAACGGATAAAATTTATTGTCACCGATTCCGAATGTTTCGTTTATTTTCGGTTATATATGTATTTATGAGTAGATCATCGTTTAAATTGCTGCATTATGTTGCCTCATTCGCCTGTAATCCAGGTTCGATTACAAATGTGGCCGAATCTCAAAATACGAAACTTCCAATAACCGAGCTTTCCATATGCATTCTACCGGTAGTTTCGAGCTCAACGTGTTATATACATTACCTATAATCATTTTGAAGCGGAATTTTAACAATAAAAAATTTTCAATTTTTTGCAAAAATCCATGATGTTGCCTTACTTATTTTGAACGGATAAAATTTATTGTCACCGATTCCGAATGTTTCGTTTATTTTCGGTTATATATGTATTTATGAGTAGATCATCGTTTAAATTGCTGCATTATGTTGCCTCATTCGCCTGTAATCCAGGTTCGATTACAAATGCGGCCGAATCTCAAAATACGAAACTTCCAATAACCGAGCTTTCCAAATGCATTCTACCGGTAGTTTCGAGCTCAACGTGTTATATACATTACCTAGAATCATTTTGAAGCGGAATTTCAACAATAAAAAATTTTCAATTTGTTGCAAAAATCCATGATGGTTAGCCTTACTTATTTTGAACGGATAAAATTTATTGTCACCGATTCCGAATGTTTCGTTTATTTTCGGTTATATATGTATTTATGAGTAGATCATCGTTTAAATTGCTGCATTATGTTGCCTCATTCGCCTGTAATCCAGGTTCGATTACAAATGTGGCCGAATCTCAAAATACGAAACTTCCAATAACCGAGCTTTCCATATGCATTCTACCGGTAGTTTCGAGCTCAACGTGTTATATACATTACCTAGAATCATTTTGAAGCGGAATTTCAACAATAAAAAATTTTCAATTTTTTGCAAAAATCCATGATGGTTAGCCTTACTTATTTTGAACGGATAAAATTTATTGTCACCGATTCCGAATGTTTCGTTTATTTTCGGTTATATATGTATTTATGAGTAGATCATCGTTTAAATTGCTGCATTATGTTGCCTCATTCGCCTGTAATCCAGGTTCGATTACAAATGCGGCCGAATCTCAAAATACGAAACTTCCAATAACCGAGCTTTCCATATGCATTCTACCGGTAGTTTCGAGCTCAACGTGTTATATACATTACCTATAATCATTTTGAAGCGGAATTTCAACAATAAAAAATTTTCAATTTGTTGCAAAAATCCATGATGGTTAGCCTTACTTATTTTGAACGGATAAAATTTATTGTCACCGATTCCGAATGTTTCGTTTATTTTCGGTTATATATGTATTTATGAGTAGATCATCGTTTAAATTGCTGCATTATGTTGCCTCATTCGCCTGTAATCCAGGTTCGATTACAAATGTGGCCGAATCTCAAAATACGAAACTTCCAATAACCGAGCTTTCCATATGCATTCTACCGGTAGTTTCGAGCTCAACGTGTTATATACATTACCTATAATCATTTTGAAGCGGAATTTTAACAATAAAAAATTTTCAATTTTTTGCAAAAATCCATGATGTTGCCTTACTTATTTTGAACGGATAAAATTTATTGTCACCGATTCCGAATGTTTCGTTTATTTTCGGTTATATATGTATTTATGAGTAGATCATCGTTTAAATTGCTGCATTATGTTGCCTCATTCGCCTGTAATCCAGGTTCGATTACAAATGCGGCCGAATCTCAAAATACGAAACTTCCAATAACCGAGCTTTCCAAATGCATTCTACCGGTAGTTTCGAGCTCAACGTGTTATATACATTACCTATAATCATTTTGAATCGGAATTTCAACAATAAAAAATTTTCAATTTGTTGCAAAAATCCATGATGGTTAGCCTTACTTATTTTGAACGGATAAAATTTATTGTCACCGATTCCGAATGTTTCGTTTATTTTCGGTTATATATGTATTTATGAGTAGATCATCGTTTAAATTGCTGCATTATGTTGCCTCATTCGCCTGTAATCCAGGTTCGATTACAAATGTGGCCGAATCTCAAAATACGAAACTTCCAATAACCGAGCTTTCCATATGCATTCTACCGGTAGTTTCGAGCTCAACGTGTTATATACATTACCTAGAATCATTTTGAAGCGGAATTTCAACAATAAAATTTTTTCAATTTTTTGCAAAAATCCATGATGGTTAGCCTTACTTATTTTGAACGGATAAAATTTATTGTCACCGATTCCGAATGTTTCGTTTATTTTCGGTTATATATGTATTTATGAGTAGATCATCGTTTAAATTGCTGCATTATGTTGCCTCATTCGCCTGTAATCCAGGTTCGATTACAAATGCGGCCGAATCTCAAAATACGAAACTTCCAATAACCGAGCTTTCCATATGCATTCTACCGGTAGTTTCGAGCTCAACGTGTTATATACATTACCTAGAATCATTTTGAAGCGGAATTTCAACAATAAAAAATTTTCAATTTGTTGCAAAAATCCATGATGGTTAGCCTTACTTATTTTGAACGGATAAAATTTATTGTCACCGATTCCGAATGTTTCGTTTATTTTCGGTTATATATGTATTTATGAGTAGATCATCGTTTAAATTGCTGCATTATGTTGCCTCATTCGCCTGTAATCCAGGTTCGATTACAAATGTGGCCGAATCTCAAAATACGAAACTTCCAATAACCGAGCTTTCCATATGCATTCTACCGGTAGTTTCGAGCTCAACGTGTTATATACATTACCTATAATCATTTTGAAGCGGAATTTCAACAATAAAAAATTTTCAATTTGTTGCAAAAATCCATGATGGTTAGCCTTACTTATTTTGAACGGATAAAATTTATTGTCACCGATTCCGAATGTTTCGTTTATTTTCGGTTATATATGTATTTATGAGTAGATCATCGTTTAAATTGCTGCATTATGTTGCCTCATTCGCCTGTAATCCAGGTTCGATTACAAATGTGGCCGAATCTCAAAATACGAAACTTCCAATAACCGAGCTTTCCATATGCATTCTACCGGTAGTTTCGAGCTCAACGTGTTATATACATTACCTAGAATCATTTTGAAGCGGAATTTCAACAATAAAATTTTTTCAATTTGTTGCAAAAATCCATGATGGTTAGCCTTACTTATTTTGAACGGATAAAATTTATTGTCACCGATTCCGAATGTTTCGTTTATTTTCGGTTATATATGTATTTATGAGTAGATCATCGTTTAAATTGCTGCATTATGTTGCCTCATTCGCCTGTAATCCAGGTTCGATTACAAATGTGGCCGAATCTCAAAATACGAAACTTCCAATAACCGAGCTTTCCATATGCATTCTACCGGTAGTTTCGAGCTCAACGTGTTATATACATTACCTAGAATCATTTTGAAGCGGAATTTCAACAATAAAATTTTTTCAATTTTTTGCAAAAATCCATGATGGTTAGCCTTACTTATTTTGAACGGATAAAATTTATTGTCACCCGATTCCGAATGTTTCGTTTATTTTCGGTTATATATGTATTTATGAGTAGATCATCGTTTAAATTGCTGCATTATGTTGCCTCATTCGCCTGTATCCAGGTTCGATTACAAATATGGCCGAATCTCAAAATACGAAACTTCCAATAACCGAGCTTTCCATATGCATTCTACCGGTAGTTTCGAGCTCAACGTGTTATATACATTACCTAGAATCATTTGAAGCGGAATTTCAACAATAAAAAATTTTTCAATTTGTTGCAAAAATCCATGATGGTTAGCCTTACTTATTTTGAACGGATAAAATTTATTGTCACCGATTCCGAATGTTTCGTTTATTTTCGGGTTATATATGTATTTATGAGTAGATCATCGTTTAAATTGCTGCATTATGTTGCCTCATTCGCCTGTATCCAGGTTCGATTACAAATGCGGCCGAATCTCAAAATACGAAACTTCCAATAACCGAGCTTTCCCAAATGCATTCTACCGGTAGTTTTCGAGCTCAACGTGTTATATACATTACCTATAATCATTTTGAAGCGGAATTTCAACAATAAAAAATTTTCAATTTGTTGCAAAAATCCATGATGGTTAGCCTTACTTATTTTGAACGGATAAAAATTTATTGTCACCGATTCCGAATGTTTCGTTTATTTTCGGTTATATATGTATTTATGAGTAGATCATCGTTTAAATTGCTGCATTATGTTGCCTCATTCGCCTGTAATCCAGGTTCGATTACAAATGTGGCCGAATCTCAAAATACGAAACTTCCAATAACCGAGCTTTCCATATGCATTCTACCGGTAGTTTCGAGCTCAACGTGTTATATACATTACCTATAATCATTTTGAAGCGGAATTTCAACAATAAAAAATTTTCAATTTTTTGCAAAAATCCATGATGTTGCCTTACTTATTTTGAACGGATAAAATTTATTGTCACCGATTCCGAATGTTTCGTTTATTTTCGGTTATATATGTATTTATGAGTAGATCATCGTTTAAATTGCTGCATTATGTTGCCTCATTCGCCTGTAATCCAGGTTCGATTACAAATGCGGCCGAATCTCAAAATACGAAACTTCCAATAACCGAGCTTTCCAAATGCATTCTACCGGTAGTTTCGAGCTCAACGTGTTATATACATTACCTATAATCATTTTGAAGCGGAATTTCAACAATAAAAAATTTTCAATTTGTTGCAAAAATCCATGATGGTTAGCCTTACTTATTTTGAACGGATAAAATTTATTGTCACCGATTCCGAATGTTTCGTTTATTTTCGGTTATATATGTATTTATGAGTAGATCATCGTTTAAATTGCTGCATTATGTTGCCTCATTCGCCTGTAATCCAGGTTCGATTACAAATGTGGCCGAATCTCAAAATACGAAACTTCCAATAACCGAGCTTTCCATATGCATTCTACCGGTAGTTTCGAGCTCAACGTGTTATATACATTACCTAGAATCATTTTGAAGCGGAATTTCAACAATAAAAAATTTTCAATTTTTTGCAAAAATCCATGATGGTTAGCCTTACTTATTTTGAACGGATAAAATTTATTGTCACCGATTCCGAATGTTTCGTTTATTTTCGGTTATATATGTATTTATGAGTAGATCATCGTTTAAATTGCTGCATTATGTTGCCTCATTCGCCTGTATCCAGGTTCGATTACAAATATGGCCGAATCTCAAAATACGAAACTTCCAATAACCGAGCTTTCCATATGCATTCTACCGGTAGTTTCGAGCTCAACGTGTTATATACATTACCTAGAATCATTTTGAAGCGGAATTTCAACAATAAAAAATTTTCAATTTTTTGCAAAAATCCATGATGGTTAGCCTTACTTATTTTGAACGGATAAAATTTATTGTCACCGATTCCGAATGTTTCGTTTATTTTCGGTTATATATGTATTTATGAGTAGATCATCGTTTAAATTGCTGCATTATGTTGCCTCATTCGCCTGTAATCCAGGTTCGATTACAAATGTGGCCGAATCTCAAAATACGAAACTTCCAATAACCGAGCTTTCCATATGCATTCTACCGGTAGTTTCGAGCTCAACGTGTTATATACATTACCTATAATCATTTTGAAGCGGAATTTTAACAATAAAAAATTTTCAATTTTTTGCAAAAATCCATGATGTTGCCTTACTTATTTTGAACGGATAAAATTTATTGTCACCGATTCCGAATGTTTCGTTTATTTTCGGTTATATATGTATTTATGAGTAGATCATCGTTTAAATTGCTGCATTATGTTGCCTCATTCGCCTGTAATCCAGGTTCGATTACAAATGCGGCCGAATCTCAAAATACGAAACTTCCAATAACCGAGCTTTCCAAATGCATTCTACCGGTAGTTTCGAGCTCAACGTGTTATATACATTACCTATAATCATTTTGAAGCGGAATTTCAACAATAAAAAATTTTCAATTTGTTGCAAAAATCCATGATGGTTAGCCTTACTTATTTTGAACGGATAAAATTTATTGTCACCGATTCCGAATGTTTCGTTTATTTTCGGTTATATATGTATTTATGAGTAGATCATCGTTTAAATTGCTGCATTATGTTGCCTCATTCGCCTGTAATCCAGGTTCGATTACAAATGCGGCCGAATCTCAAAATACGAAACTTCCAATAACCGAGCTTTCCAAATGCATTCTACCGGTAGTTTCGAGCTCAACGTGTTATATACATTACCTATAATCATTTTGAAGCGGAATTTTAACAATAAAAAATTTCAATTTTTTGCAAAAATCCATGATGTTGCCTTACTTATTTTGAACGGATAAAATTTATTGTCACCGATTCCGAATGTTTCGTTTATTTTCGGTTATATATGTATTTATGAGTAGATCATCGTTTAAATTGCTGCATTATGTTGCCTTCATTCGCCTGTAATCCAGGTTCGATTACAAATGCGGCCGAATCTCAAAATACGAAACTTCCAATAACCGAGCTTTCCAAATGCATTCTACCGGTAGTTTCGAGCTCAACGTGTTATATACATTACCTATAATCATTTTGAAGCGGAATTTCAACAATAAAAAATTTTCAATTTGTTGCAAAAATCCATGATGGTTAGCCTTACTTATTTTGAACGGATAAAATTTATTGTCACCGATTCCGAATGTTTCGTTTATTTTCGGTTATATATGTATTTATGAGTAGATCATCGTTTAAATTGCTGCATTATGTTGCCTCATTCGCCTGTAATCCAGGTTCGATTACAAATGTGGCCGAATCTCAAAATACGAAACTTCCAATAACCGAGCTTTCCATATGCATTCTACCGGTAGTTTCGAGCTCAACGTGTTATATACATTACCTAGAATCATTTTGAAGCGGAATTTCAACAATAAAAAATTTTCAATTTTTTGCAAAAATCCATGATGGTTAGCCTTACTTATTTTGAACGGATAAAATTTATTGTCACCGATTCCGAATGTTTCGTTTATTTTCGGTTATATATGTATTTATGAGTAGATCATCGTTTAAATTGCTGCATTATGTTGCCTCATTCGCCTGTAATCCAGGTTCGATTACAAATGTGGCCGAATCTCAAAATACGAAACTTCCAATAACCGAGCTTTCCATATGCATTCTACCGGTAGTTTCGAGCTCAACGTGTTATATACATTACCTATAATCATTTTGAAGCGGAATTTCAACAATAAAAAATTTTCAATTTGTTGCAAAAATCCATGATGGTTAGCCTTACTTATTTTGAACGGATAAAATTTATTGTCACCGATTCCGAATGTTTCGTTTATTTTCGGTTATATATGTATTTATGAGTAGATCATCGTTTAAATTGCTGCATTATGTTGCCTCATTCGCCTGTAATCCAGGTTCGATTACAAATGTGGCCGAATCTCAAAATACGAAACTTCCAATAACCGAGCTTTCCATATGCATTCTACCGGTAGTTTCGAGCTCAACGTGTTATATACATTACCTATAATCATTTTGAAGCGGAATTTCAACAATAAAAAATTTTCAATTTTTTGCAAAAATCCATGATGCCTTACTTATTTTGAACGGATAAAATTTATTGTCACCGATTCCGAATGTTTCGTTTATTTTCGGTTATATATGTATTTATGAGTAGATCATCGTTTAAATTGCTGCATTATGTTGCCTCATTCGCCTGTAATCCAGGTTCGATTACAAATGTGGCCGAATCTCAAAATACGAAACTTCCAATAACCGAGCTTTCCATATGCATTCTACCGGTAGTTTCGAGCTCAACGTGTTATATACATTACCTAGAATCATTTTGAAGCGGAATTTCAACAATAAAAATTTTTCAATTTTTTGCAAAAATCCATGATGGTTAGCCTTACTTATTTTGAACGGATAAAATTTATTGTCACCGATTCCGAATGTTTCGTTTATTTTCGGTTATATATGTATTTATGAGTAGATCATCGTTTAAATTGCTGCATTATGTTGCCTCATTCGCCTGTAATCCAGGTTCGATTACAAATGCGGCCGAATCTCAAAATACGAAACTTCCAATAACCGAGCTTTCCAAATGCATTCTACCGGTAGTTTCGAGCTCAACGTGTTATATACATTACCTATAATCATTTTGAAGCGGAATTTCAACAATAAAAAATTTTCAATTTGTTGCAAAAATCCATGATGGTTAGCCTTACTTATTTTGAACGGATAAAATTTATTGTCACCGATTCCGAATGTTTCGTTTATTTTCGGTTATATATGTATTTATGAGTAGATCATCGTTTAAATTGCTGCATTATGTTGCCTCATTCGCCTGTAATCCAGGTTCGATTACAAATGTGGCCGAATCTCAAAATACGAAACTTCCAATAACCGAGCTTTCCATATGCATTCTACCGGTAGTTTCGAGCTCAACGTGTTATATACATTACCTAGAATCATTTTGAAGCGGAATTTCAACAATAAAATTTTTTCAATTTTTTGCAAAAATCCATGATGGTTAGCCTTACTTATTTTGAACGGATAAAATTTATTGTCACCGATTCCGAATGTTTCGTTTATTTTCGGTTATATATGTATTTATGAGTAGATCATCGTTTAAATTGCTGCATTATGTTGCCTCATTCGCCTGTATCCAGGTTCGATTACAAATATGGCCGAATCTCAAAATACGAAACTTCCAATAACCGAGCTTTCCATATGCATTCTACTGGTAGTTTCGAGCTCAACGTGTTATATACATTACCTAGAATCATTTTGAAGCGGAATTTCAACAATAAAAAATTTTCAATTTTTTGCAAAAATCCATGATGGTTAGCCTTACTTATTTTGAACGGATAAAATTTATTGTCACCGATTCCGAATGTTTCGTTTATTTTCGGTTATATATGTATTTATGAGTAGATCATCGTTTAAATTGCTGCATTATGTTGCCTCATTCGCCTGTAATCCAGGTTCGATTACAAATGCGGCCGAATCTCAAAATACGAAACTTCCAATAACCGAGCTTTCCAAATGCATTCTACCGGTAGTTTCGAGCTCAACGTGTTATATACATTACCTATAATCATTTTGAAGCGGAATTTCAACAATAAAAAATTTTCAATTTGTTGCAAAAATCCATGATGGTTAGCCTTACTTATTTTGAACGGATAAAATTTATTGTCACCGATTCCGAATGTTTCGTTTATTTTCGGTTATATATGTATTTATGAGTAGATCATCGTTTAAATTGCTGCATTATGTTGCCTCATTCGCCTGTAATCCAGGTTCGATTACAAATGCGGCCGAATCTCAAAATACGAAACTTCCAATAACCGAGCTTTCCAAATGCATTCTACCGGTAGTTTCGAGCTCAACGTGTTATATACATTACCTATAATCATTTTGAAGCGGAATTTCAACAATAAAAAATTTTCAATTTTTTGCAAAAATTCATGATGGTTGTTAGCCTTACTTATTTTGAACGGATAAAATTTATTGTCACCGATTCCGAATGTTTCGTTTATTTTCGGTTATATATGTATTTATGAGTGGATCATCGTTTAAATTGCTGCATTATGTTGCCTCATTCGCCTGTAATCCAGGTTCGATTACAAATGCGGCCGAATCTCAAAATACGAAACTTCCAATAACCGAGCTTTCCAAATGCATTCTACCGGTAGTTTCGAGCTCAACGTGTTATATACATTACCTATAATCATTTTGAAGCGGAATTTCAACAATAAAAAATTTTCAATTTGTTGCAAAAATCCATGATGGTTAGCCTTACTTATTTTGAACGGATAAAATTTATTGTCACCGATTCCGAATGTTTCGTTTATTTTCGGTTATATATGTATTTATGAGTAGATCATCGTTTAAATTGCTGCATTATGTTGCCTCATTCGCCTGTAATCCAGGTTCGATTACAAATGCGGCCGAATCTCAAAATACGAAACTTCCAATAACCGAGCTTTCCAAATGCATTCTACCGGTAGTTTCGAGCTCAACGTGTTATATACATTACCTATAATCATTTTGAAGCGGAATTTCAACAATAAAAAATTTTCAATTTTTTGCAAAAATTCATGATGGTTGTTAGCCTTACTTATTTTGAACGGATAAAATTTATTGTCACCGATTCCGAATGTTTCGTTTATTTTCGGTTATATATGTATTTATGAGTGGATCATCGTTTAAATTGCTGCATTATGTTGCCTCATTCGCCTGTAATCCAGGTTCGATTACAAATGCGGCCGAATCTCAAAATACGAAACTTCCAATAACCGAGCTTTCCAAATGCATTCTACCGGTAGTTTCGAGCTCAACGTGTTATATACATTACCTATAATCATTTTGAAGCGGAATTTCAACAATAAAAAATTTTCAATTTGTTGCAAAAATCCATGATGGTTAGCCTTACTTATTTTGAACGGATAAAATTTATTGTCACCGATTCCGAATGTTTCGTTTATTTTCGGTTATATATGTATTTATGAGTAGATCATCGTTTAAATTGCTGCATTATGTTGCCTCATTCGCCTGTAATCCAGGTTCGATTACAAATGCGGCCGAATCTCAAAATACGAAACTTCCAATAACCGAGCTTTCCAAATGCATTCTACCGGTAGTTTCGAGCTCAACGTGTTATATACATTACCTATAATCATTTTGAAGCGGAATTTCAACAATAAAAAATTTTCAATTTTTTGCAAAAATCCATGATGGTTAGCCTTACTTATTTTGAACGGATAAAATTTATTGTCACCGATTCCGAATGTTTCGTTTATTTTCGGTTATATATGTATTTATGAGTAGATCATCGTTTAAATTGCTGCATTATGTTGCCTCATTCGCCTGTAATCCAGGTTCGATTACAAATGTGGCCGAATCTCAAAATACGAAACTTCCAATAACCGAGCTTTCCATATGCATTCTACCGGTAGTTTCGAGCTCAACGTGTTATATACATTACCTATAATCATTTTGAAGCGGAATTTCAACAATAAAAAATTTTCAATTTTTTGCAAAAATCCATGATGGTTAGCCTTACTTATTTTGAACGGATAAAATTTATTGTCACCGATTCCGAATGTTTCGTTTATTTTCGGTTATATATGTATTTATGAGTAGATCATCGTTTAAATTGCTGCATTATGTTGCCTCATTCGCCTGTAATCCAGGTTCGATTACAAATGCGGCCGAATCTCAAAATACGAAACTTCCAATAACCGAGCTTTCCAAATGCATTCTACCGGTAGTTTCGAGCTCAACGTGTTATATACATTACCTATAATCATTTTGAAGCGGAATTTCAACAATAAAAAATTTTCAATTTGTTGCAAAAATCCATGATGGTTAGCCTTACTTATTTTGAACGGATAAAATTTATTGTCACCGATTCCGAATGTTTCGTTTATTTTCGGTTATATATGTATTTATGAGTAGATCATCGTTTAAATTGCTGCATTATGTTGCCTCATTCGCCTGTAATCCAGGTTCGATTACAAATGTGGCCGAATCTCAAAATACGAAACTTCCAATAACCGAGCTTTCCAAATGCATTCTACCGGTAGTTTCGAGCTCAACGTGTTATATACATTACCTAGAATCATTTTGAAGCGGAATTTCAACAATAAAAAATTTTCAATTTGTTGCAAAAATCCATGATGGTTAGCCTTACTTATTTTGAACGGATAAAATTTATTGTCACCGATTCCGAATGTTTCGTTTATTTTCGGTTATATATGTATTTATGAGTAGATCATCGTTTAAATTGCTGCATTATGTTGCCTCATTCGCCTGTAATCCAGGTTCGATTACAAATGTGGCCGAATCTCAAAATACGAAACTTCCAATAACCGAGCTTTCCAAATGCATTCTACCGGTAGTTTCGAGCTCAACGTGTTATATACATTACCTATAATCATTTTGAAGCGGAATTTCAACAATAAAAAATTTTCAATTTGTTGCAAAAATCCATGATGGTTAGCCTTACTTATTTTGAACGGATAAAATTTATTGTCACCGATTCCGAATGTTTCGTTTATTTTCGGTTATATATGTATTTATGAGTAGATCATCGTTTAAATTGCTGCATTATGTTGCCTCATTCGCCTGTAATCCAGGTTCGATTACAAATGCGGCCGAATCTCAAAATACGAAACTTCCAATAACCGAGCTTTCCAAATGCATTCTACCGGTAGTTTCGAGCTCAACGTGTTATATACATTACCTATAATCATTTTGAAGCGGAATTTCAACAATAAAAAATTTTCAATTTGTTGCAAAAATCCATGATGGTTAGCCTTACTTATTTTGAACGGATAAAATTTATTGTCACCGATTCCGAATGTTTCGTTTATTTTCGGTTATATATGTATTTATGAGTAGATCATCGTTTAAATTGCTGCATTATGTTGCCTCATTCGCCTGTAATCCAGGTTCGATTACAAATGCGGCCGAATCTCAAAATACGAAACTTCCAATAACCGAGCTTTCCAAATGCATTCTACCGGTAGTTTCGAGCTCAACGTGTTATATACATTACCTATAATCATTTTGAAGCGGAATTTCAACAATAAAAAATTTTCAATTTTTTGCAAAAATCCATGATGGTTAGCCTTACTTATTTTGAACGGATAAAATTTATTGTCACCGATTCCGAATGTTTCGTTTATTTTCGGTTATATATGTATTTATGAGTAGATCATCGTTTAAATTGCTGCATTATGTTGCCTCATTCGCCTGTAATCCAGGTTCGATTACAAATGCGGCCGAATCTCAAAATACGAAACTTCCAATAACCGAGCTTTCCAAATGCATTCTACCGGTAGTTTCGAGCTCAACGTGTTATATACATTACCTATAATCATTTTGAAGCGGAATTTCAACAATAAAAAATTTTCAATTTGTTGCAAAAATCCATGATGGTTAGCCTTACTTATTTTGAACGGATAAAATTTATTGTCACCGATTCCGAATGTTTCGTTTATTTTCGGTTATATATGTATTTATGAGTAGATCATCGTTTAAATTGCTGCATTATGTTGCCTCATTCGCCTGTATCCAGGTTCGATTACAAATGTGGCCGAATCTCAAAATACGAAACTTCCAATAACCGAGCTTTCCATATGCATTCTACCGGTAGTTTCGAGCTCAACGTGTTATATACATTACCTAGAATCATTTTGAAGCGGAATTTCAACAATAAAAAATTTTCAATTTTTTGCAAAAATCCATGATGGTTAGCCTTACTTATTTTGAACGGATAAAATTTATTGTCACCGATTCCGAATGTTTCGTTTATTTTCGGTTATATATGTATTTATGAGTAGATCATCGTTTAAATTGCTGCATTATGTTGCCTCATTCGCCTGTAATCCAGGTTCGATTACAAATGCGGCCGAATCTCAAAATACGAAACTTCCAATAACCGAGCTTTCCAAATGCATTCTACCGGTAGTTTCGAGCTCAACGTGTTATATACATTACCTATAATCATTTTGAAGCGGAATTTCAACAATAAAAAATTTTCAATTTGTTGCAAAAATCCATGATGGTTAGCCTTACTTATTTTGAACGGATAAAATTTATTGTCACCGATTCCGAATGTTTCGTTTATTTTCGGTTATATATGTATTTATGAGTAGATCATCGTTTAAATTGCTGCATTATGTTGCCTCATTCGCCTGTAATCCAGGTTCGATTACAAATGCGGCCGAATCTCAAAATACGAAACTTCCAATAACCGAGCTTTCCAAATGCATTCTACCGGTAGTTTCGAGCTCAACGTGTTATATACATTACCTATAATCATTTTGAAGCGGAATTTCAACAATAAAAAATTTTCAATTTGTTGCAAAAATCCATGATGGTTAGCCTTACTTATTTTGAACGGATAAAATTTATTGTCACCGATTCCGAATGTTTCGTTTATTTTCGGTTATATATGTATTTATGAGTAGATCATCGTTTAAATTGCTGCATTATGTTGCCTCATTCGCCTGTAATCCAGGTTCGATTACAAATGCGGCCGAATCTCAAAATACGAAACTTCCAATAACCGAGCTTTCCAAATGCATTCTACCGGTAGTTTCGAGCTCAACGTGTTATATACATTACCTATAATCATTTTGAAGCGGAATTTCAACAATAAAAAATTTTCAATTTGTTGCAAAAATCCATGATGGTTAGCCTTACTTATTTTGAACGGATAAAATTTATTGTCACCGATTCCGAATGTTTCGTTTATTTTCGGTTATATATGTATTTATGAGTAGATCATCGTTTAAATTGCTGCATTATGTTGCCTCATTCGCCTGTAATCCAGGTTCGATTACAAATGCGGCCGAATCTCAAAATACGAAACTTCCAATAACCGAGCTTTCCAAATGCATTCTACCGGTAGTTTCGAGCTCAACGTGTTATATACATTACCTATAATCATTTTGAAGCGGAATTTCAACAATAAAAAATTTTCAATTTGTTGCAAAAATCCATGATGGTTAGCCTTACTTATTTTGAACGGATAAAATTTATTGTCACCGATTCCGAATGTTTCGTTTATTTTCGGTTATATATGTATTTATGAGTAGATCATCGTTTAAATTGCTGCATTATGTTGCCTCATTCGCCTGTATCCAGGTTCGATTACAAATGTGGCCGAATCTCAAAATACGAAACTTCCAATAACCGAGCTTTCCATATGCATTCTACCGGTAGTTTCGAGCTCAACGTGTTATATACATTACCTATAATCATTTTGAAGCGGAATTTCAACAATAAAAAATTTTCAATTTGTTGCAAAAATCCATGATGGTTAGCCTTACTTATTTTGAACGGATAAAATTTATTGTCACCGATTCCGAATGTTTCGTTTATTTTCGGTTATATATGTATTTATGAGTAGATCATCGTTTAAATTGCTGCATTATGTTGCCTCATTCGCCTGTATCCAGGTTCGATTACAAATGTGGCCGAATCTCAAAATACGAAACTTCCAATAACCGAGCTTTCCATATGCATTCTACCGGTAGTTTCGAGCTCAACGTGTTATATACATTACCTATAATCATTTTGAAGCGGAATTTCAACAATAAAAAATTTTCAATTTGTTGCAAAAATCCATGATGGTTAGCCTTACTTATTTTGAACGGATAAAATTTATTGTCACCGATTCCGAATGTTTCGTTTATTTTCGGTTATATATGTATTTATGAGTAGATCATCGTTTAAATTGCTGCATTATGTTGCCTCATTCGCCTGTAATCCAGGTTCGATTACAAATGCGGCCGAATCTCAAAATACGAAACTTCCAATAACCGAGCTTTCCAAATGCATTCTACCGGTAGTTTCGAGCTCAACGTGTTATATACATTACCTATAATCATTTTGAAGCGGAATTTCAACAATAAAAAATTTTCAATTTTTTGCAAAAATCCATGATGGTTAGCCTTACTTATTTTGAACGGATAAAATTTATTGTCACCGATTCCGAATGTTTCGTTTATTTTCGGTTATATATGTATTTATGAGTAGATCATCGTTTAAATTGCTGCATTATGTTGCCTCATTCGCCTGTAATCCAGGTTCGATTACAAATGCGGCCGAATCTCAAAATACGAAACTTCCAATAACCGAGCTTTCCAAATGCATTCTACCGGTAGTTTCGAGCTCAACGTGTTATATACATTACCTATAATCATTTTGAAGCGGAATTTCAACAATAAAAAATTTTCAATTTGTTGCAAAAATCCATGATGGTTAGCCTTACTTATTTTGAACGGATAAAATTTATTGTCACCGATTCCGAATGTTTCGTTTATTTTCGGTTATATATGTATTTATGAGTAGATCATCGTTTAAATTGCTGCATTATGTTGCCTCATTCGCCTGTAATCCAGGTTCGATTACAAATGCGGCCGAATCTCAAAATACGAAACTTCCAATAACCGAGCTTTCCAAATGCATTCTACCGGTAGTTTCGAGCTCAACGTGTTATATACATTACCTATAATCATTTTGAAGCGGAATTTCAACAATAAAAAATTTTCAATTTGTTGCAAAAATCCATGATGGTTAGCCTTACTTATTTTGAACGGATAAAATTTATTGTCACCGATTCCGAATGTTTCGTTTATTTTCGGTTATATATGTATTTATGAGTAGATCATCGTTTAAATTGCTGCATTATGTTGCCTCATTCGCCTGTAATCCAGGTTCGATTACAAATGCGGCCGAATCTCAAAATACGAAACTTCCAATAACCGAGCTTTCCAAATGCATTCTACCGGTAGTTTCGAGCTCAACGTGTTATATACATTACCTATAATCATTTTGAAGCGGAATTTCAACAATAAAAAATTTTCAATTTGTTGCAAAAATCCATGATGGTTAGCCTTACTTATTTTGAACGGATAAAATTTATTGTCACCGATTCCGAATGTTTCGTTTATTTTCGGTTATATATGTATTTATGAGTAGATCATCGTTTAAATTGCTGCATTATGTTGCCTCATTCGCCTGTAATCCAGGTTCGATTACAAATGCGGCCGAATCTCAAAATACGAAACTTCCAATAACCGAGCTTTCCAAATGCATTCTACCGGTAGTTTCGAGCTCAACGTGTTATATACATTACCTATAATCATTTTGAAGCGGAATTTCAACAATAAAAAATTTTCAATTTGTTGCAAAAATCCATGATGGTTAGCCTTACTTATTTTGAACGGATAAAATTTATTGTCACCGATTCCGAATGTTTCGTTTATTTTCGGTTATATATGTATTTATGAGTAGATCATCGTTTAAATTGCTGCATTATGTTGCCTCATTCGCCTGTAATCCAGGTTCGATTACAAATGCGGCCGAATCTCAAAATACGAAACTTCCAATAACCGAGCTTTCCAAATGCATTCTACCGGTAGTTTCGAGCTCAACGTGTTATATACATTACCTATAATCATTTTGAAGCGGAATTTCAACAATAAAAAATTTTCAATTTGTTGCAAAAATCCATGATGGTTAGCCTTACTTATTTTGAACGGATAAAATTTATTGTCACCGATTCCGAATGTTTCGTTTATTTTCGGTTATATATGTATTTATGAGTAGATCATCGTTTAAATTGCTGCATTATGTTGCCTCATTCGCCTGTAATCCAGGTTCGATTACAAATGCGGCCGAATCTCAAAATACGAAACTTCCAATAACCGAGCTTTCCAAATGCATTCTACCGGTAGTTTCGAGCTCAACGTGTTATATACATTACCTATAATCATTTTGAAGCGGAATTTCAACAATAAAAAATTTTCAATTTGTTGCAAAAATCCATGATGGTTAGCCTTACTTATTTTGAACGGATAAAATTTATTGTCACCGATTCCGAATGTTTCGTTTATTTTCGGTTATATATGTATTTATGAGTAGATCATCGTTTAAATTGCTGCATTATGTTGCCTCATTCGCCTGTAATCCAGGTTCGATTACAAATGCGGCCGAATCTCAAAATACGAAACTTCCAATAACCGAGCTTTCCAAATGCATTCTACCGGTAGTTTCGAGCTCAACGTGTTATATACATTACCTATAATCATTTTGAAGCGGAATTTCAACAATAAAAAATTTTCAATTTGTTGCAAAAATCCATGATGGTTAGCCTTACTTATTTTGAACGGATAAAATTTATTGTCACCGATTCCGAATGTTTCGTTTATTTTCGGTTATATATGTATTTATGAGTAGATCATCGTTTAAATTGCTGCATTATGTTGCCTCATTCGCCTGTAATCCAGGTTCGATTACAAATGCGGCCGAATCTCAAAATACGAAACTTCCAATAACCGAGCTTTCCAAATGCATTCTACCGGTAGTTTCGAGCTCAACGTGTTATATACATTACCTATAATCATTTTGAAGCGGAATTTCAACAATAAAAAATTTTCAATTTTTTGCAAAAATCCATGATGAGCCTTACTTATTTTGAACGGATAAAATTTATTGTCACCGATTCCGAATGTTTCGTTTATTTTCGGTTATATATGTATTTATGAGTAGATCATCGTTTAAATTGCTGCATTATGTTGCCTCATTCGCCTGTAATCCAGGTTCGATTACAAATGCGGCCGAATCTCAAAATACGAAACTTCCAATAACCGAGCTTTCCAAATGCATTCTACCGGTAGTTTCGAGCTCAACGTGTTATATACATTACCTAGAATCATTTTGAAGCGGAATTTCAACAATAAAAAATTTTCAATTTGTTGCAAAAATCCATGATGGTTAGCCTTACTTATTTTGAACGGATAAAATTTATTGTCACCGATTCCGAATGTTTCGTTTATTTTCGGTTATATATGTATTTATGAGTAGATCATCGTTTAAATTGCTGCATTATGTTGCCTCATTCGCCTGTAATCCAGGTTCGATTACAAATGCGGCCGAATCTCAAAATACGAAACTTCCAATAACCGAGCTTTCCAAATGCATTCTACCGGTAGTTTCGAGCTCAACGTGTTATATACATTACCTATAATCATTTTGAAGCGGAATTTCAACAATAAAAAATTTTCAATTTTTTGCAAAAATCCATGATGGTTAGCCTTACTTATTTTGAACGGATAAAATTTATTGTCACCGATTCCGAATGTTTCGTTTATTTTCGGTTATATATGTATTTATGAGTAGATCATCGTTTAAATTGCTGCATTATGTTGCCTCATTCGCCTGTAATCCAGGTTCGATTACAAATGCGGCCGAATCTCAAAATACGAAACTTCCAATAACCGAGCTTTCCAAATGCATTCTACCGGTAGTTTCGAGCTCAACGTGTTATATACATTACCTATAATCATTTTGAAGCGGAATTTCAACAATAAAAAATTTTCAATTTGTTGCAAAAATCCATGATGGTTAGCCTTACTTATTTTGAACGGATAAAATTTATTGTCACCGATTCCGAATGTTTCGTTTATTTTCGGTTATATATGTATTTATGAGTAGATCATCGTTTAAATTGCTGCATTATGTTGCCTCATTCGCCTGTAATCCAGGTTCGATTACAAATGCGGCCGAATCTCAAAATACGAAACTTCCAATAACCGAGCTTTCCAAATGCATTCTACCGGTAGTTTCGAGCTCAACGTGTTATATACATTACCTATAATCATTTTGAAGCGGAATTTCAACAATAAAAAATTTTCAATTTTTTGCAAAAATCCATGATGGTTAGCCTTACTTATTTTGAACGGATAAAATTTATTGTCACCGATTCCGAATGTTTCGTTTATTTTCGGTTATATATGTATTTATGAGTAGATCATCGTTTAAATTGCTGCATTATGTTGCCTCATTCGCCTGTAATCCAGGTTCGATTACAAATGCGGCCGAATCTCAAAATACGAAACTTCCAATAACCGAGCTTTCCAAATGCATTCTACCGGTAGTTTCGAGCTCAACGTGTTATATACATTACCTATAATCATTTTGAAGCGGAATTTCAACAATAAAAAATTTTCAATTTGTTGCAAAAATCCATGATGGTTAGCCTTACTTATTTTGAACGGATAAAATTTATTGTCACCGATTCCGAATGTTTCGTTTATTTTCGGTTATATATGTATTTATGAGTAGATCATCGTTTAAATTGCTACATTATGTTGCCTCATTCGCCTGTAATCCAGGTTCGATTACAAATGCGGCCGAATCTCAAAATACGAAACTTCCAATAACCGAGCTTTCCAAATGCATTCTACCGGTAGTTTCGAGCTCAACGTGTTATATACATTACCTATAATCATTTTGAAGCGGAATTTCAACAATAAAAAATTTTCAATTTTTTGCAAAAATCCATGATGGTTAGCCTTACTTATTTTGAACGGATAAAATTTATTGTCACCGATTCCGAATGTTTCGTTTATTTTCGGTTATATATGTATTTATGAGTAGATCATCGTTTAAATTGCTGCATTATGTTGCCTCATTCGCCTGTAATCCAGGTTCGATTACAAATGCGGCCGAATCTCAAAATACGAAACTTCCAATAACCGAGCTTTCCAAATGCATTCTACCGGTAGTTTCGAGCTCAACGTGTTATATACATTACCTATAATCATTTTGAAGCGGAATTTCAACAATAAAAAATTTTCAATTTGTTGCAAAAATCCATGATGGTTAGCCTTACTTATTTTGAACGGATAAAATTTATTGTCACCGATTCCGAATGTTTCGTTTATTTTCAGTTATATATGTATTTATGAGTAGATCATCGTTTAAATTGCTGCATTATGTTGCCTCATTCGCCTGTAATCCAGGTTCGATTACAAATGCGGCCGAATCTCAAAATACGAAACTTCCAATAACCGAGCTTTCCAAATGCATTCTACCGGTAGTTTCGAGCTCAACGTGTTATATACATTACCTATAATCATTTTGAAGCGGAATTTCAACAATAAAAAATTTTCAATTTTTTGCAAAAATCCATGATGAGCCTTACTTATTTTGAACGGATAAAATTTATTGTCACCGATTCCGAATGTTTCGTTTATTTTCGGTTATATATGTATTTATGAGTAGATCATCGTTTAAATTGCTGCATTATGTTGCCTCATTCGCCTGTAATCCAGGTTCGATTACAAATGCGGCCGAATCTCAAAATACGAAACTTCCAATAACCGAGCTTTCCAAATGCATTCTACCGGTAGTTTCGAGCTCAACGTGTTATATACATTACCTATAATCATTTTGAAGCGGAATTTCAACAATAAAAAATTTTCAATTTGTTGCAAAAATCCATGATGGTTAGCCTTACTTATTTTGAACGGATAAAATTTATTGTCACCGATTCCGAATGTTTCGTTTATTTTCGGTTATATATGTATTTATGAGTAGATCATCGTTTAAATTGCTGCATTATGTTGCCTCATTCGCCTGTAATCCAGGTTCGATTACAAATGCGGCCGAATCTCAAAATACGAAACTTCCAATAACCGAGCTTTCCAAATGCATTCTACCGGTAGTTTCGAGCTCAACGTGTTATATACATTACCTATAATCATTTTGAAGCGGAATTTCAACAATAAAAAATTTTCAATTTTTTGCAAAAATCCATGATGGTTAGCCTTACTTATTTTGAACGGATAAAATTTATTGTCACCGATTCCGAATGTTTCGTTTATTTTCGGTTATATATGTATTTATGAGTAGATCATCGTTTAAATTGCTGCATTATGTTGCCTCATTCGCCTGTAATCCAGGTTCGATTACAAATGCGGCCGAATCTCAAAATACGAAACTTCCAATAACCGAGCTTTCCAAATGCATTCTACCGGTAGTTTCGAGCTCAACGTGTTATATACATTACCTATAATCATTTTGAAGCGGAATTTCAACAATAAAAAATTTTCAATTTGTTGCAAAAATCCATGATGGTTAGCCTTACTTATTTTGAACGGATAAAATTTATTGTCACCGATTCCGAATGTTTCGTTTATTTTCGGTTATATATGTATTTATGAGTAGATCATCGTTTAAATTGCTACATTATGTTGCCTCATTCGCCTGTAATCCAGGTTCGATTACAAATGCGGCCGAATCTCAAAATACGAAACTTCCAATAACCGAGCTTTCCAAATGCATTCTACCGGTAGTTTCGAGCTCAACGTGTTATATACATTACCTATAATCATTTTGAAGCGGAATTTCAACAATAAAAAATTTTCAATTTTTTGCAAAAATCCATGATGGTTAGCCTTACTTATTTTGAACGGATAAAATTTATTGTCACCGATTCCGAATGTTTCGTTTATTTTCGGTTATATATGTATTTATGAGTAGATCATCGTTTAAATTGCTGCATTATGTTGCCTCATTCGCCTGTAATCCAGGTTCGATTACAAATGTGGCCGAATCTCAAAATACGAAACTTCCAATAACCGAGCTTTCCATATGCATTCTACCGGTAGTTTCGAGCTCAACGTGTTATATACATTACCTAGAATCATTTTGAAGCGGAATTTCAACAATAAAATTTTTTCGATTTTTTGCAAAAATCCATGATGGTTAGCCTTACTTATTTTGAACGGATAAAATTTATTGTCACCGATTCCGAATGTTTCGTTTATTTTCGGTTATATATGTATTTATGAGTAGATCATCGTTTAAATTGCTGCATTATGTTGCCTCATTCGCCTGTAATCCAGGTTCGATTACAAATGCGGCCGAATCTCAAAATACGAAACTTCCAATAACCGAGCTTTCCAAATGCATTCTACCGGTAGTTTCGAGCTCAACGTGTTATATACATTACGTATAATCATTTTGAAGCGGAATTTCAACAATAAAAAATTTTCAATTTTTTGCAAAAATCCATGATGGTTAGCCTTACTTATTTTGAACGGATAAAATTTATTGTCACCGATTCCGAATGTTTCGTTTATTTTCGGTTATATATGTATTTATGAGTAGATCATCGTTTAAATTGCTGCATTATGTTGCCTCATTCGCCTGTAATCCAGGTTCGATTACAAATGCGGCCGAATCTCAAAATACGAAACTTCCAATAACCGAGCTTTCCAAATGCATTCTACCGGTAGTTTCGAGCTCAACGTGTTATATACATTACCTATAATCATTTTGAAGCGGAATTTCAACAATAAAAAATTTTCAATTTTTTGCAAAAATCCATGATGGTTAGCCTTACTTATTTTGAACGGATAAAATTTATTGTCACCGATTCCGAATGTTTCGTTTATTTTCGGTTATATATGTATTTATGAGTAGATCATCGTTTAAATTGCTGCATTATGTTGCCTCATTCGCCTGTAATCCAGGTTCGATTACAAATGCGGCCGAATCTCAAAATACGAAACTTCCAATAACCGAGCTTTCCAAATGCATTCTACCGGTAGTTTCGAGCTCAACGTGTTATATACATTACCTATAATCATTTTGAAGCGGAATTTCAACAATAAAAAATTTTCAATTTTTTGCAAAAATCCATGATGGTTAGCCTTACTTATTTTGAACGGATAAAATTTATTGTCACCGATTCCGAATGTTTCGTTTATTTTCGGTTATATATGTATTTATGAGTTCGATTACAAATGCGGCCGAATCTCAAAATACGAAACTTCCAATAACCGAGCTTTCCAAATGCATTCTACCGGTAGTTTCGAGCTCAACGTGTTATATACATTACCTATAATCATTTTGAAGCGGAATTTCAACAATAAAAAATTTTCAATTTTTTGCAAAAATCCATGATGGTTAGCCTTACTTATTTTGAACGGATAAAATTTATTGTCACCGATTCCGAATGTTTCGTTTATTTTCGGTTATATATGTATTTATGAGTAGATCATCGTTTAAATTGCTGCATTATGTTGCCTCATTCGCCTGTAATCCAGATTCGATTACAAATGCGGCCGAATCTCAAAATACGAAACTTCCAATAACCGAGCTTTCCAAATGCATTCTACCGGTAGTTTCGAGCTCAACGTGTTATATACATTACCTATAATCATTTTGAAGCGGAATTTCAACAATAAAAAATTTTCAATTTTTTGCAAAAATCCATGATGGTTAGCCTTACTTATTTTGAACGGATAAAATTTATTGTCACCGATTGCGAATGTTTCGTTTATTTTCGGTTATATATGTATTTATGAGTAGATCATCGTTTAAATTGCTGCATTATGTTGCCTCATTCGCCTGTAATCCAGGTTCGATTACAAATGTGGCCGAATCTCAAAATACGAAACTTCCAATAACCGAGCTTTCCATATGCATTCTACCGGTAGTTTCGAGCTCAACGTGTTATATACATTACCTAGAATCATTTTGAAGCGGAATTTCAACAATAAAATTTTTTCAATTTTTTGCAAAAATCCATGATGGTTAGCCTTACTTATTTTGAACGGATAAAATTTATTGTCACCGATTCCGAATGTTTCGTTTATTTTCGGTTATATATGTATTTATGAGTAGATCATCGTTTAAATTGCTGCATTATGTTGCCTCATTCGCCTGTATCCAGGTTCGATTACAAATGTGGCCGAATCTCAAAATACGAAACTTCCAATAACCGAGCTTTCCATATGCATTCTACCGGTAGTTTCGAGCTCAACGTGTTATATACATTACCTAGAATCATTTTGAAGCGGAATTTCAACAATAAAAAATTTTCAATTTTTTGCAAAAATCCATGATGGTTAGCCTTACTTATTTTGAACGGATAAAATTTATTGTCACCGATTCCGAATGTTTCGTTTATTTTCGGTTATATATGTATTTATGAGTAGATCATCGTTTAAATTGCTGCATTATGTTGCCTCATTCGCCTGTAATCCAGGTTCGATTACAAATGCGGCCGAATCTCAAAATACGAAACTTCCAATAACCGAGCTTTCCAAATGCATTCTACCGGTAGTTTCGAGCTCAACGTGTTATATACATTACCTATAATCATTTTGAAGCGGAATTTCAACAATAAAAAATTTTCAATTTGTTGCAAAAATCCATGATGGTTAGCCTTACTTATTTTGAACGGATAAAATTTATTGTCACCGATTCCGAATGTTTCGTTTATTTTCGGTTATATATGTATTTATGAGTAGATCATCGTTTAAATTGCTGCATTATGTTGCCTCATTCGCCTGTAATCCAGGTTCGATTACAAATGCGGCCGAATCTCAAAATACGAAACTTCCAATAACCGAGCTTTCCAAATGCATTCTACCGGTAGTTTCGAGCTCAACGTGTTATATACATTACCTATAATCATTTTGAAGCGGAATTTCAACAATAAAAAATTTTCAATTTTTTGCAAAAATCCATGATGGTTAGCCTTACTTATTTTGAACGGATAAAATTTATTGTCACCGATTCCGAATGTTTCGTTTATTTTCGGTTATATATGTATTTATGAGTAGATCATCGTTTAAATTGCTGCATTATGTTGCCTCATTCGCCTGTAATCCAGGTTCGATTACAAATGTGGCCGAATCTCAAAATACGAAACTTCCAATAACCGAGCTTTCCATATGCATTCTACCGGTAGTTTCGAGCTCAACGTGTTATATACATTACCTATAATCATTTTGAAGCGGAATTTCAACAATAAAAAATTTTCAATTTTTTGCAAAAATCCATGATGGTTAGCCTTACTTATTTTGAACGGATAAAATTTATTGTCACCGATTCCGAATGTTTCGTTTATTTTCGGTTATATATGTATTTATGAGTAGATCATCGTTTAAATTGCTGCATTATGTTGCCTCATTCGCCTGTAATCCAGGTTCGATTACAAATGTGGCCGAATCTCAAAATACGAAACTTCCAATAACCGAGCTTTCCAAATGCATTCTACCGGTAGTTTCGAGCTCAACGTGTTATATACATTACCTATAATCATTTTGAAGCGGAATTTCAACAATAAAAAATTTTCAATTTGTTGCAAAAATCCATGATGGTTAGCCTTACTTATTTTGAACGGATAAAATTTATTGTCACCGATTCCGAATGTTTCGTTTATTTTCGGTTATATATGTATTTATGAGTAGATCATCGTTTAAATTGCTGCATTATGTTGCCTCATTCGCCTGTAATCCAGGTTCGATTACAAATGCGGCCGAATCTCAAAATACGAAACTTCCAATAACCGAGCTTTCCAAATGCATTCTACCGGTAGTTTCGAGCTCAACGTGTTATATACATTACCTATAATCATTTTGAAGCGGAATTTCAACAATAAAAAATTTTCAATTTTTTGCAAAAATCCATGATGGTTAGCCTTACTTATTTTGAACGGATAAAATTTATTGTCACCGATTCCGAATGTTTCGTTTATTTTCGGTTATATATGTATTTATGAGTAGATCATCGTTTAAATTGCTGCATTATGTTGCCTCATTCGCCTGTAATCCAGGTTCGATTACAAATGCGGCCGAATCTCAAAATACGAAACTTCCAATAACCGAGCTTTCCAAATGCATTCTACCGGTAGTTTCGAGCTCAACGTGTTATATACATTACCTATAATCATTTTGAAGCGGAATTTCAACAATAAAAAATTTTCAATTTGTTGCAAAAATCCATGATGGTTAGCCTTACTTATTTTGAACGGATAAAATTTATTGTCACCGATTCCGAATGTTTCGTTTATTTTCGGTTATATATGTATTTATGAGTAGATCATCGTTTAAATTGCTACATTATGTTGCCTCATTCGCCTGTAATCCAGGTTCGATTACAAATGCGGCCGAATCTCAAAATACGAAACTTCCAATAACCGAGCTTTCCAAATGCATTCTACCGGTAGTTTCGAGCTCAACGTGTTATATACATTACCTATAATCATTTTGAAGCGGAATTTCAACAATAAAAAATTTTCAATTTTTTGCAAAAATCCATGATGGTTAGCCTTACTTATTTTGAACGGATAAAATTTATTGTCACCGATTCCGAATGTTTCGTTTATTTTCGGTTATATATGTATTTATGAGTAGATCATCGTTTAAATTGCTGCATTATGTTGCCTCATTCGCCTGTAATCCAGGTTCGATTACAAATGCGGCCGAATCTCAAAATACGAAACTTCCAATAACCGAGCTTTCCAAATGCATTCTACCGGTAGTTTCGAGCTCAACGTGTTATATACATTACCTATAATCATTTTGAAGCGGAATTTCAACAATAAAAAATTTTCAATTTGTTGCAAAAATCCATGATGGTTAGCCTTACTTATTTTGAACGGATAAAATTTATTGTCACCGATTCCGAATGTTTCGTTTATTTTCAGTTATATATGTATTTATGAGTAGATCATCGTTTAAATTGCTGCATTATGTTGCCTCATTCGCCTGTAATCCAGGTTCGATTACAAATGCGGCCGAATCTCAAAATACGAAACTTCCAATAACCGAGCTTTCCAAATGCATTCTACCGGTAGTTTCGAGCTCAACGTGTTATATACATTACCTATAATCATTTTGAAGCGGAATTTCAACAATAAAAAATTTTCAATTTTTTGCAAAAATCCATGATGAGGTTACTTATTTTGAACGGATAAAATTTATTGTCACCGATTCCGAATGTTTCGTTTATTTTCGGTTATATATGTATTTATGAGTAGATCATCGTTTAAATTGCTGCATTATGTTGCCTCATTCGCCTGTAATCCAGGTTCGATTACAAATGCGGCCGAATCTCAAAATACGAAACTTCCAATAACCGAGCTTTCCAAATGCATTCTACCGGTAGTTTCGAGCTCAACGTGTTATATACATTACCTATAATCATTTTGAAGCGGAATTTCAACAATAAAAAATTTTCAATTTGTTGCAAAAATCCATGATGGTTAGCCTTACTTATTTTGAACGGATAAAATTTATTGTCACCGATTCCGAATGTTTCGTTTATTTTCGGTTATATATGTATTTATGAGTAGATCATCGTTTAAATTGCTGCATTATGTTGCCTCATTCGCCTGTAATCCAGGTTCGATTACAAATGCGGCCGAATCTCAAAATACGAAACTTCCAATAACCGAGCTTTCCAAATGCATTCTACCGGTAGTTTCGAGCTCAACGTGTTATATACATTACCTATAATCATTTTGAAGCGGAATTTCAACAATAAAAAATTTTCAATTTTTTGCAAAAATCCATGATGGTTAGCCTTACTTATTTTGAACGGATAAAATTTATTGTCACCGATTCCGAATGTTTCGTTTATTTTCGGTTATATATGTATTTATGAGTAGATCATCGTTTAAATTGCTGCATTATGTTGCCTCATTCGCCTGTAATCCAGGTTCGATTACAAATGCGGCCGAATCTCAAAATACGAAACTTCCAATAACCGAGCTTTCCAAATGCATTCTACCGGTAGTTTCGAGCTCAACGTGTTATATACATTACCTATAATCATTTTGAAGCGGAATTTCAACAATAAAAAATTTTCAATTTGTTGCAAAAATCCATGATGGTTAGCCTTACTTATTTTGAACGGATAAAATTTATTGTCACCGATTCCGAATGTTTCGTTTATTTTCGGTTATATATGTATTTATGAGTAGATCATCGTTTAAATTGCTACATTATGTTGCCTCATTCGCCTGTAATCCAGGTTCGATTACAAATGCGGCCGAATCTCAAAATACGAAACTTCCAATAACCGAGCTTTCCAAATGCATTCTACCGGTAGTTTCGAGCTCAACGTGTTATATACATTACCTATAATCATTTTGAAGCGGAATTTCAACAATAAAAAATTTTCAATTTTTTGCAAAAATCCATGATGGTTAGCCTTACTTATTTTGAACGGATAAAATTTATTGTCACCGATTCCGAATGTTTCGTTTATTTTCGGTTATATATGTATTTATGAGTAGATCATCGTTTAAATTGCTGCATTATGTTGCCTCATTCGCCTGTAATCCAGGTTCGATTACAAATGTGGCCGAATCTCAAAATACGAAACTTCCAATAACCGAGCTTTCCATATGCATTCTACCGGTAGTTTCGAGCTCAACGTGTTATATACATTACCTAGAATCATTTTGAAGCGGAATTTCAACAATAAAATTTTTTCGATTTTTTGCAAAAATCCATGATGGTTAGCCTTACTTATTTTGAACGGATAAAATTTATTGTCACCGATTCCGAATGTTTCGTTTATTTTCGGTTATATATGTATTTATGAGTAGATCATCGTTTAAATTGCTGCATTATGTTGCCTCATTCGCCTGTAATCCAGGTTCGATTACAAATGCGGCCGAATCTCAAAATACGAAACTTCCAATAACCGAGCTTTCCAAATGCATTCTACCGGTAGTTTCGAGCTCAACGTGTTATATACATTACGTATAATCATTTTGAAGCGGAATTTCAACAATAAAAAATTTTCAATTTTTTGCAAAAATCCATGATGGTTAGCCTTACTTATTTTGAACGGATAAAATTTATTGTCACCGATTCCGAATGTTTCGTTTATTTTCGGTTATATATGTATTTATGAGTAGATCATCGTTTAAATTGCTGCATTATGTTGCCTCATTCGCCTGTAATCCAGGTTCGATTACAAATGCGGCCGAATCTCAAAATACGAAACTTCCAATAACCGAGCTTTCCAAATGCATTCTACCGGTAGTTTCGAGCTCAACGTGTTATATACATTACCTATAATCATTTTGAAGCGGAATTTCAACAATAAAAAATTTTCAATTTTTTGCAAAAATCCATGATGGTTAGCCTTACTTATTTTGAACGGATAAAATTTATTGTCACCGATTCCGAATGTTTCGTTTATTTTCGGTTATATATGTATTTATGAGTAGATCATCGTTTAAATTGCTGCATTATGTTGCCTCATTCGCCTGTAATCCAGGTTCGATTACAAATGCGGCCGAATCTCAAAATACGAAACTTCCAATAACCGAGCTTTCCAAATGCATTCTACCGGTAGTTTCGAGCTCAACGTGTTATATACATTACCTATAATCATTTTGAAGCGGAATTTCAACAATAAAAAATTTTCAATTTTTTGCAAAAATCCATGATGGTTAGCCTTACTTATTTTGAACGGATAAAATTTATTGTCACCGATTCCGAATGTTTCGTTTATTTTCGGTTATATATGTATTTATGAGTAGATCATCGTTTAAATTGCTGCATTATGTTGCCTCATTCGCCTGTAATCCAGGTTCGATTACAAATGCGGCCGAATCTCAAAATACGAAACTTCCAATAACCGAGCTTTCCAAATGCATTCTACCGGTAGTTTCGAGCTCAACGTGTTATATACATTACCTATAATCATTTTGAAGCGGAATTTCAACAATAAAAAATTTTCAATTTGTTGCAAAAATCCATGATGGTTAGCCTTACTTATTTTGAACGGATAAAATTTATTGTCACCGATTCCGAATGTTTCGTTTATTTTCGGTTATATATGTATTTATGAGTAGATCATCGTTTAAATTGCTGCATTATGTTGCCTCATTCGCCTGTAATCCAGGTTCGATTACAAATGCGGCCGAATCTCAAAATACGAAACTTCCAATAACCGAGCTTTCCAAATGCATTCTACCGGTAGTTTCGAGCTCAACGTGTTATATACATTACCTATAATCATTTTGAAGCGGAATTTCAACAATAAAAAATTTTCAATTTGTTGCAAAAATCCATGATGGTTAGCCTTACTTATTTTGAACGGATAAAATTTATTGTCACCGATTCCGAATGTTTCGTTTATTTTCGGTTATATATGTATTTATGAGTAGATCATCGTTTAAATTGCTGCATTATGTTGCCTCATTCGCCTGTAATCCAGGTTCGATTACAAATGCGGCCGAATCTCAAAATACGAAACTTCCAATAACCGAGCTTTCCAAATGCATTCTACCGGTAGTTTCGAGCTCAACGTGTTATATACATTACCTATAATCATTTGAAGCGGAATTTCAACAATAAAAAATTTTCAATTTGTTGCAAAAATCCATGATGGTTAGCCTTACTTATTTTGAACGGATAAAATTTATTGTCACCGATTCCGAATGTTTCGTTTATTTTCGGTTATATATGTATTTATGAGTAGATCATCGTTTAAATTGCTGCATTATGTTGCCTCATTCGCCTGTAATCCAGGTTCGATTACAAATGTGGCCGAATCTCAAAATACGAAACTTCCAATAACCGAGCTTTCCATATGCATTCTACCGGTAGTTTCGAGCTCAACGTGTTATATACATTACCTAGAATCATTTTGAAGCGGAATTTCAACAATAAAATTTTTTCAATTTTTTGCAAAAATCCATGATGGTTAGCCTTACTTATTTTGAACGGATAAAATTTATTGTCACCGATTCCGAATGTTTCGTTTATTTTCGGTTATATATGTATTTATGAGTAGATCATCGTTTAAAATTGCTGCATTATGTTGCCTCATTCGCCTGTATCCAGGTTCGATTACAAATGTGGCCGAATCTCAAAATACGAAAACTTCCAATAACCGAGCTTTCCATATGCATTCTACCGGTAGTTTCGAGCTCAACGTGTTATATACATTACCTAGAATCATTTTGAAGCGGAATTTCAACAATAAAAAAATTTTCAATTTTTTGCAAAAAATGATGGTTAGCCTTACTTATTTTGAACGGATAAAATTTATTGTCACCGATTCCGAATGTTTCGTTTATTTTCGGTTATATATGTATTTATGAGTAGATCATCGTTTAAATTGCTGCATTATGTTGCCTCATTCGCCTGTAATCCAGGTTCGATTACAAATGCGGCCGAATCTCAAAATACGAAACTTCCAATAACCGAGCTTTCCAAATGCATTCTACCGGTAGTTTCGAGCTCAACGTGTTATATACATTACCTATAATCATTTTGAAGCGGAATTTCAACAATAAAAAATTTTCAATTTGTTGCAAAAATCCATGATGGTTAGCCTTACTTATTTTGAACGGATAAAATTTATTGTCACCGATTCCGAATGTTTCGTTTATTTTCGGTTATATATGTATTTATGAGTAGATCATCGTTTAAATTGCTGCATTATGTTGCCTCATTCGCCTGTAATCCAGGTTCGATTACAAATGCGGCCGAATCTCAAAATACGAAACTTCCAATAACCGAGCTTTCCAAATGCATTCTACCGGTAGTTTCGAGCTCAACGTGTTATATACATTACCTATAATCATTTTGAAGCGGAATTTCAACAATAAAAAATTTTCAATTTTTTGCAAAAATCCATGATGGTTAGCCTTACTTATTTTGAACGGATAAAATTTATTGTCACCGATTCCGAATGTTTCGTTTATTTTCGGTTATATATGTATTTATGAGTAGATCATCGTTTAAATTGCTGCATTATGTTGCCTCATTCGCCTGTAATCCAGGTTCGATTACAAATGTGGCCGAATCTCAAAATACGAAACTTCCAATAACCGAGCTTTCCATATGCATTCTACCGGTAGTTTCGAGCTCAACGTGTTATATACATTACCTATAATCATTTTGAAGCGGAATTTCAACAATAAAAAATTTTCAATTTGTTGCAAAAATCCATGATGGTTAGCCTTACTTATTTTGAACGGATAAAATTTATTGTCACCGATTCCGAATGTTTCGTTTATTTTCGGTTATATATGTATTTATGAGTAGATCATCGTTTAAATTGCTGCATTATGTTGCCTCATTCGCCTGTAATCCAGGTTCGATTACAAATGTGGCCGAATCTCAAAATACGAAACTTCCAATAACCGAGCTTTCCATATGCATTCTACCGGTAGTTTCGAGCTCAACGTGTTATATACATTACCTATAATCATTTTGAAGCGGAATTTCAACAATAAAAAATTTTCAATTTTTTGCAAAAATCCATGATGGTTAGCCTTACTTATTTTGAACGGATAAAATTTATTGTCACCGATTCCGAATGTTTCGTTTATTTTCGGTTATATATGTATTTATGAGTAGATCATCGTTTAAATTGCTGCATTATGTTGCCTCATTCGCCTGTATCCAGGTTCGATTACAAATGTGGCCGAATCTCAAAATACGAAACTTCCAATAACCGAGCTTTCCATATGCATTCTACCGGTAGTTTCGAGCTCAACGTGTTATATACATTACCTATAATCATTTTGAAGCGGAATTTCAACAATAAAAAATTTTCAATTTGTTGCAAAAATCCATGATGGTTAGCCTTACTTATTTTGAACGGATAAAATTTATTGTCACCGATTCCGAATGTTTCGTTTATTTTCGGTTATATATGTATTTATGAGTAGATCATCGTTTAAATTGCTGCATTATGTTGCCTCATTCGCCTGTAATCCATGTTCGATTACAAATGCGGCCGAATCTCAAAATACGAAACTTCCAATAACCGAGCTTTCCAAATGCATTCTACCGGTAGTTTCGAGCTCAACGTGTTATATACATTACCTATAATCATTTTGAAGCGGAATTTCAACAATAAAAAATTTTCAATTTGTTGCAAAAATCCATGATGGTTAGCCTTACTTATTTTGAACGGATAAAATTTATTGTCACCGATTCCGAATGTTTCGTTTATTTTCGGTTATATATGTATTTATGAGTAGATCATCGTTTAAATTGCTGCATTATGTTGCCTCATTCGCCTGTAATCCAGGTTCGATTACAAATGCGGCCGAATCTCAAAATACGAAACTTCCAATAACCGAGCTTTCCAAATGCATTCTACCGGTAGTTTCGAGCTCAACGTGTTATATACATTACCTATAATCATTTTGAAGCGGAATTTCAACAATAAAAAATTTTCAATTTGTTGCAAAAATCCATGATGGTTAGCCTTACTTATTTTGAACGGATAAAATTTATTGTCACCGATTCCGAATGTTTCGTTTATTTTCGGTTATATATGTATTTATGAGTAGATCATCGTTTAAATTGCTGCATTATGTTGCCTCATTCGCCTGTAATCCAGGTTCGATTACAAATGCGGCCGAATCTCAAAATACGAAACTTCCAATAACCGAGCTTTCCAAATGCATTCTACCGGTAGTTTCGAGCTCAACGTGTTATATACATTACCTATAATCATTTTGAAGCGGAATTTCAACAATAAAAAATTTTCAATTTTTTGCAAAAATCCATGATGGTTAGCCTTACTTATTTTGAACGGATAAAATTTATTGTCACCGATTCCGAATGTTTCGTTTATTTTCGGTTATATATGTATTTATGAGTAGATCATCGTTTAAATTGCTGCATTATGTTGCCTCATTCGCCTGTAATCCAGGTTCGATTACAAATGCGGCCGAATCTCAAAATACGAAACTTCCAATAACCGAGCTTTCCAAATGCATTCTACCGGTAGTTTCGAGCTCAACGTGTTATATACATTACCTATAATCATTTTGAAGCGGAATTTCAACAATAAAAAATTTTCAATTTGTTGCAAAAATCCATGATGGTTAGCCTTACTTATTTTGAACGGATAAAATTTATTGTCACCGATTCCGAATGTTTCGTTTATTTTCGGTTATATATGTATTTATGAGTAGATCATCGTTTAAATTGCTGCATTATGTTGCCTCATTCGCCTGTAATCCATGTTCGATTACAAATGCGGCCGAATCTCAAAATACGAAACTTCCAATAACCGAGCTTTCCAAATGCATTCTACCGGTAGTTTCGAGCTCAACGTGTTATATACATTACCTATAATCATTTTGAAGCGGAATTTCAACAATAAAAAATTTTCAATTTGTTGCAAAAATCCATGATGGTTAGCCTTACTTATTTTGAACGGATAAAATTTATTGTCACCGATTCCGAATGTTTCGTTTATTTTCGGTTATATATGTATTTATGAGTAGATCATCGTTTAAATTGCTGCATTATGTTGCCTCATTCGCCTGTAATCCAGGTTCGATTACAAATGCGGCCGAATCTCAAAATACGAAACTTCCAATAACCGAGCTTTCCAAATGCATTCTACCGGTAGTTTCGAGCTCAACGTGTTATATACATTACCTATAATCATTTTGAAGCGGAATTTCAACAATAAAAAATTTTCAATTTGTTGCAAAAATCCATGATGGTTAGCCTTACTTATTTTGAACGGATAAAATTTATTGTCACCGATTCCGAATGTTTCGTTTATTTTCGGTTATATATGTATTTATGAGTAGATCATCGTTTAAATTGCTGCATTATGTTGCCTCATTCGCCTGTAATCCAGGTTCGATTACAAATGCGGCCGAATCTCAAAATACGAAACTTCCAATAACCGAGCTTTCCAAATGCATTCTACCGGTAGTTTCGAGCTCAACGTGTTATATACATTACCTATAATCATTTTGAAGCGGAATTTCAACAATAAAAAATTTTCAATTTGTTGCAAAAATCCATGATGGTTAGCCTTACTTATTTTGAACGGATAAAATTTATTGTCACCGATTCCGAATGTTTCGTTTATTTTCGGTTATATATGTATTTATGAGTAGATCATCGTTTAAATTGCTACATTATGTTGCCTCATTCGCCTGTAATCCAGGTTCGATTACAAATGCGGCCGAATCTCAAAATACGAAACTTCCAATAACCGAGCTTTCCAAATGCATTCTACCGGTAGTTTCGAGCTCAACGTGTTATATACATTACCTATAATCATTTTGAAGCGGAATTTCAACAATAAAAAATTTTCAATTTTTTGCAAAAATCCATGATGGTTAGCCTTACTTATTTTGAACGGATAAAATTTATTGTCACCGATTCCGAATGTTTCGTTTATTTTCGGTTATATATGTATTTATGAGTAGATCATCGTTTAAATTGCTGCATTATGTTGCCTCATTCGCCTGTAATCCAGGTTCGATTACAAATGTGGCCGAATCTCAAAATACGAAACTTCCAATAACCGAGCTTTCCATATGCATTCTACCGGTAGTTTCGAGCTCAACGTGTTATATACATTACCTAGAATCATTTTGAAGCGGAATTTCAACAATAAAATTTTTTCGATTTTTTGCAAAAATCCATGATGGTTAGCCTTACTTATTTTGAACGGATAAAATTTATTGTCACCGATTCCGAATGTTTCGTTTATTTTCGGTTATATATGTATTTATGAGTAGATCATCGTTTAAATTGCTGCATTATGTTGCCTCATTCGCCTGTAATCCAGGTTCGATTACAAATGCGGCCGAATCTCAAAATACGAAACTTCCAATAACCGAGCTTTCCAAATGCATTCTACCGGTAGTTTCGAGCTCAACGTGTTATATACATTACCTATAATCATTTTGAAGCGGAATTTCAACAATAAAAAATTTTCAATTTTTTGCAAAAATCCATGATGGTTAGCCTTACTTATTTTGAACGGATAAAATTTATTGTCACCGATTCCGAATGTTTCGTTTATTTTCGGTTATATATGTATTTATGAGTAGATCATCGTTTAAATTGCTGCATTATGTTGCCTCATTCGCCTGTAATCCAGGTTCGATTACAAATGCGGCCGAATCTCAAAATACGAAACTTCCAATAACCGAGCTTTCCAAATGCATTCTACCGGTAGTTTCGAGCTCAACGTGTTATATACATTACCTATAATCATTTTGAAGCGGAATTTCAACAATAAAAAATTTTCAATTTGTTGCAAAAATCCATGATGGTTAGCCTTACTTATTTTGAACGGATAAAATTTATTGTCACCGATTCCGAATGTTTCGTTTATTTTCGGTTATATATGTATTTATGAGTAGATCATCGTTTAAATTGCTGCATTATGTTGCCTCATTCGCCTGTAATCCAGGTTCGATTACAAATGCGGCCGAATCTCAAAATACGAAACTTCCAATAACCGAGCTTTCCAAATGCATTCTACCGGTAGTTTCGAGCTCAACGTGTTATATACATTACCTATAATCATTTTGAAGCGGAATTTCAACAATAAAAAATTTTCAATTTGTTGCAAAAATCCATGATGGTTAGCCTTACTTATTTTGAACGGATAAAATTTATTGTCACCGATTCCGAATGTTTCGTTTATTTTCGGTTATATATGTATTTATGAGTAGATCATCGTTTAAATTGCTGCATTATGTCGCCTCATTCGCCTGTAATCCAGGTTCGATTACAAATGCGGCCGAATCTCAAAATACGAAACTTCCAATAACCGAGCTTTCCAAATGCATTCTACCGGTAGTTTCGAGCTCAACGTGTTATATACATTACCTATAATCATTTTGAAGCGGAATTTCAACAATAAAAAATTTTCAATTTTTTGCAAAAATCCATGATGGTTAGCCTTACTTATTTTGAACGGATAAAATTTATTGTCACCGATTCCGAATGTTTCGTTTATTTTCGGTTATATATGTATTTATGAGTAGATCATCGTTTAAATTGCTGCATTATGTTGCCTCATTCGCCTGTAATCCAGGTTCGATTACAAATGCGGCCGAATCTCAAAATACGAAACTTCCAATAACCGAGCTTTCCAAATGCATTCTACCGGTAGTTTCGAGCTCAACGTGTTATATACATTACCTATAATCATTTTGAAGCGGAATTTCAACAATAAAAAATTTTCAATTTGTTGCAAAAATCCATGATGGTTAGCCTTACTTATTTTGAACGGATAAAATTTATTGTCACCGATTCCGAATGTTTCGTTTATTTTCGGTTATATATGTATTTATGAGTAGATCATCGTTTAAATTGCTGCATTATGTTGCCTCATTCGCCTGTAATCCAGGTTCGATTACAAATGCGGCCGAATCTCAAAATACGAAACTTCCAATAACCGAGCTTTCCAAATGCATTCTACCGGTAGTTTCGAGCTCAACGTGTTATATACATTACCTAGAATCATTTTGAAGCGGAATTTCAACAATAAAATTTTTTCGATTTTTTGCAAAAATCCATGATGGTTAGCCTTACTTATTTTGAACGGATAAAATTTATTGTCACCGATTCCGAATGTTTCGTTTATTTTCGGTTATATATGTATTTATGAGTAGATCATCGTTTAAATTGCTGCATTATGTTGCCTCATTCGCCTGTAATCCAGGTTCGATTACAAATGCGGCCGAATCTCAAAATACGAAACTTCCAATAACCGAGCTTTCCAAATGCATTCTACCGGTAGTTTCGAGCTCAACGTGTTATATACATTACCTATAATCATTTTGAAGCGGAATTTCAACAATAAAAAATTTTCAATTTTTTGCAAAAATCCATGATGGTTAGCCTTACTTATTTTGAACGGATAAAATTTATTGTCACCGATTCCGAATGTTTCGTTTATTTTCGGTTATATATGTATTTATGAGTAGATCATCGTTTAAATTGCTGCATTATGTTGCCTCATTCGCCTGTAATCCAGGTTCGATTACAAATGCGGCCGAATCTCAAAATACGAAACTTCCAATAACCGAGCTTTCCAAATGCATTCTACCGGTAGTTTCGAGCTCAACGTGTTATATACATTACCTATAATCATTTTGAAGCGGAATTTCAACAATAAAAAATTTTCAATTTGTTGCAAAAATCCATGATGGTTAGCCTTACTTATTTTGAACGGATAAAATTTATTGTCACCGATTCCGAATGTTTCGTTTATTTTCGGTTATATATGTATTTATGAGTAGATCATCGTTTAAATTGCTGCATTATGTTGCCTCATTCGCCTGTAATCCAGGTTCGATTACAAATGCGGCCGAATCTCAAAATACGAAACTTCCAATAACCGAGCTTTCCAAATGCATTCTACCGGTAGTTTCGAGCTCAACGTGTTATATACATTACCTATAATCATTTTGAAGCGGAATTTCAACAATAAAAAATTTTCAATTTTTTGCAAAAATCCATGATGGTTAGCCTTACTTATTTTGAACGGATAAAATTTATTGTCACCGATTCCGAATGTTTCGTTTATTTTCGGTTATATATGTATTTATGAGTAGATCATCGTTTAAATTGCTGCATTATGTTGCCTCATTCGCCTGTAATCCAGGTTCGATTACAAATGCGGCCGAATCTCAAAATACGAAACTTCCAATAACCGAGCTTTCCAAATGCATTCTACCGGTAGTTTCGAGCTCAACGTGTTATATACATTACCTATAATCATTTTGAAGCGGAATTTCAACAATAAAAAATTTTCAATTTGTTGCAAAAATCCATGATGGTTAGCCTTACTTATTTTGAACGGATAAAATTTATTGTCACCGATTCCGAATGTTTCGTTTATTTTCGGTTATATATGTATTTATGAGTAGATCATCGTTTAAATTGCTGCATTATGTTGCCTCATTCGCCTGTAATCCAGGTTCGATTACAAATGCGGCCGAATCTCAAAATACGAAACTTCCAATAACCGAGCTTTCCAAATGCATTCTACCGGTAGTTTCGAGCTCAACGTGTTATATACATTACCTATAATCATTTTGAAGCGGAATTTCAACAATAAAAAATTTTCAATTTGTTGCAAAAATCCATGATGGTTAGCCTTACTTATTTTGAACGGATAAAATTTATTGTCACCGATTCCGAATGTTTCGTTTATTTTCGGTTATATATGTATTTATGAGTAGATCATCGTTTAAATTGCTGCATTATGTTGCCTCATTCGCCTGTAATCCAGGTTCGATTACAAATGCGGCCGAATCTCAAAATACGAAACTTCCAATAACCGAGCTTTCCAAATGCATTCTACCGGTAGTTTCGAGCTCAACGTGTTATATACATTACCTATAATCATTTTGAAGCGGAATTTCAACAATAAAAAATTTTCAATTTGTTGCAAAAATCCATGATGGTTAGCCTTACTTATTTTGAACGGATAAAATTTATTGTCACCGATTCCGAATGTTTCGTTTATTTTCGGTTATATATGTATTTATGAGTAGATCATCGTTTAAATTGCTGCATTATGTTGCCTCATTCGCCTGTAATCCAGGTTCGATTACAAATGCGGCCGAATCTCAAAATACGAAACTTCCAATAACCGAGCTTTCCAAATGCATTCTACCGGTAGTTTCGAGCTCAACGTGTTATATACATTACCTATAATCATTTTGAAGCGGAATTTCAACAATAAAAAATTTTCAATTTTTTGCAAAAATCCATGATGGTTAGCCTTACTTATTTTGAACGGATAAAATTTATTGTCACCGATTCCGAATGTTTCGTTTATTTTCGGTTATATATGTATTTATGAGTAGATCATCGTTTAAATTGCTGCATTATGTTGCCTCATTCGCCTGTAATCCAGGTTCGATTACAAATGCGGCCGAATCTCAAAATACGAAACTTCCAATAACCGAGCTTTCCAAATGCATTCTACCGGTAGTTTCGAGCTCAACGTGTTATATACATTACCTATAATCATTTTGAAGCGGAATTTCAACAATAAAAAATTTTCAATTTGTTGCAAAAATCCATGATGGTTAGCCTTACTTATTTTGAACGGATAAAATTTATTGTCACCGATTCCGAATGTTTCGTTTATTTTCGGTTATATATGTATTTATGAGTAGATCATCGTTTAAATTGCTACATTATGTTGCCTCATTCGCCTGTAATCCAGGTTCGATTACAAATGCGGCCGAATCTCAAAATACGAAACTTCCAATAACCGAGCTTTCCAAATGCATTCTACCGGTAGTTTCGAGCTCAACGTGTTATATACATTACCTATAATCATTTTGAAGCGGAATTTCAACAATAAAAAATTTTCAATTTTTTGCAAAAATCCATGATGGTTAGCCTTACTTATTTTGAACGGATAAAATTTATTGTCACCGATTCCGAATGTTTCGTTTATTTTCGGTTATATATGTATTTATGAGTAGATCATCGTTTAAATTGCTGCATTATGTTGCCTCATTCGCCTGTAATCCAGGTTCGATTACAAATGCGGCCGAATCTCAAAATACGAAACTTCCAATAACCGAGCTTTCCAAATGCATTCTACCGGTAGTTTCGAGCTCAACGTGTTATATACATTACCTATAATCATTTTGAAGCGGAATTTCAACAATAAAAAATTTTCAATTTGTTGCAAAAATCCATGATGGTTAGCCTTACTTATTTTGAACGGATAAAATTTATTGTCACCGATTCCGAATGTTTCGTTTATTTTCGGTTATATATGTATTTATGAGTAGATCATCGTTTAAATTGCTGCATTATGTTGCCTCATTCGCCTGTAATCCAGGTTCGATTACAAATGCGGCCGAATCTCAAAATACGAAACTTCCAATAACCGAGCTTTCCAAATGCATTCTACCGGTAGTTTCGAGCTCAACGTGTTATATACATTACCTATAATCATTTTGAAGCGGAATTTCAACAATAAAAAATTTTCAATTTGTTGCAAAAATCCATGATGGTTAGCCTTACTTATTTTGAACGGATAAAATTTATTGTCACCGATTCCGAATGTTTCGTTTATTTTCGGTTATATATGTATTTATGAGTAGATCATCGTTTAAATTGCTGCATTATGTTGCCTCATTCGCCTGTAATCCAGGTTCGATTACAAATGCGGCCGAATCTCAAAATACGAAACTTCCAATAACCGAGCTTTCCAAATGCATTCTACCGGTAGTTTCGAGCTCAACGTGTTATATACATTACCTATAATCATTTTGAAGCGGAATTTCAACAATAAAAAATTTTCAATTTTTTGCAAAAATCCATGATGGTTAGCCTTACTTATTTTGAACGGATAAAATTTATTGTCACCGATTCCGAATGTTTCGTTTATTTTCGGTTATATATGTATTTATGAGTAGATCATCGTTTAAATTGCTGCATTATGTTGCCTCATTCGCCTGTAATCCAGGTTCGATTACAAATGCGGCCGAATCTCAAAATACGAAACTTCCAATAACCGAGCTTTCCAAATGCATTCTACCGGTAGTTTCGAGCTCAACGTGTTATATACATTACCTATAATCATTTTGAAGCGGAATTTCAACAATAAAAAATTTTCAATTTTTTGCAAAAATCCATGATGGTTAGCCTTACTTATTTTGAACGGATAAAATTTATTGTCACCGATTCCGAATGTTTCGTTTATTTTCGGTTATATATGTATTTATGAGTAGATCATCGTTTAAATTGCTGCATTATGTTGCCTCATTCGCCTGTAATCCAGGTTCGATTACAAATGCGGCCGAATCTCAAAATACGAAACTTCCAATAACCGAGCTTTCCAAATGCATTCTACCGGTAGTTTCGAGCTCAACGTGTTATATACATTACCTATAATCATTTTGAAGCGGAATTTCAACAATAAAAAATTTTCAATTTGTTGCAAAAATCCATGATGGTTAGCCTTACTTATTTTGAACGGATAAAATTTATTGTCACCGATTCCGAATGTTTCGTTTATTTTCAGTTATATATGTATTTATGAGTAGATCATCGTTTAAATTGCTGCATTATGTTGCCTCATTCGCCTGTAATCCAGGTTCGATTACAAATGCGGCCGAATCTCAAAATACGAAACTTCCAATAACCGAGCTTTCCAAATGCATTCTACCGGTAGTTTCGAGCTCAACGTGTTATATACATTACCTATAATCATTTTGAAGCGGAATTTCAACAATAAAAAATTTTCAATTTTTTGCAAAAATCCATGATGAGCCTTACTTATTTTGAACGGATAAAATTTATTGTCACCGATTCCGAATGTTTCGTTTATTTTCGGTTATATATGTATTTATGAGTAGATCATCGTTTAAATTGCTGCATTATGTTGCCTCATTCGCCTGTAATCCAGGTTCGATTACAAATGCGGCCGAATCTCAAAATACGAAACTTCCAATAACCGAGCTTTCCAAATGCATTCTACCGGTAGTTTCGAGCTCAACGTGTTATATACATTACCTATAATCATTTTGAAGCGGAATTTCAACAATAAAAAATTTTCAATTTGTTGCAAAAATCCATGATGGTTAGCCTTACTTATTTTGAACGGATAAAATTTATTGTCACCGATTCCGAATGTTTCGTTTATTTTCGGTTATATATGTATTTATGAGTAGATCATCGTTTAAATTGCTGCATTATGTTGCCTCATTCGCCTGTAATCCAGGTTCGATTACAAATGCGGCCGAATCTCAAAATACGAAACTTCCAATAACCGAGCTTTCCAAATGCATTCTACCGGTAGTTTCGAGCTCAACGTGTTATATACATTACGTATAATCATTTTGAAGCGGAATTTCAACAATAAAAAATTTTCAATTTGTTGCAAAAATCCATGATGGTTAGCCTTACTTATTTTGAACGGATAAAATTTATTGTCACCGATTCCGAATGTTTCGTTTATTTTCGGTTATATATGTATTTATGAGTAGATCATCGTTTAAATTGCTGCATTATGTCGCCTCATTCGCCTGTAATCCAGGTTCGATTACAAATGCGGCCGAATCTCAAAATACGAAACTTCCAATAACCGAGCTTTCCAAATGCATTCTACC
This sequence comes from Nephrotoma flavescens, assembly GCA_932526605.1. Lineage (NCBI taxonomy): Eukaryota > Metazoa > Arthropoda > Insecta > Diptera > Tipulidae > Nephrotoma > Nephrotoma flavescens. The sequence continues at coordinate 56,357,130 of OW052220.1, read as the reverse complement.
GGTAGTTTCGAGCTCAACGTGTTATATACATTACCTATAATCATTTTGAAGCGGAATTTCAACAATAAAAAATTTTCAATTTTTTGCAAAAATCCATGATGGTTAGCCTTACTTATTTTGAACGGATAAAATTTATTGTCACCGATTCCGAATGTTTCGTTTATTTTCGGTTATATATGTATTTATGAGTAGATCATCGTTTAAATTGCTGCATTATGTTGCCTCATTCGCCTGTAATCCAGGTTCGATTACAAATGCGGCCGAATCTCAAAATACGAAACTTCCAATAACCGAGCTTTCCAAATGCATTCTACCGGTAGTTTCGAGCTCAACGTGTTATATACATTACGTATAATCATTTTGAAGCGGAATTTCAACAATAAAAAATTTTCAATTTTTTGCAAAAATCCATGATGGTTAGCCTTACTTATTTTGAACGGATAAAATTTATTGTCACCGATTCCGAATGTTTCGTTTATTTTCGGTTATATATGTATTTATGAGTAGATCATCGTTTAAATTGCTGCATTATGTTGCCTCATTCGCCTGTAATCCAGGTTCGATTACAAATGCGGCCGAATCTCAAAATACGAAACTTCCAATAACCGAGCTTTCCAAATGCATTCTACCGGTAGTTTCGAGCTCAACGTGTTATATACATTACCTATAATCATTTTGAAGCGGAATTTCAACAATAAAAAATTTTCAATTTGTTGCAAAAATCCATGATGGTTAGCCTTACTTATTTTGAACGGATAAAATTTATTGTCACCGATTCCGAATGTTTCGTTTATTTTCGGTTATATATGTATTTATGAGTAGATCATCGTTTAAATTGCTGCATTATGTTGCCTCATTCGCCTGTAATCCAGGTTCGATTACAAATGTGGCCGAATCTCAAAATACGAAACTTCCAATAACCGAGCTTTCCATATGCATTCTACCGGTAGTTTCGAGCTCAACGTGTTATATACATTACCTATAATCATTTTGAAGCGGAATTTCAACAATAAAAAATTTTCAATTTGTTGCAAAAATCCATGATGGTTAGCCTTACTTATTTTGAACGGATAAAATTTATTGTCACCGATTCCGAATGTTTCGTTTATTTTCGGTTATATATGTATTTATGAGTAGATCATCGTTTAAATTGCTGCATTATGTTGCCTCATTCGCCTGTAATCCAGGTTCGATTACAAATGCGGCCGAATCTCAAAATACGAAACTTCCAATAACCGAGCTTTCCAAATGCATTCTACCGGTAGTTTCGAGCTCAACGTGTTATATACATTACCTATAATCATTTTGAAGCGGAATTTCAACAATAAAAAATTTTCAATTTTTTGCAAAAATCCATGATGGTTAGCCTTACTTATTTTGAACGGATAAAATTTATTGTCACCGATTCCGAATGTTTAGTTTATTTTCGGTTATATATGTATTTATGAGTAGATCATCGTTTAAATTGCTGCATTATGTTGCCTCATTCGCCTGTAATCCAGGTTCGATTACAAATGCGGCCGAATCTCAAAATACGAAACTTCCAATAACCGAGCTTTCCAAATGCATTCTACCGGTAGTTTCGAGCTCAACGTGTTATATACATTACCTATAATCATTTTGAAGCGGAATTTCAACAATAAAAAATTTTCAATTTGTTGCAAAAATCCATGATGGTTAGCCTTACTTATTTTGAACGGATAAAATTTATTGTCACCGATTCCGAATGTTTCGTTTATTTTCGGTTATATATGTATTTATGAGTAGATCATCGTTTAAATTGCTGCATTATGTTGCCTCATTCGCCTGTAATCCATGTTCGATTACAAATGCGGCCGAATCTCAAAATACGAAACTTCCAATAACCGAGCTTTCCAAATGCATTCTACCGGTAGTTTCGAGCTCAACGTGTTATATACATTACCTATAATCATTTTGAAGCGGAATTTCAACAATAAAAAATTTTCAATTTGTTGCAAAAATCCATGATGGTTAGCCTTACTTATTTTGAACGGATAAAATTTATTGTCACCGATTCCGAATGTTTCGTTTATTTTCGGTTATATATGTATTTATGAGTAGATCATCGTTTAAATTGCTGCATTATGTTGCCTCATTCGCCTGTAATCCAGGTTCGATTACAAATGCGGCCGAATCTCAAAATACGAAACTTCCAATAACCGAGCTTTCCAAATGCATTCTACCGGTAGTTTCGAGCTCAACGTGTTATATACATTACCTATAATCATTTTGAAGCGGAATTTCAACAATAAAAAATTTTCAATTTTTTGCAAAAATCCATGATGGGTTAGCCTTACTTATTTTGAACGGATAAAATTTATTGTCACCGATTCCGAATGTTTCGTTTATTTTCGGTTATATATGTATTTATGAGTAGATCATCGTTTAAATTGCTGCATTATGTTGCCTCATTCGCCTGTAATCCAGGTTCGATTACAAATGTGGCCGAATCTCAAAATACGAAACTTCCAATAACCGAGCTTTCCATATGCATTCTACCGGTAGTTTCGAGCTCAACGTGTTATATACATTACCTATAATCATTTTGAAGCGGAATTTCAACAATAAAAAATTTTCAATTTGTTGCAAAAATCCATGATGGTTAGCCTTACTTATTTTGAACGGATAAAATTTATTGTCACCGATTCCGAATGTTTCGTTTATTTTCGGTTATATATGTATTTATGAGTAGATCATCGTTTAAATTGCTGCATTATGTTGCCTCATTCGCCTGTAATCCAGGTTCGATTACAAATGCGGCCGAATCTCAAAATACGAAACTTCCAATAACCGAGCTTTCCAAATGCATTCTACCGGTAGTTTCGAGCTCAACGTGTTATATACATTACCTATAATCATTTTGAAGCGGAATTTCAACAATAAAAAATTTTCAATTTTTTGCAAAAATCCATGATGGGTTAGCCTTACTTATTTTGAACGGATAAAATTTATTGTCACCGATTCCGAATGTTTCGTTTATTTTCGGTTATATATGTATTTATGAGTAGATCATCGTTTAAATTGCTGCATTATGTTGCCTCATTCGCCTGTAATCCAGGTTCGATTACAAATGTGGCCGAATCTCAAAATACGAAACTTCCAATAACCGAGCTTTCCATATGCATTCTACCGGTAGTTTCGAGCTCAACGTGTTATATACATTACCTATAATCATTTTGAAGCGGAATTTCAACAATAAAAAATTTTCAATTTGTTGCAAAAATCCATGATGGTTAGCCTTACTTATTTTGAACGGATAAAATTTATTGTCACCGATTCCGAATGTTTCGTTTATTTTCGGTTATATATGTATTTATGAGTAGATCATCGTTTAAATTGCTGCATTATGTTGCCTCATTCGCCTGTAATCCAGGTTCGATTACAAATGCGGCCGAATCTCAAAATACGAAACTTCCAATAACCGAGCTTTCCAAATGCATTCTACCGGTAGTTTCGAGCTCAACGTGTTATATACATTACCTATAATCATTTTGAAGCGGAATTTCAACAATAAAAAATTTTCAATTTTTTGCAAAAATCCATGATGGTTAGCCTTACTTATTTTGAACGGATAAAATTTATTGTCACCGATTCCGAATGTTTCGTTTATTTTCGGTTATATATGTATTTATGAGTAGATCATCGTTTAAATTGCTGCATTATGTTGCCTCATTCGCCTGTAATCCAGGTTCGATTACAAATGTGGCCGAATCTCAAAATACGAAACTTCCAATAACCGAGCTTTCCATATGCATTCTACCGGTAGTTTCGAGCTCAACGTGTTATATACATTACCTATAATCATTTTGAAGCGGAATTTCAACAATAAAAAATTTTCAATTTTTTGCAAAAATCCATGATGGTTAGCCTTACTTATTTTGAACGGATAAAATTTATTGTCACCGATTCCGAATGTTTCGTTTATTTTCGGTTATATATGTATTTGTGAGTAGATCATCGTTTAAATTGCTGCATTATGTTGCCTCATTCGCCTGTAATCCAGGTTCGATTACAAATGCGGCCGAATCTCAAAATACGAAACTTCCAATAACCGAGCTTTCCAAATGCATTCTACCGGTAGTTTCGAGCTCAACGTGTTATATACATTACCTATAATCATTTTGAAGCGGAATTTCAACAATAAAAAATTTTCAATTTTTTGCAAAAATCCATGATGGTTAGCCTTACTTATTTTGAACGGATAAAATTTATTGTCACCGATTCCGAATGTTTCGTTTATTTTCGGTTATATATGTATTTATGAGTAGATCATCGTTTAAATTGCTGCATTATGTTGCCTCATTCGCCTGTAATCCAGGTTCGATTACAAATGTGGCCGAATCTCAAAATACGAAACTTCCAATAACCGAGCTTTCCATATGCATTCTACCGGTAGTTTCGAGCTCAACGTGTTATATACATTACCTATAATCATTTTGAAGCGGAATTTCAACAATAAAAAATTTTCAATTTTTTGCAAAAATCCATGATGGTTAGCCTTACTTATTTTGAACGGATAAAATTTATTGTCACCGATTCCGAATGTTTCGTTTATTTTCGGTTATATATGTATTTGTGAGTAGATCATCGTTTAAATTGCTGCATTATGTTGCCTCATTCGCCTGTAATCCAGGTTCGATTACAAATGCGGCCGAATCTCAAAATACGAAACTTCCAATAACCGAGCTTTCCAAATGCATTCTACCGGTAGTTTCGAGCTCAACGTGTTATATACATTACCTATAATCATTTTGAAGCGGAATTTCAACAATAAAAAATTTTCAATTTTTTGCAAAAATCCATGATGGTTAGCCTTACTTATTTTGAACGGATAAAATTTATTGTCACCGATTCCGAATGTTTCGTTTATTTTCGGTTATATATGTATTTATGAGTAGATCATCGTTTAAATTGCTGCATTATGTTGCCTCATTCGCCTGTAATCCAGGTTCGATTACAAATGTGGCCGAATCTCAAAATACGAAACTTCCAATAACCGAGCTTTCCATATGCATTCTACCGGTAGTTTCGAGCTCAACGTGTTATATACATTACCTAGAATCATTTTGAAGCGGAATTTCAACAATAAAATTTTTTCAATTTTTTGCAAAAATCCATGATGGTTAGCCTTACTTATTTTGAACGGATAAAATTTATTGTCACCGATTCCGAATGTTTCGTTTATTTTCGGTTATATATGTATTTATGAGTAGATCATCGTTTAAATTGCTGCATTATGTTGCCTCATTCGCCTGTATCCAGGTTCGATTACAAATGTGGCCGAATCTCAAAATACGAAACTTCCAATAACCGAGCTTTCCATATGCATTCTACCGGTAGTTTCGAGCTCAACGTGTTATATACATTACCTAGAATCATTTTGAAGCGGAATTTCAACAATAAAAATTTTTCAATTTTTTGCAAAAATCCATGATGGTTAGCCTTACTTATTTTGAACGGATAAAATTTATTGTCACCGATTCCGAATGTTTCGTTTATTTTCGGTTATATATGTATTTATGAGTAGATCATCGTTTAAATTGCTGCATTATGTTGCCTCATTCGCCTGTATCCAGGTTCGATTACAAATGTGGCCGAATCTCAAAATACGAAACTTCCAATAACCGAGCTTTCCATATGCATTCTACCGGTAGTTTCGAGCTCAACGTGTTATATACATTACCTAGAATCATTTTGAAGCGGAATTTCAACAATAAAAAATTTTCAATTTTTTGCAAAAATCCATGATGGTTAGCCTTACTTATTTTGAACGGATAAAATTTATTGTCACCGATTCCGAATGTTTCGTTTATTTTCGGTTATATATGTATTTATGAGTAGATCATCGTTTAAATTGCTGCATTATGTTGCCTCATTCGCCTGTAATCCAGGTTCGATTACAAATGCGGCCGAATCTCAAAATACGAAACTTCCAATAACCGAGCTTTCCAAATGCATTCTACCGGTAGTTTCGAGCTCAACGTATTATATACATTACCTATAATCATTTTGAAGCGGAATTTCAACAATAAAAAATTTTCAATTTTTTGCAAAAATCCATGATGGTTAGCCTTACTTATTTTGAACGGATAAAATTTATTGTCACCGATTCCGAATGTTTCGTTTATTTTCGGTTATATATGTATTTATGAGTAGATCATCGTTTAAATTGCTGCATTATGTTGCCTCATTCGCCTGTAATCCAGGTTCGATTACAAATGTGGCCGAATCTCAAAATACGAAACTTCCAATAACCGAGCTTTGCATATGCATTCTACCGGTAGTTTCGAGCTCAACGTGTTATATACATTACCTAGAATCATTTTGAAGCGGAATTTCAACAATAAAAATTTTTCAATTTTTTGCAAAAATCCATGATGGTTAGCCTTACTTATTTTGAACGGATAAAATTTATTGTCACCGATTCCGAATGTTTCGTTTATTTTCGGTTATATATGTATTTATGAGTAGATCATCGTTTAAATTGCTGCATTATGTTGCCTCATTCGCCTGTATCCAGGTTCGATTACAAATGTGGCCGAATCTCAAAATACAAAACTTCCAATAACCGAGCTTTCCATATGCATTCTACCGGTAGTTTCGAGCTCAACGTGTTATATACATTACCTAGAATCATTTTGAAGCGGAATTTCAACAATAAAAAATTTTCAATTTGTTGCAAAAATCCATGATGGTTAGCCTTACTTATTTTGAACGGATAAAATTTATTGTCACCGATTCCGAATGTTTCGTTTATTTTCGGTTATATATGTATTTATGAGTAGATCATCGTTTAAATTGCTGCATTATGTTGCCTCATTCGCCTGTAATCCAGGTTCGATTACAAATGCGGCCGAATCTCAAAATACGAAACTTCCAATAACCGAGCTTTCCAAATGCATTCTACCGGTAGTTTCGAGCTCAACGTGTTATATACATTACCTATAATCATTTTGAAGCGGAATTTCAACAATAAAAAATTTTCAATTTTTTGCAAAAATCCATGATGGTTAGCCTTACTTATTTTGAACGGATAAAATTTATTGTCACCGATTCCGAATGTTTCGTTTATTTTCGGTTATATATGTATTTATGAGTAGATCATCGTTTAAATTGCTGCATTATGTTGCCTCATTCGCCTGTAATCCAGGTTCGATTACAAATGTGGCCGAATCTCAAAATACGAAACTTCCAATAACCGAGCTTTCCAAATGCATTCTACCGGTAGTTTCGAGCTCAACGTGTTATATACATTACCTATAATCATTTTGAAGCGGAATTTCAACAATAAAAAATTTTCAATTTTTTGCAAAAATCCATGATGGTTAGCCTTACTTATTTTGAACGGATAAAATTTATTGTCACCGATTCCGAATGTTTCGTTTATTTTCGGTTATATATGTATTTATGAGTAGATCATCGTTTAAATTGCTGCATTATGTTGCCTCATTCGCCTGTAATCCAGGTTCGATTACAAATGTGGCCGAATCTCAAAATACGAAACTTCCAATAACCGAGCTTTCCATATGCATTCTACCGGTAGTTTCGAGCTCAACGTGTTATATACATTACCTATAATCATTTTGAAGCGGAATTTCAACAATAAAAAATTTTCAATTTTTTGCAAAAATCCATGATGGTTAGCCTTACTTATTTTGAACGGATAAAATTTATTGTCACCGATTCCGAATGTTTCGTTTATTTTCGGTTATATATGTATTTATGAGTAGATCATCGTTTAAATTGCTGCATTATGTTGCCTCATTCGCCTGTAATCCAGGTTCGATTACAAATGTGGCCGAATCTCAAAATACGAAACTTCCAATAACCGAGCTTTCCATATGCATTCTACCGGTAGTTTCGAGCTCAACGTGTTATATACATTACCTATAATCATTTTGAAGCGGAATTTCAACAATAAAAAATTTTCAATTTGTTGCAAAAATCCATGATGGTTAGCCTTACTTATTTTGAACGGATAAAATTTATTGTCACCGATTCCGAATGTTTCGTTTATTTTCGGTTATATATGTATTTATGAGTAGATCATCGTTTAAATTGCTGCATTATGTTGCCTCATTCGCCTGTAATCCAGGTTCGATTACAAATGTGGCCGAATCTCAAAATACGAAACTTCCAATAACCGAGCTTTCCATATGCATTCTACCGGTAGTTTCGAGCTCAACGTGTTATATACATTACCTATAATCATTTTGAAGCGGAATTTCAACAATAAAAAATTTTCAATTTTTTGCAAAAATCCATGATGGTTAGCCTTACTTATTTTGAACGGATAAAATTTATTGTCACCGATTCCGAATGTTTCGTTTATTTTCGGTTATATATGTATTTATGAGTAGATCATCGTTTAAATTGCTGCATTATGTTGCCTCATTCGCCTGTAATCCAGGTTCGATTACAAATGTGGCCGAATCTCAAAATACGAAACTTCCAATAACCGAGCTTTCCATATGCATTCTACCGGTAGTTTCGAGCTCAACGTGTTATATACATTACCTATAATCATTTTGAAGCGGAATTTCAACAATAAAAAATTTTCAATTTTTTGCAAAAATCCATGATGGTTAGCCTTACTTATTTTGAACGGATAAAATTTATTGTCACCGATTCCGAATGTTTCGTTTATTTTCGGTTATATATGTATTTATGAGTAGATCATCGTTTAAATTGCTGCATTATGTTGCCTCATTCGCCTGTAATCCAGGTTCGATTACAAATGTGGCCGAATCTCAAAATACGAAACTTCCAATAACCGAGCTTTCCATATGCATTCTACCGGTAGTTTCGAGCTCAACGTGTTATATACATTACCTATAATCATTTTGAAGCGGAATTTCAACAATAAAAAATTTTCAATTTGTTGCAAAAATCCATGATGGTTAGCCTTACTTATTTTGAACGGATAAAATTTATTGTCACCGATTCCGAATGTTTCGTTTATTTTCGGTTATATATGTATTTATGAGTAGATCATCGTTTAAATTGCTGCATTATGTTGCCTCATTCGCCTGTAATCCAGGTTCGATTACAAATGTGGCCGAATCTCAAAATACGAAACTTCCAATAACCGAGCTTTCCATATGCATTCTACCGGTAGTTTCGAGCTCAACGTGTTATATACATTACCTATAATCATTTTGAAGCGGAATTTCAACAATAAAAAATTTTCAATTTGTTGCAAAAATCCATGATGGTTAGCCTTACTTATTTTGAACGGATAAAATTTATTGTCACCGATTCCGAATGTTTCGTTTATTTTCGGTTATATATGTATTTATGAGTAGATCATCGTTTAAATTGCTGCATTATGTTGCCTCATTCGCCTGTAATCCAGGTTCGATTACAAATGTGGCCGAATCTCAAAATACGAAACTTCCAATAACCGAGCTTTCCATATGCATTCTACCGGTAGTTTCGAGCTCAACGTGTTATATACATTACCTATAATCATTTTGAAGCGGAATTTCAACAATAAAAAATTTTCAATTTTTTGCAAAAATCCATGATGGTTAGCCTTACTTATTTTGAACGGATAAAATTTATTGTCACCGATTCCGAATGTTTCGTTTATTTTCGGTTATATATGTATTTATGAGTAGATCATCGTTTAAATTGCTGCATTATGTTGCCTCATTCGCCTGTATCCAGGTTCGATTACAAATGTGGCCGAATCTCAAAATACGAAACTTCCAATAACCGAGCTTTCCATATGCATTCTACCGGTAGTTTCGAGCTCAACGTGTTATATACATTACCTATAATCATTTTGAAGCGGAATTTTAACAATAAAAAATTTTCAATTTTTTGCAAAAATCCATGATGTTGCCTTACTTATTTTGAACGGATAAAATTTATTGTCACCGATTCCGAATGTTTCGTTTATTTTCGGTTATATATGTATTTATGAGTAGATCATCGTTTAAATTGCTGCATTATGTTGCCTCATTCGCCTGTAATCCAGGTTCGATTACAAATGTGGCCGAATCTCAAAATACGAAACTTCCAATAACCGAGCTTTCCATATGCATTCTACCGGTAGTTTCGAGCTCAACGTGTTATATACATTACCTAGAATCATTTTGAAGCGGAATTTCAACAATAAAATTTTTTCAATTTTTTGCAAAAATCCATGATGGTTAGCCTTACTTATTTTGAACGGATAAAATTTATTGTCACCGATTCCGAATGTTTCGTTTATTTTCGGTTATATATGTATTTATGAGTAGATCATCGTTTAAATTGCTGCATTATGTTGCCTCATTCGCCTGTATCCAGGTTCGATTACAAATGTGGCCGAATCTCAAAATACGAAACTTCCAATAACCGAGCTTTCCATATGCATTCTACCGGTAGTTTCGAGCTCAACGTGTTATATACATTACCTATAATCATTTTGAAGCGGAATTTTAACAATAAAAAATTTTCAATTTTTTGCAAAAATCCATGATGTTGCCTTACTTATTTTGAACGGATAAAATTTATTGTCACCGATTCCGAATGTTTCGTTTATTTTCGGTTATATATGTATTTATGAGTAGATCATCGTTTAAATTGCTGCATTATGTTGCCTCATTCGCCTGTAATCCAGGTTCGATTACAAATGTGGCCGAATCTCAAAATACGAAACTTCCAATAACCGAGCTTTCCATATGCATTCTACCGGTAGTTTCGAGCTCAACGTGTTATATACATTACCTATAATCATTTTGAAGCGGAATTTCAACAATAAAAAATTTTCAATTTTTTGCAAAAATCCATGATGTTTTAGCCTTACTTATTTTGAACGGATAAAATTTATTGTCACCGATTCCGAATGTTTCGTTTATTTTCGGTTATATATGTATTTATGAGTAGATCATCGTTTAAATTGCTGCATTATGTTGCCTCATTCGCCTGTAATCCAGGTTCGATTACAAATGTGGCCGAATCTCAAAATACGAAACTTCCAATAACCGAGCTTTCCATATGCATTCTACCGGTAGTTTCGAGCTCAACGTGTTATATACATTACCTAGAATCATTTTGAAGCGGAATTTCAACAATAAAATTTTTTCAATTTTTTGCAAAAATCCATGATGGTTAGCCTTACTTATTTTGAACGGATAAAATTTATTGTCACCGATTCCGAATGTTTCGTTTATTTTCGGTTATATATGTATTTATGAGTAGATCATCGTTTAAATTGCTGCATTATGTTGCCTCATTCGCCTGTAATCCAGGTTCGATTACAAATGTGGCCGAATCTCAAAATACGAAACTTCCAATAACCGAGCTTTCCATATGCATTCTACCGGTAGTTTCGAGCTCAACGTGTTATATACATTACCTAGAATCATTTTGAAGCGGAATTTCAACAATAAAAAATTTTCAATTTTTTGCAAAAATCCATGATGGTTAGCCTTACTTATTTTGAACGGATAAAATTTATTGTCACCGATTCCGAATGTTTCGTTTATTTTCGGTTATATATGTATTTATGAGTAGATCATCGTTTAAATTGCTGCATTATGTTGCCTCATTCGCCTGTAATCCAGGTTCGATTACAAATGTGGCCGAATCTCAAAATACGAAACTTCCAATAACCGAGCTTTCCAAATGCATTCTACCGGTAGTTTCGAGCTCAACGTGTTATATACATTACCTATAATCATTTTGAAGCGGAATTTCAACAATAAAAAATTTTCAATTTGTTGCAAAAATCCATGATGGTTAGCCTTACTTATTTTGAACGGATAAAATTTATTGTCACCGATTCCGAATGTTTCGTTTATTTTCGGTTATATATGTATTTATGAGTAGATCATCGTTTAAATTGCTGCATTATGTTGCCTCATTCGCCTGTAATCCAGGTTCGATTACAAATGTGGCCGAATCTCAAAATACGAAACTTCCAATAACCGAGCTTTCCATATGCATTCTACCGGTAGTTTCGAGCTCAACGTGTTATATACATTACCTAGAATCATTTTGAAGCGGAATTTCAACAATAAAAATTTTTCAATTTTTTGCAAAAATCCATGATGGTTAGCCTTACTTATTTTGAACGGATAAAATTTATTGTCACCGATTCCGAATGTTTCGTTTATTTTCGGTTATATATGTATTTATGAGTAGATCATCGTTTAAATTGCTGCATTATGTTGCCTCATTCACCTGTAATCCAGGTTCGATTACAAATGTGGCCGAATCTCAAAATACGAAACTTCCAATAACCGAGCTTTCCATATGCATTCTACCGGTAGTTTCGAGCTCAACGTGTTATATACATTACCTAGAATCATTTTGAAGCGGAATTTCAACAATAAAATTTTTTCAATTTTTTGCAAAAATCCATGATGGTTAGCCTTACTTACTTTGAACGGATAAAATTTATTGTCACCGATTCCGAATGTTTCGTTTATTTTCGGTTATATATGTATTTATGAGTAGATCATCGTTTAAATTGCTGCATTATGTTGCCTCATTCGCCTGTAATCCAGGTTCGATTACAAATGTGGCCGAATCTCAAAATACGAAACTTCCAATAACCGAGCTTTCCAAATGCATTCTACCGGTAGTTTCGAGCTCAACGTGTTATATACATTACCTATAATCATTTTGAAGCGGAATTTCAACAATAAAAAATTTTCAATTTGTTGCAAAAATCCATGATGGTTAGCCTTACTTATTTTGAACGGATAAAATTTATTGTCACCGATTCCGAATGTTTCGTTTATTTTCGGTTATATATGTATTTATGAGTAGATCATCGTTTAAATTGCTGCATTATGTTGCCTCATTCGCCTGTAATCCAGGTTCGATTACAAATGTGGCCGAATCTCAAAATACGAAACTTCCAATAACCGAGCTTTCCATATGCATTCTACCGGTAGTTTCGAGCTCAACGTGTTATATACATTACCTAGAATCATTTTGAAGCGGAATTTCAACAATAAAAATTTTTCAATTTTTTGCAAAAATCCATGATGGTTAGCCTTACTTATTTTGAACGGATAAAATTTATTGTCACCGATTCCGAATGTTTCGTTTATTTTCGGTTATATATGTATTTATGAGTAGATCATCGTTTAAATTGCTGCATTATGTTGCCTCATTCGCCTGTAATCCAGGTTCGATTACAAATGTGGCCGAATCTCAAAATACGAAACTTCCAATAACCGAGCTTTCCAAATGCATTCTACCGGTAGTTTCGAGCTCAACGTGTTATATACATTACCTATCATCATTTTGAAGCGGAATTTCAACAATAAAAAATTTTCAATTTGTTGCAAAAATCCATGATGGTTAGCCTTACTTATTTTGAACGGATAAAATTTATTGTCACCGATTCCGAATGTTTCGTTTATTTTCGGTTATATATGTATTTATGAGTAGATCATCGTTTAAATTGCTGCATTATGTTGCCTCATTCGCCTGTAATCCAGGTTCGATTACAAATGTGGCCGAATCTCAAAATACGAAACTTCCAATAACCGAGCTTTCCATATGCATTCTACCGGTAGTTTCGAGCTCAACGTGTTATATACATTACCTATCATCATTTTGAAGCGGAATTTCAACAATAAAAAATTTTCAATTTGTTGCAAAAATCCATGATGGTTAGCCTTACTTATTTTGAACGGATAAAATTTATTGTCACCGATTCCGAATGTTTCGTTTATTTTCGGTTATATATGTATTTATGAGTAGATCATCGTTTAAATTGCTGCATTATGTTGCCTCATTCGCCTGTAATCCAGGTTCGATTACAAATGTGGCCGAATCTCAAAATACGAAACTTCCAATAACCGAGCTTTCCATATGCATTCTACCGGTAGTTTCGAGCTCAACGTGTTATATACATTACCTATAATCATTTTGAAGCGGAATTTCAACAATAAAAAATTTTCAATTTTTTGCAAAAATCCATGATGTTTTAGCCTTACTTATTTTGAACGGATAAAATTTATTGTCACCGATTCCGAATGTTTCGTTTATTTTCGGTTATATATGTATTTATGAGTAGATCATCGTTTAAATTGCTGCATTATGTTGCCTCATTCGCCTGTAATCCAGGTTCGATTACAAATGTGGCCGAATCTCAAAATACGAAACTTCCAATAACCGAGCTTTCCAAATGCATTCTACCGGTAGTTTCGAGCTCAACGTGTTATATACATTACCTATAATCATTTTGAAGCGGAATTTCAACAATAAAAAATTTTCAATTTGTTGCAAAAATCCATGATGGTTAGCCTTACTTATTTTGAACGGATAAAATTTATTGTCACCGATTCCGAATGTTTCGTTTATTTTCGGTTATATATGTATTTATGAGTAGATCATCGTTTAAATTGCTGCATTATGTTGCCTCATTCGCCTGTAATCCAGGTTCGATTACAAATGTGGCCAAATCTCAAAATACGAAACTTCCAATAACCGAGCTTTCCATATGCATTCTACCGGTAGTTTCGAGCTCAACGTGTTATATACATTACCTAGAATCATTTTGAAGCGGAATTTCAACAATAAAAATTTTTCAATTTTTTGCAAAAATCCATGATGGTTAGCCTTACTTATTTTGAACGGATAAAATTTATTGTCACCGATTCCGAATGTTTCGTTTATTTTCGGTTATATATGTATTTATGAGTAGATCATCGTTTAAATTGCTGCATTATGTTGCCTCATTCGCCTGTAATCCAGGTTCGATTACAAATGTGGCCGAATCTCAAAATACGAAACTTCCAATAACCGAGCTTTCCATATGCATTCTACCGGTAGTTTCGAGCTCAACGTGTTATATACATTACCTATCATCATTTTGAAGCGGAATTTCAACAATAAAAAATTTTCAATTTGTTGCAAAAATCCATGATGGTTAGCCTTACTTATTTTGAACGGATAAAATTTATTGTCACCGATTCCGAATGTTTCGTTTATTTTCGGTTATATATGTATTTATGAGTAGATCATCGTTTAAATTGCTGCATTATGTTGCCTCATTCGCCTGTAATCCAGGTTCGATTACAAATGTGGCCGAATCTCAAAATACGAAACTTCCAATAACCGAGCTTTCCATATGCATTCTACCGGTAGTTTCGAGCTCAACGTGTTATATACATTACCTATAATCATTTTGAAGCGGAATTTCAACAATAAAAAATTTTCAATTTTTTGCAAAAATCCATGATGTTTTAGCCTTACTTATTTTGAACGGATAAAATTTATTGTCACCGATTCCGAATGTTTCGTTTATTTTCGGTTATATATGTATTTATGAGTAGATCATCGTTTAAATTGCTGCATTATGTTGCCTCATTCACCTGTAATCCAGGTTCGATTACAAATGTGGCCGAATCTCAAAATACGAAACTTCCAATAACCGAGCTTTCCATATGCATTCTACCGGTAGTTTCGAGCTCAACGTGTTATATACATTACCTAGAATCATTTTGAAGCGGAATTTCAACAATAAAATTTTTTCAATTTTTTGCAAAAATCCATGATGGTTAGCCTTACTTACTTTGAACGGATAAAATTTATTGTCACCGATTCCGAATGTTTCGTTTATTTTCGGTTATATATGTATTTATGAGTAGATCATCGTTTAAATTGCTGCATTATGTTGCCTCATTCGCCTGTAATCCAGGTTCGATTACAAATGTGGCCGAATCTCAAAATACGAAACTTCCAATAACCGAGCTTTCCAAATGCATTCTACCGGTAGTTTCGAGCTCAACGTGTTATATACATTACCTATAATCATTTTGAAGCGGAATTTCAACAATAAAAAATTTTCAATTTGTTGCAAAAATCCATGATGGTTAGCCTTACTTATTTTGAACGGATAAAATTTATTGTCACCGATTCCGAATGTTTCGTTTATTTTCGGTTATATATGTATTTATGAGTAGATCATCGTTTAAATTGCTGCATTATGTTGCCTCATTCGCCTGTAATCCAGGTTCGATTACAAATGTGGCCGAATCTCAAAATACGAAACTTCCAATAACCGAGCTTTCCATATGCATTCTACCGGTAGTTTCGAGCTCAACGTGTTATATACATTACCTAGAATCATTTTGAAGCGGAATTTCAACAATAAAAATTTTTCAATTTTTTGCAAAAATCCATGATGGTTAGCCTTACTTATTTTGAACGGATAAAATTTATTGTCACCGATTCCGAATGTTTCGTTTATTTTCGGTTATATATGTATTTATGAGTAGATCATCGTTTAAATTGCTGCATTATGTTGCCTCATTCGCCTGTAATCCAGGTTCGATTACAAATGTGGCCGAATCTCAAAATACGAAACTTCCAATAACCGAGCTTTCCATATGCATTCTACCGGTAGTTTCGAGCTCAACGTGTTATATACATTACCTAGAATCATTTTGAAGCGGAATTTCAACAATAAAAATTTTTCAATTTTTTGCAAAAATCCATGATGGTTAGCCTTACTTATTTTGAACGGATAAAATTTATTGTCACCGATTCCGAATGTTTCGTTTATTTTCGGTTATATATGTATTTATGAGTAGATCATCGTTTAAATTGCTGCATTATGTTGCCTCATTCGCCTGTAATCCAGGTTCGATTACAAATGTGGCCGAATCTCAAAATACGAAACTTCCAATAACCGAGCTTTCCATATGCATTCTACCGGTAGTTTCGAGCTCAACGTGTTATATACATTACCTAGAATCATTTTGAAGCGGAATTTCAACAATAAAATTTTTTCAATTTTTTGCAAAAATCCATGATGGTTAGCCTTACTTACTTTGAACGGATAAAATTTATTGTCACCGATTCCGAATGTTTCGTTTATTTTCGGTTATATATGTATTTATGAGTAGATCATCGTTTAAATTGCTGCATTATGTTGCCTCATTCGCCTGTAATCCAGGTTCGATTACAAATGTGGCCGAATCTCAAAATACGAAACTTCCAATAACCGAGCTTTCCAAATGCATTCTACCGGTAGTTTCGAGCTCAACGTGTTATATACATTACCTATAATCATTTTGAAGCGGAATTTCAACAATAAAAAATTTTCAATTTGTTGCAAAAATCCATGATGGTTAGCCTTACTTATTTTGAACGGATAAAATTTATTGTCACCGATTCCGAATGTTTCGTTTATTTTCGGTTATATATGTATTTATGAGTAGATCATCGTTTAAATTGCTGCATTATGTTGCCTCATTCGCCTGTAATCCAGGTTCGATTACAAATGTGGCCGAATCTCAAAATACGAAACTTCCAATAACCGAGCTTTCCATATGCATTCTACCGGTAGTTTCGAGCTCAACGTGTTATATACATTACCTAGAATCATTTTGAAGCGGAATTTCAACAATAAAAATTTTTCAATTTTTTGCAAAAATCCATGATGGTTAGCCTTACTTATTTTGAACGGATAAAATTTATTGTCACCGATTCCGAATGTTTCGTTTATTTTCGGTTATATATGTATTTATGAGTAGATCATCGTTTAAATTGCTGCATTATGTTGCCTCATTCGCCTGTAATCCAGGTTCGATTACAAATGTGGCCGAATCTCAAAATACGAAACTTCCAATAACCGAGCTTTCCATATGCATTCTACCGGTAGTTTCGAGCTCAACGTGTTATATACATTACCTAGAATCATTTTGAAGCGGAATTTCAACAATAAAAATTTTTCAATTTTTTGCAAAAATCCATGATGGTTAGCCTTACTTATTTTGAACGGATAAAATTTATTGTCACCGATTCCGAATGTTTCGTTTATTTTCGGTTATATATGTATTTATGAGTAGATCATCGTTTAAATTGCTGCATTATGTTGCCTCATTCGCCTGTAATCCAGGTTCGATTACAAATGTGGCCGAATCTCAAAATACGAAACTTCCAATAACCGAGCTTTCCAAATGCATTCTACCGGTAGTTTCGAGCTCAACGTGTTATATACATTACCTAGAATCATTTTGAAGCGGAATTTCAACAATAAAAATTTTTCAATTTTTTGCAAAAATCCATGATGGGCCTTACTTATTTTGAACGGATAAAATTTATTGTCACCGATTCCGAATGTTTCGTTTATTTTCGGTTATATATGTATTTATGAGTAGATCATCGTTTAAATTGCTGCATTATGTTGCCTCATTCACCTGTAATCCAGGTTCGATTACAAATGTGGCCGAATCTCAAAATACGAAACTTCCAATAACCGAGCTTTCCATATGCATTCTACCGGTAGTTTCGAGCTCAACGTGTTATATACATTACCTATCATCATTTTGAAGCGGAATTTCAACAATAAAAAATTTTCAATTTGTTGCAAAAATCCATGATGGTTAGCCTTACTTATTTTGAACGGATAAAATTTATTGTCACCGATTCCGAATGTTTCGTTTATTTTCGGTTATATATGTATTTATGAGTAGATCATCGTTTAAATTGCTGCATTATGTTGCCTCATTCGCCTGTAATCCAGGTTCGATTACAAATGTGGCCGAATCTCAAAATACGAAACTTCCAATAACCGAGCTTTCCATATGCATTCTACCGGTAGTTTCGAGCTCAACGTGTTATATACATTACCTATCATCATTTTGAAGCGGAATTTCAACAATAAAAAATTTTCAATTTGTTGCAAAAATCCATGATGGTTAGCCTTACTTATTTTGAACGGATAAAATTTATTGTCACCGATTCCGAATGTTTCGTTTATTTTCGGTTATATATGTATTTATGAGTAGATCATCGTTTAAATTGCTGCATTATGTTGCCTCATTCGCCTGTAATCCAGGTTCGATTACAAATGTGGCCGAATCTCAAAATACGAAACTTCCAATAACCGAGCTTTCCATATGCATTCTACCGGTAGTTTCGAGCTCAACGTGTTATATACATTACCTATAATCATTTTGAAGCGGAATTTCAACAATAAAAAATTTTCAATTTTTTGCAAAAATCCATGATGTTTTAGCCTTACTTATTTTGAACGGATAAAATTTATTGTCACCGATTCCGAATGTTTCGTTTATTTTCGGTTATATATGTATTTATGAGTAGATCATCGTTTAAATTGCTGCATTATGTTGCCTCATTCGCCTGTAATCCAGGTTCGATTACAAATGTGGCCGAATCTCAAAATACGAAACTTCCAATAACCGAGCTTTCCATATGCATTCTACCGGTAGTTTCGAGCTCAACGTGTTATATACATTACCTAGAATCATTTTGAAGCGGAATTTCAACAATAAAATTTTTTCAATTTTTTGCAAAAATCCATGATGGTTAGCCTTACTTATTTTGAACGGATAAAATTTATTGTCACCGATTCCGAATGTTTCGTTTATTTTCGGTTATATATGTATTTATGAGTAGATCATCGTTTAAATTGCTGCATTATGTTGCCTCATTCGCCTGTAATCCAGGTTCGATTACAAATGTGGCCGAATCTCAAAATACGAAACTTCCAATAACCGAGCTTTCCATATGCATTCTACCGGTAGTTTCGAGCTCAACGTGTTATATACATTACCTAGAATCATTTTGAAGCGGAATTTCAACAATAAAAAATTTTCAATTTTTTGCAAAAATCCATGATGGTTAGCCTTACTTATTTTGAACGGATAAAATTTATTGTCACCGATTCCGAATGTTTCGTTTATTTTCGGTTATATATGTATTTATGAGTAGTTCATCGTTTAAATTGCTGCATTATGTTGCCTCATTCGCCTGTAATCCAGGTTCGATTACAAATGTGGCCGAATCTCAAAATACGAAACTTCCAATAACCGAGCTTTCCAAATGCATTCTACCGGTAGTTTCGAGCTCAACGTGTTATATACATTACCTATAATCATTTTGAAGCGGAATTTCAACAATAAAAAATTTTCAATTTGTTGCAAAAATCCATGATGGTTAGCCTTACTTATTTTGAACGGATAAAATTTATTGTCACCGATTCCGAATGTTTCGTTTATTTTCGGTTATATATGTATTTATGAGTAGATCATCGTTTAAATTGCTGCATTATGTTGCCTCATTCGCCTGTAATCCAGGTTCGATTACAAATGTGGCCGAATCTCAAAATACGAAACTTCCAATAACCGAGCTTTCCAAATGCATTCTACCGGTAGTTTCGAGCTCAACGTGTTATATACATTACCTATAATCATTTTGAAGCGGAATTTCAACAATAAAAAATTTTCAATTTGTTGCAAAAATCCATGATGGTTAGCCTTACTTATTTTGAACGGATAAAATTTATTGTCACCGATTCCGAATGTTTCGTTTATTTTCGGTTATATATGTATTTATGAGTAGATCATCGTTTAAATTGCTGCATTATGTTGCCTCATTCGCCTGTAATCCAGGTTCGATTACAAATGTGGCCGAATCTCAAAATACGAAACTTCCAATAACCGAGCTTTCCATATGCATTCTACCGGTAGTTTCGAGCTCAACGTGTTATATACATTACCTAGAATCATTTTGAAGCGGAATTTCAACAATAAAAATTTTTCAATTTTTTGCAAAAATCCATGATGGTTAGCCTTACTTATTTTGAACGGATAAAATTTATTGTCACCGATTCCGAATGTTTCGTTTATTTTCGGTTATATATGTATTTATGAGTAGATCATCGTTTAAATTGCTGCATTATGTTGCCTCATTCACCTGTAATTCAGGTTCGATTACAAATGTGGCCGAATCTCAAAATACGAAACTTCCAATAACCGAGCTTTCCATATGCATTCTACCGGTAGTTTCGAGCTCAACGTGTTATATACATTACCTAGAATCATTTTGAAGCGGAATTTCAACAATAAAATTTTTTCAATTTTTTGCAAAAATCCATGATGGTTAGCCTTACTTACTTTGAACGGATAAAATTTATTGTCACCGATTCCGAATGTTTCGTTTATTTTCGGTTATATATGTATTTATGAGTAGATCATCGTTTAAATTGCTGCATTATGTTGCCTCATTTGCCTGTAATCCAGGTTCGATTACAAATGTGGCCGAATCTCAAAATACGAAACTTCCAATAACCGAGCTTTCCATATGCATTCTACCGGTAGTTTCGAGCTCAACGTGTTATATACATTACCTATAAACATTTTGAAGCGGAATTTCAACAATAAAAATTTTTCAATTTTTTGCAAAAATCCATGATGGTTAGCCTTACTTATTTTGAACGGATAAAATTTATTGTCACCGATTCCGAATGTTTCGTTTATTTTCGGTTATATATGTATTTATGAGTAGATCATCGTTTAAATTGCTGCATTATGTTGCCTCATTCGCCTGTAATCCAGGTTCGATTACAAATGTGGCCGAATCTCAAAATACGAAACTTCCAATAACCGAGCTTTCCATATGCATTCTACCGGTAGTTTCGAGCTCAACGTGTTATATACATTACCTATCATCATTTTGAAGCGGAATTTCAACAATAAAAAATTTTCAATTTGTTGCAAAAATCCATGATGGTTAGCCTTACTTATTTTGAACGGATAAAATTTATTGTCACCGATTCCGAATGTTTCGTTTATTTTCGGTTATATATGTATTTATGAGTAGATCATCGTTTAAATTGCTGCATTATGTTGCCTCATTCGCCTGTAATCCAGGTTCGATTACAAATGTGGCCGAATCTCAAAATACGAAACTTCCAATAACCGAGCTTTCCATATGCATTCTACCGGTAGTTTCGAGCTCAACGTGTTATATACATTACCTATCATCATTTTGAAGCGGAATTTCAACAATAAAAAATTTTCAATTTGTTGCAAAAATCCATGATGGTTAGCCTTACTTATTTTGAACGGATAAAATTTATTGTCACCGATTCCGAATGTTTCGTTTATTTTCGGTTATATATGTATTTATGAGTAGATCATCGTTTAAATTGCTGCATTATGTTGCCTCATTCGCCTGTAATCCAGGTTCGATTACAAATGTGGCCGAATCTCAAAATACGAAACTTCCAATAACCGAGCTTTCCATATGCATTCTACCGGTAGTTTCGAGCTCAACGTGTTATATACATTACCTATAATCATTTTGAAGCGGAATTTCAACAATAAAAAATTTTCAATTTTTTGCAAAAATCCATGATGGTTAGCCTTACTTATTTTGAACGGATAAAATTTATTGTCACCGATTCCGAATGTTTCGTTTATTTTCGGTTATATATGTATTTATGAGTAGATCATCGTTTAAATTGCTGCATTATGTTGCCTCATTCGCCTGTAATCCAGGTTCGATTACAAATGTGGCCGAATCTCAAAATACGAAACTTCCAATAACCGAGCTTTCCATATGCATTCTACCGGTAGTTTCGAGCTCAACGTGTTATATACATTACCTAGAATCATTTTGAAGCGGAATTTCAACAATAAAATTTTTTCAATTTTTTGCAAAAATCCATGATGGTTAGCCTTACTTATTTTGAACGGATAAAATTTATTGTCACCGATTCCGAATGTTTCGTTTATTTTCGGTTATATATGTATTTATGAGTAGATCATCGTTTAAATTGCTGCATTATGTTGCCTCATTTGCCTGTAATCCAGGTTCGATTACAAATGTGGCCGAATCTCAAAATACGAAACTTCCAATAACCGAGCTTTCCATATGCATTCTACCGGTAGTTTCGAGCTCAACGTGTTATATACATTACCTATAATCATTTTGAAGCGGAATTTCAACAATAAAAAATTTTCAATTTTTTGCAAAAATCCATGATGGTTAGCCTTACTTATTTTGAACGGATAAAATTTATTGTCACCGATTCCGAATGTTTCGTTTATTTTCGGTTATATATGTATTTATGAGTAGATCATCGTTTAAATTGCTGCATTATGTTGCCTCATTCGCCTGTAATCCAGGTTCGATTACAAATGTGGCCGAATCTCAAAATACGAAACTTCCAATAACCGAGCTTTCCAAATGCATTCTACCGGTAGTTTCGAGCTCAACGTGTTATATACATTACCTATAATCATTTTGAAGCGGAATTTCAACAATAAAAAATTTTCAATTTTTTGCAAAAATCCATGATGGTTAGCCTTACTTATTTTGAACGGATAAAATTTATTGTCACCGATTCCGAATGTTTCGTTTATTTTCGGTTATATATGTATTTATGAGTAGATCATCGTTTAAATTGCTGCATTATGTTGCCTCATTCGCCTGTAATCCAGGTTCGATTACAAATGTGGCCGAATCTCAAAATACGAAACTTCCAATAACCGAGCTTTCCATATGCATTCTACCGGTAGTTTCGAGCTCAACGTGTTATATACATTACCTATAATCATTTTGAAGCGGAATTTCAACAATAAAAAATTTTCAATTTTTTGCAAAAATCGCTGATGGTTAGCCTTACTTATTTTGAACGGATAAAATTTATTGTCACCGATTCCGAATGTTTCGTTTATTTTCGGTTATATATGTATTTATGAGTAGATCATCGTTTAAATTGCTGCATTATGTTGCCTCATTTGCCTGTAATCCAGGTTCGATTACAAATGTGGCCGAATCTCAAAATACGAAACTTCCAATAACCGAGCTTTCCATATGCATTCTACCGGTAGTTTCGAGCTCAACGTGTTATATACATTACCTATAAACATTTTGAAGCGGAATTTCAACAATAAAAATTTTTCAATTTTTTGCAAAAATCCATGATGGTTAGCCTTACTTATTTTGAACGGATAAAATTTATTGTCACCGATTCCGAATGTTTCGTTTATTTTCGGTTATATATGTATTTATGAGTAGATCATCGTTTAAATTGCTGTATTATGTTGCCTCATTCGCCTGTAATCCAGGTTCGATTACAAATGTGGCCGAATCTCAAAATACGAAACTTCCAATAACCGAGCTTTCCATATGCATTCTACCGGTAGTTTCGAGCTCAACGTGTTATATACATTACCTATAATCATTTTGAAGCGGAATTTCAACAATAAAATTTTTTCAATTTTTTGCAAAAATCGCTGATGGTTAGCCTTACTTATTTTGAACGGATAAAATTTATTGTCACCGATTCCGAATGTTTCGTTTATTTTCGGTTATATATGTATTTATGAGTAGATCATCGTTTAAATTGCTGCATTATGTTGCCTCATTTGCCTGTAATCCAGGTTCGATTACAAATGTGGCCGAATCTCAAAATACGAAACTTCCAATAACCGAGCTTTCCAAATGCATTCTACCGGTAGTTTCGAGCTCAACGTGTTATATACATTACCTATAATCATTTTGAAGCGGAATTTCAACAATAAAAAATTTTCAATTTGTTGCAAAAATCCATGATGGTTAGCCTTACTTATTTTGAACGGATAAAATTTATTGTCACCGATTCCGAATGTTTCGTTTATTTTCGGTTATATATGTATTTATGAGTAGATCATCGTTTAAATTGCTGCATTATGTTGCCTCATTTGCCTGTAATCCAGGTTCGATTACAAATGTGGCCGAATCTCAAAATACGAAACTTCCAATAACCGAGCTTTCCAAATGCATTCTACCGGTAGTTTCGAGCTCAACGTGTTATATACATTACCTATAATCATTTTGAAGCGGAATTTCAACAATAAAAAATTTCAATTTTTTGCAAAAATTCATGATGGTTAGCCTTACTTATTGTGAACGGATAAAATTTATTGTCACAGATTCCAAATGTTTCGTGTATTTTGGGTTATTAGTGAAATTACGAGTAGAACAACGGTAAATTTGCTGTATTATGTTGCCTCATTCGCTACATTATGTTGCATCTGTGACAATAAATTTTATCCGTTCAATATCGGTAAGGCTAGCCATCAGGGATTTTTGGCAAAAAATTAAAAAAAAATTATTGTTGAAATTCCGGCTCAAAATGGTTATAGGTAATGAAAATGGCATATTATGCGCGAAATTAACGGTTGGTTGCATTTGGAAAGCACGGTTATTGGATATTTCAGATTCTGAAATCCGGTAATATTGTGCCATCGTACCTGGCTTACAGAATGAGGCGACATATTGCACCAAATTATATACTGATGGTACCCCTTGGTACATTTGCAAAAATATTACGAACATTTTTTGTGGCGTCATTCGATATCATGTACTCTCCGTTGTTAAAATTGTTTACTTGAATAAGGTAGAATGTGCAAATTGTTTTTGGGGAGTGTAGTAATTCGATTTGCAGTTGGATCATTTATCGGAACTTCAGTGTTTGATT